>CM034469.1:17480890-18080890 GCA_019925255.1 Litchi chinensis | reverse complement strand
AAAATAGAAACAATAACATTCTCAAAAAATAGAAACAAATAATTTGTCCCGTTATCATGCACAAAAACCTCTTTCTTGTCTTCTACTTTCAGCACGCACCTCCACTTCTCAAAATGCTCTGTAATTTGTCTAACTTTATTATTTTGATAGCGAGGATTGAAATGAAATGGATAAAATTATATTGAAATAGAATGAAATTGATTGGATTTGATTTGATTAAAATATAATAAATAAATTGGATTGTTGGAATGGAGTGTAATGAATTGAATTGGATTGGATTGGATTGGATTAAAAATTAATATCTCATATTTGGTAGAACTTTCGATTTGATTAAAATTATATCATATTATGTTTGGTATAAATTGGGATTGAATTGAAATAAAATTAATTTAAATAATTTATTATATACTTAATATTAATTTTAAAATTAATTTTATAAAAAAAAAACTTAAAAGAGAAAATATAATTTATTAATTTAAATACAAGAATTAATTTTGAATATTAAAATGTAGATTGGGATTGGATTGGAATAAAATTAATTTAAATATTTTATTATATAACCTAACTTATATTATACATAAAGTTAATAATGCTTTAAATAAAATAAATCCTATAAATCATTTTTCTAAAAAGTTATATTGATTTTTTAGAATTATATTATTTTAAGGTATAAGTAATTAAAGATTAATTTTGGAATAACTCTTATTTAAATAATAACAATGGGGTTGGTAGAAGAAAGAAAAAGAAAATCAATGTACAATTAATGAGAAAATAGAGAAGGAAAACAATGCAATTAATGAGCCATTGAATTTCATCCCATTAAATCCATAGTAAAGCTTGGGAATAAGCATTTTCATGAGAAAAAGATTGGAATGAAAATGGGTTTGGGGTTCTCAGGTAAGCCTCTTTAAACATGGGTTAACATAGGATAAGATTTTTTTAATCCAATCCCACCATCAAATCATGTGTACCAAACGTAATCGTGGGGCTCTTTTGGTGGACTGTGGACAACTTTTTTTATGGGATGGAATTAGAGATTACCCATCCCAATAGGTACACCGTTTGGACTTGGAGCCCAAGCGGGCCGTGCATGATTTTTTTTTTTAATGTTTTTAAAATTATTAATAATTGTAATATTAAATATGTTTAAAATTACAAACTTATATAAAATAGTTTTATAATGTAAAAACTTTTAATATTAACTTAAAAATATTATATTTAATTCATTTTTATTTTTATTGTTTATTATTTACATTAAATATATTTAAAATTAATTCACATGTATTATTTTAAATTAATATAATTTAGTATTTGTTGACATTCAGAAACGGTCAACTCAGAGATTCTGGGGCCCAAACTGCGAACAAGATAATTAAGGAACAGTTACGACGTTGGGTATACGATAAATGAGGTTTAAATGAAGTTTTAAGGTTGGTGAAACTCAATTAAGGCGAGGGAATATTGGTTGTGGTAGTTGGGTAGATGCAATCAGATGAGCAATGAAGATAGGAGGAAGAATGATGCAACACACAAGGAGTTTTACGTGGTTCGGCGGCTGCGCCTACATCCACGGCCACTCTGAGGTCAAAATCCGGTAGAGTGACAGTTCTCTAGTATTTTCAACTTGTCGTTTACAGTAAATGTCTCCCCTGTTTATATATGGAGGGGAGAGATACAAAGAGAGTAATAAAAAATATCAAAATAAAGTACAGGTGATGGTTACTTCAACTAACCCTGACACAGCCATGCTGTCTTAAATGTGGGATCATCATTCCTCCTTACATGCGCATGTCTGCATTTAATGCTCCTGGAGAAGTCTTCTCTTCATTAAATGCAGAGCCGTTACATTAAATGCATCTTGGTAATGATGTAAACAGTCTCTGGCGGGAAATCATGGGAGTAGGTGACTTCGCAGACTTGCTACACACGATATTTCCTGAATAAGCTCTCTGGTTAGATAGGTAATGCATGCTGTAGAGATATCGACGTGGCCGGGGAGAGGAGGCTGGGTAGTCTGGGGGTTCTTACGAGCTTACGACCTGGATGGCCTCGCGAGCCCGACGAGTTGACGACATGGGCAGGAGGCATGCTTGGAAGGTCCGAAAGCTGTTGCGCTCTCGCTGCCTGGACAGCCTCACGAGCTGGACCAGTAACTGTTGATCCGATCTTGGGCCTTCTGGGCCCTTGCCCCTGTCCCAATATATAAGGCTTATATTGGCCTATTTATGCACAACGAGAAAATGGGTATAACAGTATTAAATTCATTTAGTTGAATCTAATCAAATTCCAATTGTATCAAATATGTTAGGGTACTTATTAAATCCTCCATCCAATCCTATCATATCTAACCTCATTCAATTCTACGCACCAAATGAGGTTTTAGTGTTAGTTCATAGATCTTATCATTATCAAGCATACTAAAAATTTTCCCTTATTTCTCCCGTTTGCATTCACTTTCATGATCGTGTATGCTTTTATTTCAAACAACACAAACCCAAAAGTAGAACAAATAGAAATTTCCAATTGAGATCCAAATGTAGAAGAGATATAAAAGACCCAAATAACTTATCATCATGAGATTAATGGGGTGATTGAAATTGGAGGTTGGAGTTTGCCAAGAGAAGACAAGAGGAAGCAATGGGATGCAAATAGGGATGGCAAAAATACCCGATCCGATCTAAACCCAAAAAAATCCGATCTATTTGGGGCGAGTTTGGAGCTAAAAAAATTGACTTTAGGGCGGGTTTGGGGCCAAAGGACTGATCCGATCGGGTTATCGGGTCAAGAACAGGGCAAGCTTTTTTGCCCCGACCCGCCCCATTAACCCGGCATATAAATAAAAAATAATAATAATAATAACAAGCAACAACAGCCATTTCTCCTGTTCTCCTATTCTCCATCTTATTTGTTCCCTTGTCATCAGTTTGTTCCCCAATTTTATTTGTACATATGTGTAGGGTTAGATAAAAAAGCTCAACAAGTTGATTGTTATAAAGAAGATAGTGATAGTGATGGTGAAGGGCTAAATTATGATAATTATATATTACACTTTTAATATTATTTTTATGTAACATTAAAATTTATTAACTCTTTTTTTTTTTTTTTGGTTATAGGTTCGTGTTTGAAAGCATTGAGATGAATTTTTAGCATGAATTTTTATAAGGTTTTCGGTTATTTATTTATTTAGTGTTTTTAATGAAACTTGATTATATTATTGCTATTATTTTGACATTTATGACTATGTAGTATTAATATTTTGGATTGTGTAATGACATGTTATCATAAATGTAGTTAATCTTGTGATATCTGTTATTTATTTATTTATTTTTTTACATATTTGTTTTAGTTAAAAATTAAATCGAGTCAACGGGTCGGACTCGGGGCAAGTCCCTCCAATTGGATTTGGGCTTGGGGCAGAAAGTAGTGACCCGTTTAGGGCAAGGGTTGGGTTTGGAGCATCCCTAAAAAATTTCGAATCGGATTCGGAAAGGACAAAATCCGATCCGATCCGATCCATTACCATCCCTAGATGCAAAGCCATAATTTTTTTTAATAGAGCCATCGTGATTTTGTTATGTGAAAAGATTTCAAAGAAAAACAAATAAAAATGTTATTAGGATGTTTTACGGTTCTATTTGAGCAAATTACAATTTACTCCCTTCGTTGAAACGCATTCACGGACGAAGCAATAGTTTCAGTATTATTACAATTTACTCCCCTACCGTTAGTAAGGTTCTGTTATATTTAACGGTAAACAGTATCAAATCAGTGAAAAGACGAAATTACCCTCCTATATATAAATTCTCTCTCTTCCTCTCATCAGACTCTCTCTCTCTTCTTTGACTTCTCTTCCTCTCACAGACTCTCTCTCTCTCTTCTTCCCTTTCTTCTTCTTCTTCGAACCCGATCTGGGTTCTTCTTCTTCTTCTTCTCTTGTTCTCGCTTCATCTTCTTCTTCTGCTTCTTCTTTTTCTTCTCTTCTTTCGCTTCTTCTTCTTCTTCTTCTTCTTCGCTTCCCTTCTCTTCTTCTGCTATTCTTCTTCTTTTCTTCCTCGAACCCGATCTGGGTTCATGCGAATGAACCCAGATCTGGGTTCACGATCTGGGTTCGTGAACCCGGATTTCTGGGTTTGCGAACCTAGATTCTGAACTGGGTTCACGCGAACCCAAATTTCTGGGTTCGTGCGAACCCAGAATCTAGGTTGGTGCGAACCCAGATCTCGGTTCGATCTGGGTTCACGCGAACGCAGACGAACCCAGAACTGGGCTCGCGCACCCAGAACTGGGTTCGTGCGAACCCAGAATCTGGGTTCGGGAACCCAGATCTGGGTTCGTGAACCCAGATTTGGGTTCGATTTGGGTTCACGCGAACCCAGACGAACCCAGTTTCTGGGTTCACGCGAACCCAGACATCAAAATTTTTTTTTTAATTTTTTTTTTTATTATTTGTGATTGTTTGGGTTGATGATTTTATTTTTTTAACTAGTTATTGTTTAGGTTGATGATGAGAATGATAGGATGAAGTTGGATTTTTGGTTGTTGATTGGATTGAACTGGTGATTGTTTGGGTTGATGATTTTTGGTTGTTGATTGGATTGAAGTGGTGATTGTTTGGGTTGATGATTTTATTTTTTTAACTGATGATTATTTGGATTGATGATGAGAATGATAGGTTGATGTTGGATTTTTGGTTAATATTTGAATTTTATTTAATTTGTTTTCATTTTCTTAAATTGATCTCTACCGTCCATCTCAAGATGGACGGTGGAGATCTGATTAAAATTTTTTTTATTTAAATTATTTTAAAATTTATCTTAAAAAATTAAAAATAAGGTTAAAAAGACAAATTTACCCCTCTTATGTTTAATTTTAACGGATGAATATTAACGGTAGAGGGGTAAATTGTAATAATACTGAAACTATTGCTCCATCCGTGAATGTGTTTCAATGAGGGGGGTAAATTGGAAGGTCCGAAAGCTGTTGCGCTCTCGCGGCCTGGACGGCCTCACGAGCTGGACCAGTAACTGTTGATCCGATCTTGGGCCTTCTGGGCCCTTGCCCCTGTCCCAATATATAAGGCTTATATTGGCCTATTTATGCACAACGAGAAAATGGGTATAACAGTATTAAATTCATTTAGTTGAATCTAATCAAATTCCAATTGTATCAAATATGTTAGGGTACTTATTAAATCCTCCATCCAATCCTATCATATCTAACCTCATTCAATTCTACGCACCAAATGAGGTTTTAGTGTTAGTTCATAGATCTTATCATTATCAAGCATACTAAAAATTTTCCCTTATTTCTCCCGTTTGCATTCACTTTCATGATCGTGTATGCTTTTATTTCAAACAACACAAACCCAAAAGTAGAACAAATAGAAATTTCCAATTGAGATCCAAATGTAGAAGAGATATAAAAGACCCAAATAACTTATCATCATGAGATTAATGGGGTGATTGAAATTGGAGGTTGGAGTTTGCCAAGAGAAGACAAGAGGAAGCAATGGGATGCAAAGCCATAATTTTTTTTAATAGAGCCATCGTGATTTTGTTATGTGAAAAGATTTCAAAGAAAAACAAATAAAAATGTTATTAGGATGTTTTACGGTTCTATTTTGTAAGGGCGAAAAATGCCTTCTTTTTTTTTTTCCTGTTTTTAATGAAGCAAAAATTGAAAACACTTGCCCCACTTGTATTCCTTATTTTCTTAGGAGTTCAAAAACAAAACACACAAGTGTAAAATAGTATCGACCGTGCCGTAAATATTTTGAAACTATTAGCAATCACCCTATGGAATGTGGATTCAATATCATGCATGGGCAAGGGATCAAAGTTTGACAGCCCAGCCCAGTCAGTTGGTATGCCATCTTGTCTGGACTTTGAAGGCCCTCAAGCCCATTCAAACAAGCACGTCGCGTCTTTAAACAAATGGTTAGACACATCATTCTTTACTAATATATTAAAAATTGAATTCTTATTCAACGCACTTTAAAGTTTGTATAATTAGGTTTCTTTTCTTATTATAAGAATAATTGTCTCACATTATAAAATAGTAGATATCTGAATGCATCATTAGTATATATCAATAATTTCTGACTATCTTCTAATTCGCTCAATGTAATTTTAATAGAAGAAAAAAAAAATCCACCCATACAAAATTGTCTCACATTACTCATGATGTGATATATAATGCGGATAATAATAACATTATCATCCAATCACATTTTAAGTTATTTTCAAATTTCATATGGTAATAAGTGGAGCAACATACTTCAAAAAATCGGTGTGCCTTGATCACTCAAGTTTTCTCTTTCTCATAATATTATGACCGTTTTCTCGACCTGGGTAAATGGGCCAGTAAAAGCCCAATTGGACATGAACAGAAATAAAGGCCCAGAAGGTCCATGCTCTAAATCGCTGCCACGAGCTCGTCCAGATCGCAAGGTCGCCCAAGTCACGAGCTCGCGTAACCTTCAAACCGTCCAGGCATCATTTTGCCTGTGTCAACCCCTACCCAACTTGCTTGATCTGACAGACCAGGGGTCTACTCCAGAAGAAACCTTTTGCAGCAAGTCACCAGAATCACCAACTCCCCTGATTTCACACCGGAAACCACCCACACAATTACCAAGAAGCATTCAATGTGGCGGCTATGCATTTAATGAAGGAAAGACTTCTCCTGATAGCATTCAATGCAAACCTGCGCATAGGAAAGATAATCATTGTTTTTGTAATAAATATAGCATGGTTGTGTCAGGATTAGTTGAAATCCTCATCAGTTATAACATGTATTACACTTCTTTGTATCTCTCTCCCTCTATAAATAGGGAAGATTTTTACTGTACAAGGGAGGGACACAGATAATAGGATACCGTCACTCTGCCGAAATTTATCCAGAGTGATCTGTGAAAGTAGGCGCAGTCGCCGAACCACGTAAAAATTATTGTCTTTGCATTCATTCTTCTCCCACCTTTCTTCATTAACTATCTCATTATTACCGGTAATAACTATGACCAACATTCCTTCACCCTCATTACAGTCCATCAACCTTGAATCGTCATTTACTTCGCATTAACTACATTTCTCGTCATTAATTACCTCGATCGCAATCTGGGCCCCTGAATCTCTGGATCGACCGTTTCAGAACGTCGACACATAACAACAATTTTCTTTAAAAATTGGCTTGTTATAATTTGCTGAAATCTATTGATTTCAAATATGCGATCCAAACAATTACATCATATATTAAAAGGAAAATTTCATACACGTTTATAAAATATATGTAGTAAAATTTAAATCCCCCCTCCCCCTCTCTTAAATATAAATATTTAAAATGAGAGGTATACACCAATCAAATTAAGTGAGGAATGCATCGCATACAAATTAACTTAATAATCATCGCATCGCTTAAACGAGCTATCGCATTAGTTTGCCTTGGAACAGGCGAAATTTAAAACAAATATAAATCGATAGAACGACATAAAGTTGTTTTCTACTTTTTAGCAAATTCCAGAGATTTAAGCACTAACACTATGAAGAGTAGAGAGTTCAACAAAGTTGCAACGTGATCACAAGGTAAGACTAACAGCCAGTAAGCTGCCATGTGTTAAAAGATTACGTAAACTAGGAGCCAAAATTAAAAGTAAAATTAAAAAAAATAAAAAGCGAAAACAGGGTTGAAAAGTGAGATTGCCCGGCTTTGGAAGAGCAAGTGAGACCCTATTTTATGTGTTTGTGGTCCTAGATAGAGTGTGTACAGATACTGCAGATTTTAGATGCGTACGCACGGGCTCAGGCTGTCATCGAACCTTTCCAACTTTTCTTGAAACTGTTGCCAAAAGGGTGACCAACTCATCATCATCCATGTTTGCTGCTTTTCTTGCCATGGCCTCGATTTTTGTTATACAATATTGTCTGTCATCTAGTTATTAGAGCATCCACCAACTCATTATCTGCGCGTGCAGGAGTTTTAAATTAGTTAGCCCAATCCCAACCAGCTCAATCACAATTGGCTGATTCAGTCCAATTAAAAATTTAAAATAAATTAAACATAGCCCAATCTATAGTTTTTTTTTTTTACTCAAACATAGCCCAATCGATATATTGGAGCACATTAAAGGTTTTTTTTTTTTTTTTCTAACACTAAAGAGCAAGTGAATTTTAAAAATGGGAAACTGAATTGAATTTTTTTTAATGTTTTCATAAATTATTGTTAATTCTTGGAATTATTAAGAAAACTCAATTTAAGTTTTTAATATCAATTTCAAAATTGTATTTTGTTATACTATTTACTGAAATTTTCTCTTGATTAAAATCTGTAAAATAATATGTAGTTATTAATTATTTGTTAACAATAACCTTTTCTTTAATGTGTAATGAATAATGATTAGAAAGTCCAATACATGCTCCAAGCGAGTTAGTGTCATCGACATCAACCCATCTGCCCAACATGTAACATGCGTAAAGAGCAAATTCGAGCACCGTCACGTACAAATATATGATAATTTTTTCATTAAATATGTGAATAGACTTATCCCGCTTTTGGGAGCAGTTTTTTGAACTATGTAATAGTGTTTTTTCCCGTTCTATCCCAATAGTTGTCTAACTTAATATCAGATGATTGAAAAAAAAGGTCCAATAAATATTTAGTTGGAAACATACAACTTTGGATACCGCAAATGAGAGAATATTATTCATGACCTATGATTTGTTTTGTGGAAACTCTATTGAGTAATGGGCTGGTGAGCTATAGCTAGTCAAACTTATTAAATAATATTTATGTATAAATTATGATGAATATAGACTTGCAAGTATTTCCTTTAAATTGTTTTCGGGTATAAATTTCCAATACACAATTAAAACGTTTTTATGCAATTATCGTAACCACCACAAGTTTGATTTGGTGATCAGTTTGTTCATTTCATACAACTTTTAAGGCAAGGCATGGCGTGGTTTTGAAACTTTGCACTCTGTAAGAGACTTTTTTAGAATAAAACATAAGAGTGAGCATCTAATGGAGAACAATATATGAATAAAGAGAGATGGTAAAGCATAAAAAAAGATAAAAAAAGCAAACAAAAAGATTATTCTCAAATCCTGAAGTGAATCTTTGAAGGGAGATAGATGTGAGGCCGATCATGGAATAATCTCCACCGAAGATGATACATATACAGTAAACTAGATTTGACTTCAACTCAAGCTCGTTGGCTAGCCCACCATTTTCATTTTATTTTTTAATTAAAATCTTTTAAATTTTAATTGTATATATATGCACAAATAAAAATCACCGAAAATATAACTTCATTATAAGAATAAAAAAATTCTCATAAGTGTTTGTAAATACATATGGAGCTCACATACCATTTTATTTATCTTTGTCAAACATCAAACAAAATTTATATGAATTTAATAAATTCTATAAACAGAAAATATTTTTGAATGAAATTGCCTCTATAAAACAGTTTTTATGTATTGTGATAAAAGAAAAACAATTTCTATGTATTGTTGAAGATAATCGAAACTAAGTTCTTCTTCTTTTTTGATCTAAAAGCACATTCATTAATTATTTATTGAAAAAAAAATAGCATTTTGATAAGAAGAGAAGAGGTTGATTCAGTAATATGTCCTCATATTTATACCATTAAAATTATGAATTTGAATTGTGTCTGCTTTCCCAAAATTTTGAATTAAAAAGCACTTCAAATTAAAAAAAGAAAAAAAATGCACACTAAAACTGCTTCCAGTGAAAATGAATTACTACTGTATTTATAGGATCTGACGTCTAAGGTTATAGTCAGTACGCAACTTTCTACTTTAATACGTCACTGCCAATGTGAAACCTCACACTAAGTGGGAAGCTGGCAATAAAGTCTACACTACGCAATATCACAAATTGACAAGTCGCATATTTCATACGAAAATGTAAAAAATTTTGATCGAATCAAAGAAAATTGTCTGTGCCGATAAGTCAATTGTATGAATATGGCGTAAGCCATGCATGAATGAAATGGTGTATCTAAACTTTACGAGGGTAACACAGCATTACAGAATATATGGACAGAAAATGGTTGTTCAAAGTTTGTAAAGGCCCTGCCTTTAATACCTTTCGGTTGAATCCTATTTCATATACCATTATCATGACAACAAGCCACGTGCCCAAGTCCCCACATACTCACCAAAACATATCAGCTCTAGTTTGTTGGTTTGCTACTGTCAATTTCAAGCATATTCTTTCCTTTCTCTGTCTAATATATGTCATTTATATGTCTCACCAAATCAATATGTGTCGTTTTTTCATTCGAAATAAAATTGATAGATTTAGTCATTTAGACGTTTGGTTGGTCCATCCACCGACTTCCAGTGCACAATTGAACTGAGAAATAGCCACATGTTCACGGCTATAAAATAAAAATAACGAAAACCATATGAGATAACATCTAACAACTAAGCACTTATTTGACTAGCAACCAAAAATTAAGTTGAGTTATATTAACATTAAAGAACTAAGTTGAGATTTACTAGCACATTTCCGGGTGAAAAAACAATGATATCATTCATTAAAAAAATAATAATAACAATAATAAAAAACTTTCTATGAACCTTCATCAACCTTTAGCAACCTCCATGATTGTCATCATGCTGACCCAACCAGCCCATAACAGTCGTCGAAGTCGATCTTTGAAATCAACTATTTACGTCGTCAACCTGCTTTGAATCTACTAAGTCAATTGTTTGAGTCAATCTTTGGAGTCCATTATTGTCTGAGTCAACCACCTTCATCGTCAAGCTCGTTCATTTGTCTGTTTCATCAACATAGGCTTGTTGGAGATTAGTTTGCGAACACATGCTCTATTCACGAACACAAGAACAGAGCATGTATTTGCGAACTAATTTAATCCCAAACACAATATTTTGTATGTTTTTGCAAAAGTAACTAAGTTTGCAAACGCAATAAAAGCCCATGTTTTGCTCTACTCCGCTCCATTTTTTCAACACATGTTCCTCTATTTTTTTGGGTTTCTATTGTTTTGTTGTTCTGCAATGGAACAGTCTAGCAATAGTCCATCTCTACCATTCATCTCTATTTCGTGAAGAACCTGATGATAGTCCAACGAATAGATCAAGCTAGTTTGTTTACTGCTCTAATTTTTCTCCCCCAAAGCTAAGGGTATTCTTATCATTAAAATTTGTGAACAGTGAATTAATACTATTAAAATTCACTTTAGTTCCTTAATACTAGTAAAATATATGTCTAGTTCTTTAGTTCAATATCAAAAAAAAAAAAAATGCTCAATAAAATGGGAACCATTTTTTAAACATCATTGGTTCTTGCTTTGCAATTATGAGCTAGTAATTCCACAATCAACAGTATAAACAAAAAATTTTTGTTTAGGTTTGTTTTGAGTTGAGGGAAAGAAAAGAATAAACTAGTTACTTAGGTTAAACAAATGAAAATAGCGAAGCAACCGTGAGAATATTTGACTATCTGACTTCTAAGTCTTCCCAAAACTAAAATTCTTTGTTGTAAAAAATGAATGAGTTCTTCTATTGATCATGAATTTTTGAACAATTTTTCAATGTTTTAAACAAGTAAATGTTATTAATGAATAATTATAGATGGTTTGAATTGTTATTCTTATTATTTCCTTGATAAATTTCAAACTAAATATATAAAGCATATAAAATCTCAAACCAAATACATAAAATAAAACACAATTGATTTTTGAAGACCTAACTTTAGCTCCACAACAAGCTCTAAACGCCCTAACTCACACCATATAATAGGAAGCCCACTAAATTGGGTAAATTGACCTTTTAGTGTTAGATTACATAATTGACCTACCCTAGCCCAGAAAATTTCAAACAATAATACTTAGAAGAGTCAACATAAATCTAGAATTAAATCACAAAATTGACTTAAATCTAACCCAAACGATCCTAAGTAAAACCACCCAGAAAAGCCAAAAAAACATAGACAAATTGTCTTTATAGGAGGCGATATTTTATAAATTCCTTCCAAAAAGATACATAATAAACTCTAAAGTCACATGACTATTTATATCCTTACAACTCCTAATCTATTTAGGAGAAATAAATTGATAATTCTAATTTTAGTTATGTAAAGATTAATTAGAGATAAATTTGATCTTAAATTTCCACAAGTCTTAATAAAAGATAACTATAATAAAAGATAATCTTAAATGTGATAATCCTAAGGTAACAAAAACTGTAACATTGCTAAGGCTAATCCGCATGCCCAGTACTTATCGTGACCTATGATCATGAGTTGCGACTCGCGACACTCTCGGGTCACTCATTGCAACTTGCAATCGCTAGATGCAACTCACGATATAGTCCGACGAAACCCTCCACCTGACCATCACGGTTTAAGGTCATGGAACACATTTCGCGACTAATGTTGGTGATCGTCTTTGCCTAATTATCACATCATGCAATTGTGGGTTGAGGCTTGTGACACACACTCACGATTGATTCAATTCTGAGGTTCCACAAGTTGCTAGCTGTTGACGTTCGGAAACGGTTAACCCAGAGATTCTGGGACCCAGACTGCGAACAAGATAATTAAAGGGGTGATAATGGTAATGGGTGTACGATAAATGCGAAGTTAATGAAGTTTTAAGGTTGGTGAAGTTTAATTAAGGCGAGGGAATGTTGGTTGTGGCGGTTGAGTGAATATAATCGGTAATCAATGGAGGTAGGAAGAGGAAGGTTGAAAAACACGAGGATTTTACGTGGTTCGGCGGCTGCGCCTACATCCACGGCTACTCTGAGGTCAAAATCCGGCAGAGTGACAGTTCTCTAGTATTTTCAGCTTGTCTCTACAGTAAAGGTCTCCCCAGTTTATATATAGAGGGGAGAGATACAAAGAAAACAATAAAAAATATCAAAATAAAGTACAGATGATGGTTATTTCAACTAACCCTGACACAGCCATGCTGTCTTAAATGTGAAACCATCATTCCTTCTTACATGCACACGTCTGCATTTAATGCTCCTTGAGAAGTCCTCTCTTCATTAAATGTAGAGCCGTCGCATTAAATGCATCTTGGTAATAGTGTAAACAGTCTCTGACGGGAAATCATGGGAGTAGGTGACTTCGCAGACTTGCTACACACGATATCTCCTGGATGAGCTCTCTGGTTAGACAGGTAATGCATGCTGGAGAGATGCCGACGTGGCCGGGGAGAGGAGGCTAGGCGATCTGGGGGTTCCTGCGAGCTCGCGACCTGGGCGGCCTCGCGAGCTCAACGAGCTGACGACGCGGACAAGAGGCATGCTTAGGAGATCTAGAAGCTGTTGCGAGCTCATGGCTTGGACGGCTTCACGAGCTGAATCTACAACTGCTGGTCCCGATCTTGGGCCTTCTGGGCCCTCGCTTCTGTTCAAGTATATAGGGCCTATACTGGCCCATTCAGGTAAGACGAGAAAATGGGTATAACACTAGCCGCAAACTCCTCCTTTTCCTTGCCGATTGACAAAGGTCCTCATCATGGTTTAACATCTTCCCACAATTAATTAAATAATCATTCCTAATTTTATAAGAACTTACATAATTTGTAATACTATACCGATTTTTCACAATCTGATTAATCACACACACACATTGCAGGTTCACGAATTTGAGCGTGGGTGCAATTTTGCCATCCGTAGCCAACCAAATTTGCAATGGATTGAAAATTTAGTATTCATATCTGTCTATGAACCCATTTAATCAAATCCACATCTGTCTATTATGGGTGGCCATCCGCAGGTTTGTGGGTGAAATGGCCATTCCTAGTGGTTACTCTTTATAAGTGAATGGCAACTTATTTGCTCATATTTGCAAAACGATAGAAAAATCTAGAGATATTGCTTTTAAACACCATGTTTTTTCTACAAACCAATTTTCATTTTTATTTTTTTTTTTATTTTATTTTATTTTTGTGCTTTCAAATCATTATATTTCATTCCTATATATTGCAACAAACAATATGACTTGACCTTAGAAGGAACAACTTTAATAATTAATTAATATTTCTCTGCAATCTAACATGGGCTTGGTAAAATAATGTATGGCAACTAAATATACAGTAAATTAATTATAAACAATCCAATATTACCTTATTGGAAAATCCTTATATGGAAGTAATTAAATGAATTAATAAAAGTCAGATAGTTTAACCTTATTAAGGAAAAAAAGTCAAAGGAAAATGAGCCAGACCCGCTTACTCTTTCAAGTTTCTCCCCTTATAAATGAACAACCCTAATCAACCTCAACATACAAATCACTCTCTTTTACTTTCTCAAAAAAAAAAAAAAATCATGGCCCGCAAGAGGATGGAGATGAAAATGGTGAGAGACAAAGGGTCAAGGCAAGCAACCTTCTCAAAGCGAAAAAATAGCCTGTTCAAAAAGGCTAACGAGCTTGCAATCCTATGTGCAGCTCAGATGGCTGTTGTTGTGTTCTCTCCAGGAGGGAAACCCTTTTCGTTTGGCCATCCAAACATTGATTCTGTTGCTCAACGCTTTCTGAGTCAAGAGCCGTCGAAGCCGAAACCAGTGCATGTTGATGATCCTAAGGAGGGTGGCTTGCAGGAACACAATCAGGAACTCACTGACCTGCTTAAGCAACTAGAGATCGAGAAGGAACGAGGAGAGCAGCTCGATAAGGCTCTCAAAGCGGAACTGGCAAAATCCAAATACAAAAATTCAATCAATGATGAGCTTGACCAGGAGGAGCTTTTTGTCATGAAGACAGCCTTCCAGAAGCTACAGGAGAATGTCAAGGGCCGTGTTAGCGAGATTAAGGCTTCCTCCGAATCCGATAATTAGGATTCTCTTGTACACCATCTTTCTCTAGTATGAGCTTATGTATGAATAAAACATGGATGGATTGTACTTTGAATTAATATAAAATTATCTTTGAATATTTCTTGACTTCTCTTTCTAAAATTTAGTGTATTTGTGTGTCGAATTTTATGAATCAAATTAACCTAAAACATGGCTTGATGTATTGCTTGTAAATTCTTGCTTTCGCATGTTGATTCGAATAATCACAAAACAAACTTCTGCAAAAATGTCATTTACACAATTTTTTCTTTTCAATTGTTAGCCTAACATGTGAAAAAAAACAAAACAAAACAAAACAAAACATTGTTTTGTTTTGTTTTTTTTTTTTCAACTAGGAATTGAATTCATAGTGAACGTAACGTAATTTAAATAGTGAATGTAACGTAATTTAATTAATAATCTGTGTACAATCTCCTATGTTTACAGGTGGATATGCATTTACAAGCACACGTGCATGCATATGCGTATAAACATATGTGATGTAAATTTTTTTTTTTTTTTCTCTTTTTATTAGTTTAAGGGATAACATTATTACTATATCAAAATAAATCTATTTATTGATTATAGCTATCCGAAGTTAGACTTTATATGTAGTTTCAAAGGATGAATAACTAAGAAAAATTATGCCACTAGAGTTAGTATTTCGATGCATGGCAAATGCAATATACATGGACGTAATTAAAATACTTCAGTCTACTTAATAGTCATACCCATATTTATTATATTTATAAATATCAACGGTATGAGAATACTGCAAGCTCAAGCTTAAGGGTTGGGTTTCTTTATTATTACTTGATTGATGTTAAAAAAATTATGATTTGATTTGATAATGTGTCAAAGGTTTAAAGGATTTAGATTATAGCCTATAGGGTTAGTTTGTGAAATTCGCAGGATTAATTTAGATGATGAACGAATGTCACCAACATCAAGTACAGTTTTAAAAATGTATTAGCAAATGTTCGTACTTTATTATGAATGTAAATAGAAATAAACGATTTAGGTATTATCGTATATTTCCAGTTATATAAGTATGCTACATAACAAGCCTAGCACCAAACTCAAAGAATGTAACCTTCTGGAAAAGAACTAGGTACAATTTAAACATATTTCCATGAAAAGATAAGTCAACAATATATATTTCTATAAAAAGCTTAAACACATCAATAATTTTTCAAAAAAAATTTTTTTTTAAAAAATGAAATGAGGAGGTGCATCTGCCTTACAGCCCCATCACTACATGAATTGTATATATAGAAGGTTGAGTGTTTATCAATAAATGATCTGAGAGCATGGAAAGTAGCGCGCGAGCATTTTGAACAATGGAAATTTTTAATTCAAGAAAGATATAGCTCTTAGTAAATTTTTGCAATTTTTTCATTTTACATTCTTAATAACTAAGCAAATAAGGTCATTAACCATTATTGGTGATAGGTGTAATTTTGTTTTGTTTTACTATTTTAGTAAAAAAATCAAGTTGGATTTCTTTTGTCCTTGAAATAATAAATGACAATAATTAGTACATCTATAAATTATCTATATTTGGAAAAAGATATCTTCACCATTGGTGTCAATGACCCATTTTTATAATGCGTTTAATATGGTAACCTGTTATACCAAAACTAATAAGATCTAACCTATACCAACTAATTTCTTGTCATGTTCATGTCATGCCAATCATAAATATTAAATGCTTGAAAAAAAAAATATTGAATATTAAATGTAATAGGTGAAATGAAGTCTTTACAACTCTTATGGTGCGTTTACTTCACTTGGAGGTATCAGAATAGGAATCAGAATAATCTTGAATCGGAATGAAGTATCGGAATCAGAATAAGTTGTTTACTTCAACTGTAACAATCGGAATCGGAATCAACAGTATTCTCATTAAGCTGTTTACTTTACTTTGGAATCAGAATGAATTAATTACTTTAAAAAAATATATATTGAATATTTTATTAAATGTAATAGGTGAAATGAAGTCTTTACAACTCTTAATCCTGGGGTTATGAGAAACTCAATGAATGACCTTCTAACTCTACGTAAGTTTCATGTTTCTGTCAGACATCTTAAAACTCCTTGTATTATAGAGATAATTTGGTCTACTCCCCCTCTGCGGTTGGATCAAGGTTAATATTGATGGTTTTGTTTTTTGGTTTCTTAGTTTAGCTGATTGTGTAGGAATTTTTCGGACCTCCCATAGGTCCTTCAAAAGTGTTTTTGCTATTCCGTTAGGAATAAGTTTTTCCGTTGAGGTGGAGTTAGCGTCTACTGTTCAAGTCATTTATAGTGCGTTTACTTCACTTGGAGGAATCAGAATAGGAATCGGAATGATCTGGAATCGAAATGACTTAGAATCGGAATGATATATTGAAATCAAAATAAGTTGTTTACTTCAACTGCAGGAATTGGAATCGGAATCAGTAGTATTCTCATAAACTGTTTACTTTACTTTGGAATCTGAATTAATTAATTATAAGTTACAAAAATACCCTTAATTAAAATTATGGATTAATTATAATAGTGTGCAATTTTTTATTATAATATGTAAATAAAAAAAAGTTGCATATTATAATAAATAAAAAAAACTACATATCATTTTAACAGTTTACTAACCTATAATGCAATTTTTTATTATAATATCCTTTTTTTTTTTAATATCACATAAAAAACTACATATTATAATAGAAAAAAAACCATATATTATTTTAATAGTTCACTATGATAATTAAGAAATTGATGATGAAAAACCAATGGTATACAATTTTTTATTATAATATGCAGTTTTTTTTTAATATCAAATAAAATATATATTTTTAATTTTTTAAATAAGGGTATAAGAGACTTTTATGTTGATAAAAGGAATGAGAATGAGATTCCTAAGTGGGGTGAGGGGGAATGGGATTCCCATTCCACAACCTCAAATTGATGTGGAACCCACACTTTCATTCTCATTACGAAATGAATTTTAAATAAGTAAACACTATCAATCAATCTCATTCTCATTCTCATTCCTCAATCCATGAAGTAAACACATCATTAGTATGCTTCGAAGTTTAGTTGGAATAAGTTTTGATTGGAAAATGATTTTACTTATGTGGTCTCTCTTCTTCTTGTTCGCTCTTCTAAAGTTCTCTAGCGTTGTCAACCAGCTTGGGAGCAATGTCTTGACCTACAAAGTATAGATTTTAGGGTGACTCACATTTATCGTAAGGGAAATTCTATGGCAGATGTGCTAGCCTCTCGATCCCCTTCAATTGTTCATCCAACCTAGTGGTGGACGACTCTTAGTTTTTTGTTTTTTCTCCTTTTTCTATTTGTATGGGTTCTCCTCCTTATTCATTTCTTTGTTTGTATGGGTTTTTCTCCCGGTTTATTTTTGTAATATTTTATTTTTAATAATAAGTTGGTTTTGACCAACAATCTTATTATAAAAAAAAAAAAAAAAAAAAAAACTATCACATAATTTATAATTTGAAATATAATTCACATTCAAGTATTAAAAAAAAAAAAAAGAACTTCATCTTGGTTCCTATGTTTTTGAAAAATTTCTCATTTTTAAATACGAATCTGTTTATAGCCTTTATGGTCTCTTACTTTTAAATTACTTTTAAAAATTTATCAATTTAGTTCTTCTATCATCATTTTTAATAGAAACATAGAGATCAAAATGAAGTTCTCTCCTATTAAAAATGATAACAAAATGACTAATTTGATGAGTTTTTGAAAAGTAAAGAATCATAAAAACTATAAATAAATTCGTATTTAAAAATGAAAAATTTTTCAAAAACATATGGACCCAAATGAAGTTCTCCCGAAAAAAAAATGTAAAGTCATATTTTTCATTCAGAAACAGCCCATCCACTTATAGCATAGTAGTTAGCATAGTTTTAATCATGTATTGTGGGAATAGATATCTCTTCGCATTATAAAACAAATTTTTACCTATACATGTAAAGTTTAGTATTAGAAATCCTAGCAGGACCTGTTATATATATAAATATTAGTTTATCAGAGAGGGAATCGTATTTTTTTTTTAATGATTTATCGTGGATTAGTATATGGGAGTAAATATCTCTTACTATTATAAAAGTAGACTTTTGACCCCTATATATAAAGTTTAATCTCAGAAGTCCAAGCAGGACTTAATATATTTACCAAAAAAAAAAAAAAAAACATCTTATGCTATTTTTTCAAACTAAATACCATATAATTTTAATAATACATGTAAGGATGTCAATTGAGCTCTCAATGTCCACATCCCCAAATCTCCATCCTCATTTGGGGAAGATTTTGAAACTTTTTAAGGATTGGAGGTGGTGATGAGGATGGGAGAAGCCACCCTTATCCCCATTTTTCCCATTTGTCCAATTATGTATGTGTGATAGTTTATCAATGAGGGAATTGTACTTTTTTTAATGATTTTTTTATGGATTAGTATGTAGAATTGTTGATGGAATTATTTTGTGAATTATATGTTTATTTAGGGTAATTTTCAATTCAATCCCTATATTTTGGAAAACATTATTTAAATTTGTTTGCTAAAATGGTCCAAACATCCCTAAAGTTTTAGAAATACATCAATTTAGTCCATTTGACCAAAAATTTAAAAACCAAAATTAACAAAAAGTTTAAAATATCCATTTGAGCAAAATGCACAAAACCATTCTAAGGTAAGTCTTTAAACACACGGAAACAAAGTTTGCATTTTATAACAAGATAGCCCCAACTTAGCGGTCAAAAGATATTAAATTTTTTAGTTAACTTTGGTTTGAAGAGTAAAGACAAAAATACCCTCAGTTTTTAAGTTAATTTTCTTTTCTTTCAAAATTTAAAATAATAAAAATTAATTTAATAAAAAATTAATTAAAAAATTAGTAAATCTCTAGTATCCATGTTTTCAGATGGATGCTGGAGATAAAATAAAGAAAAATCTAACTGGAAACAAAATTTTCAATTCATCTATTCACCCTCTCTAGATTTTCATCTCTAAAATAAGGAAAAACAACCAAAAAAATAAAAAATTGGGAAAAAAATTTAGTTAATCTGTTCACCCACATTATTCTCTATATCTTCATCTGTAAACCTATAAACCCAAACTTCAATCTCCGTAACATAAAAACTTTGTCTTATTCTCCAATGGCAAAACCAAACAACACGAAGCATCAAACAAAATATTCACCATTTCCTCTTCTTCCCCACTTCTCGTATGCCCCCATGTACATCGCCGCCACCTGCAACAACAACCCTAAAAACTCATCCAGACATCAATCTATAAAAACCCACACATATCATCAATCATCTACAAAAATCCAAGAACATCATCAATCAATCATCCATTGCATCAACTTAAACACCCACCTACTGCAAACCCATTCAGACATCATTTTCAAACACATCTAGACCAAAAACCCCAAACATCATCTTTAAACACACCATCTGCAAAAACCCCAATCATCTTCAATCAAACCCAAAAAATGAAACTCAAATTTAGGGGTTTCTAGGTGTACATAAAAATATCCAAGGAGAAAAAAGAAGGTGAGAAAGAGAGAAGTGTTATGTCTCCATCATCATTCTATAACTCCGACTAGCCTATTTCTCCCTCCATTCAAATCAGATCTCCAAAAAAAAAAAAAAAATTAACGGAGACCCTTCAGTCTCCTTCATCGGAGACCAGACCATAGGCCTCCAACAAAGGAGACCCAAAGGTGTTCATCATTTCCATCACCTTGGAAACACTGCATTATCTTCAGATGATGTTGATGAACATCATCTGGACTTATCCCAGATGATGGATTGGAACCCAAATGAGAGAAAGAGAGGGAGGTTGAGTTGAGAGAGGTCTCTATTATCGAAAAGAAAGAGATTGGAGGTTAAGTTGAGAAAGGGAGATGGAGATGGGGATGAGGAAAGATTTGAAGATTAGGTGTTGATGAAAGGTCTTCATCGTTGATGAGGATGCGTCGTCGACAGAGGTTGAGTCGAGAGAGAGATGTAGAGATAGGGATGGGAAATGATTTGACGATGAGGTTTTGATAGGGAAAATTAACTGAGTGATTTGAGAAAGGATGGGGAAGATTTTGAAGAACTTAGTTTCTTTTCAATTTTTTTTTTCAATTGTTGATGAACTAGAGAATGATAAACCTAATTATTTTTATTTTTTATTTTTAAAGAGAGGGTAACGAGAAGGAAAGAGAAGAAAATTTTTTATTATTATTTTTTAATTTTCCCTATAAATTGATCAAAATACCCTTTACTCTATTAACTGCAACTACCGTTGACTGTTAAGTTAAGGCTATCTTGTTATAAAATCCAAACTTTATTTTTGCATGTTTAAAGCTTTACCTTAGGGGGGTTTTTATACATTTTGCTCTATCAATTTTACCCTTATTATTTAAATAAGTTAAAAAATATATAAAAAAATAAAATAAAAATTTGATCTCACCGGCCAAAAAAAAAAAAAAAAAAAAAAAAAAAAAAAAAAAATGATAAAATTAACAAAATAAAAACTAAAAAGTAAGTTAAAAATATATATATATATATATATATGGTGGGGATTGTTAATGGAGTCTCCATCAACAGTGGAGATCTAATTTGGATCACTACTAAATTGAATCCAGATAGTGTCGTTGCTACCAAATCCCATCTTAATTTGCTTTAACCAACCTAGCCTCTCAACTCGCCAATGCAACTATAACACATATCTCCCTCGCTTCAACCATTATCAGGTCACATAAAGATGGGTTTCAACAATCTCCACTATCTCGCTCAGAACACTTAACCACAACATGTATCTTCGTCATTCCAAAATGAAATAATCTGTTTATTGTAGACTATCTAATTTTAGTTAGTGCTAAGGTTAAGCAATGTTATACCACTAAATTCAATGTTGTAATACACAATCTATATGTTATAACCCAATCAACATAGAAAGTAAAAGATGAACATAAGAACATTTTTAATATGGTTTAGTTTTACTATACATCCATGAACTCTTACCTAGAAAGATTAACTTATTAATAAATATAACAAATTACAATCTACTCTTAACCTATCTAATCTAAGACTCTCTCCTAAAATTATCATAAGATGAGTACATGTTCATTTAACAAGTTGTAGCAAGTGCCCATTACCTTCAATGGTGGACAACAGCTTGAAATTCCTTCAACTATTGCAACCTATCATCTCTCTAAGGCCTAATGACTTGTTAAGTCTAGAATAAACTTAAAGAATAAATTGTCTTAGGTTTACATACATTCACTCTTTGAATCAACTTTTACACATTGCTTGAATTATTTTCCCTGTGTAAACTGGTTTTCATTTTAATCAAAATTGTGCTACCAATATCTTGAAAAGGGAAAACACCTAAAAATCAGTAGGCAACTTCCTATTCTTTTTAGTGTTGACCGATTTCTTCAAATCCTTCTTGTTTGTCCAAATATGAAGCAACAAAGTAATTAAAACATTCTACACTTAAATTTATTGCTTGAATGAAAAAAAAAACTTCCAAAAGCAAATAAAGATATTTGCTCAAGTTTGTTGCTTAACCAATCAATATATTTCTTTATATGAAATATCATCATTAATTTCAGAATATATAAGGAAAACAATTACTTTATTCTTGGAAAAAGCTTTATCAATTAAGCACAAAAATACTCAACAAATTAGATAAGTTCCATCATTCACAAAATTAAGTCAACCATGATAAAGAAACAAAATCGTGCACTGAGTTCTGTTAGCAAAAATATTTGTAACATCATTACTGATATTGCAGCATTTGATCCAGATGTTATAACTATACATTAGCTTATACAACATTTAAAACTTACAATCCATGAATTTTATTGAATACACTTGTTGCCTCAATGTCATAAGATGCCAATACCAATACACTAACACAAACTATAATCTTTTGCAAGATCATATGAGTTTTTTACTCCATCGCGTGGAGATGGTAGCATCAAAACATCACCAAAACCCAACCATCAAACCCAACTAATTGAACCAACATAAACACCACTAAAACCAATCAAAACTAAAGCCAAAAACCCTTCTATCAACAGAAACAATAGTTGATAGAGATGACGAAGGGAAGCAATAGAAAGAGACAAAGGTTTCTACTCTACTATACCCAAAACAAGGTTTCTTTCTGGCATATACATAGAGAGATGAGGATACCAAGTTTGGGTTTTTGGTTTCTAGGTTGATTTTTATGTTTGGTTAATTTTGATGTTTGTTTTCATGGATTTGTTTGATTATATGGATGATTTCGTTGATGTTGTCATGGATGATGATGAGAATGATAGTGAAGATATTGGAAGGATGAGAATGATAGTGGAAGGTTGAAGAAAATGTTGTTTGGGTTAAAGGACGTTAACGGTCAACAGATGGAAACAAGTGGTGACTTGGAGTCGACAATTAGGGCATCGATGATTTGGTGACTTGGAGTCACTAGGTTGTCACGAATCAAGTGATGAACCAAATCGTGGATGATTTGATCTTTCCTAGATCGACGACGATTCGGTGAAGACTATATTATGACCATCTAGTTGTCGGCAACAATCTGTACATTTTTTTTTATTTTTAATATTTTGATTTCCTTTTTTAAATTTTGAAGTTTATATGTTAATTACACTTGATCTCCACCGTCTATCTCAAAAGGCAATGGTGAAGATCTGTCTTTCATATTTTTTATTTTAATTTTAATTTTACATTTAGTTACTTTGAAATGGACAGTGGAAATCTATCTCTTTTAATTATTTGTTTTTATTTTTTTTTCCAATTGTTTATGTCTATACACATGTTCACATCAAACATACAATATGAGAAGACTAATTTATCCCTATCCAAGTCAAGTCCGACCAACTACTAATTAACAGGAGGGACCAAATTAGTATATTTCTAAAACTTTAGAGATGTTTGGACTCATTCACAAAATGTATTTAAATAAGAGAGGTTTCCCCAAAATATAGGGACTAAAATAAAAATTATCCGTTTATTTATTTATGTTTTTTTTTTTAAATTCCATTATATTATAAATATTTATAGTAATTTTCTACTTAGTGCGCATTGATATAACTATTCCAATTTCTCTATAATCAATGTGTTCTAATTTTTAAATTGTTAAACTAACCATCTCAACCATTCATTACATTCTCTCTCCAAAAAAATTTTCTCTCTCATTCATTCATGCAAATGTGATAAATGACTGAGATAATTGATCCTAATAATTGAAAAATTATGATACATTAATTGCAAAAATTATATATATAAATTCTATCATTAGTGTCTCTTAATTTTTTAGATGAATCAATTAAATTCATCAATTACATTTGAATTAAATAGGAAAGATAATTTGTTTTAGAAGAAATAATATAATTGATGAATTTAATTAGTTCGTCTTAACCTTTTAAAGTTAGAAGACACTAATGGTAAAATTACTATATATATATATATATATATGTATAGACACATTCTAACATGCATTTGGGTATACATATGCTTGATATAAAAAAAAAAAAATGTGTGATTGCATTATAAAATATTTGTTTGTAATTTATTATATGTAATTACAACTAAAATATGTGATTACAAACTGATTGTAATTAAATATATTTAGTTGTAATCACATATAAAAAATTACAATCTTATATTTTAGAATGTCATCACTTTTTTTTTTAGTCAAGTGTATGAATACTCAAGTGTGCCCAAAAGAACTCCAAGTGTGTGTGTGTGTGTGTGTGTGTGTGTGTGGATGTAAGCTTTCATCTAAGGTTCACTAATTATAACAACTTATTTTTAGTTCGTCTCATCATCGTGATGGGTTCACTGAAAATGAGTGATTTTAATAAAGAATAATGCTAAATTTTCAAAAAATTTTGACAAAATTCATACCCAATTGATGTGACATGTGAATTATCAATATCATATTAATTATTATATTTGGGCATGAATGTTGATAACTCACATATTACATTATTTAGACATGAATTTGAACAAAAAATTTGGGGCACCTAAAATTATTTTTTAATAAATGATTCTTAAATAAAAATCATATATATATGTAATGTATTTCACAATAAGGATGTTCTAAAACTTTCATTTAAGATTCACTAATTATAATAACTTAGTTTTGGTAAGTCTCATCATTGTAATGGATTTAGTGAAATAGGTTATTTTAATAAAAAATAATGCTAAACTTTCTAAAGTTTTTGATCAAATTCATGTTCAAATAATGTAATATGTGAATTATCAACATCATATTAATTATCATATTTAGATATGGATATTGACAACTCATAAATTATATTATTTGGATGTTGGTGTGAATAAAAAATTTAAGACACCTAACGTTATTTTTTAATAAATGATTCTTATAAAAAAATTTCAAAACCGTTGTTTGAAAATTATCCTATGTTTATAATTATTTATTAATGTAGATCCCAAAAACATTAGCCCCCGAAACTTTTCTACTTCTTCCACTACAACTCAAATGCCGTTTACCGAATGCAAACAAAGAAACAAATGGATTGGAAGAGGCAAAGAAATATCCTGGAACTAGTAATCCATTTCTTCCTCGACACGAATTACTCATAAACGCAATCCTCCACGTTAGCAACCTTTATTGATTTTGACTCACCAAAACGCGGGGCAGTTATTGGCCCACACTTTCCACTTCACTTTACCAAAACACCCTCAAAAATATCCCTAAAATACCCACACTCTCCCTCCCTTGTACAACAAACCGTGTTACTTGAGGAATTCAACATTCCCACTCTAATATATAAAGCACCAACCCCCCCCTATCTCTGTCTATCTCTCTCTGTGTCTATCAAGCTATCAACAATAACATCAAACTAGCCACCGGAAGAAGAAATCAAGACAAAGAAGAATTTGTAGATGGATAAAAAAGTCCATATCATGGAAAAAACGAAGACCAAGAGATGGGTGTTGTTCAAGAGGCTGATAAAGAAGGACTCATGGAGATGGAAGTTCTTGGGGTCAACCTTCAAGTGGAAGAGGCTCAATTTCCGCCTCTCCTTCATTGATGATCTGCTCTTCAAAGTTGTCTCTGTTTTCGAAGCTGTTGTCTTGGTTGCCACTCTCGGTTTCTTCTTCCTCTGTTGTGGGTGTCACTTTTGAACATGTCTTCTTTTGTATTTATGTATTTAATGTCTTTAATTTGCTTCTACTACTATGTTGTTAGATCTCTAAACTGGGCTCTTTAACATGTGCGGTTTAAATGAAAATTAAGGTTCAAGTTGGGTTTGTAGAGAGATTGACAAGATTGTTCAATGCAAGTTGTTTCACGGCATGGCTACACTTTCTCTCGTTGTCTCTATCCGAAGATGAACCTTATATGATATTATTATAAATGTTATCGTTGTATATAGCTGATGTTTCATTTTTAACAAGATGCTTCTTGACTAATTTCTGTATAATTGTTCCTCCATGTCTCTTTTCCTCTCTGTTTCATTTACTTTTCTTTTTTTGAGTTTGAGCTTTTTTTATTTATTTATCTTGGTTACATAAACCTCCATATTAAGTTAGTTCAACAACACTATTGATGATGCTTTTTTTCACTTAAAAAAATACATAAGAAAAGGAAAAAGATCGATAGAGACAGGGAAGGCCAGAGAAGCAGCAGGGTGCAGGAAGCAAAGGCAAAGCATGGAGGAAAAGCCTTGAAATAGTGAAAAAGGAGGTTTTACATCATTGGGTAGAGAGGCCACTAAATGGGCACCCTTGCGTGCTCAAGCCACAAGTTCCACTTACTTTCTGCAGAATTTTTTTGGATGTCAAATCAAAATGACTTGCATGCCAAATCCAGAATATTGGTACAGAGATTACAATCTTCTAGGACTGTTATTATTATTATTATTTTGTTACTAATGTATGGAATCCGGATATTATTGTGATTTGGAATATAACTTTGAAATTCGATATGATAATTTTTTAAAAGGGGAGAATAACCCATTAAAGTAAGAAAAATTACTCAATGAGACTTATAGAAGATTATATCAATAGGCTTGAAGACTTGGTTATAGTGTCTAATGGTATCTAATAGTTATCAACTTCACAACTATAAACTAAAAACCTTACTGGCTCTATTAAAATTCATAGTTAAAGTATTTGTTGTACTGGTGTAGTAAGTTTTGATTTATTTTCTTGATAATATTATTAACATTTAACAGTAGGTCACTATATAAATGAGTTCGAGTCCTTGGGCATATGCGACGGTCTACCTGTTTTAGGAATTTGTAATTCTAGAATTTAAAACCTCAATTATAACATTTGAATTTCATGAATTTAACAATGCTGCGCTGGTATAGCACTGGCTTTATAGCATCAGACTGATGCCTAATGAGATGAACAGGTGTAACCAGATTCTAATCAACAAACGTACCATTTCCAGAGTAGCACCGCTGTATTAATAATATTATTTCTCATTCCAAAGAACAAAGCTCCAATTGCCATCTTCCAAGCCAACCTGACCACTTTAGAGTTTCATTTAAAAATATATATAAATTAAAGGATATGATCTCGACAATGTACTTTTGCTTTACCCAAATGAGGAAAAACATTGGAAACCCCTGCCAGTTAACAAAGAAAAAAGAATCGGTTGACACGTCACATCATTTATATGTTTAGACATTCATGATATATAAGATGGAAGAAATATTATGTGATTGGGAAATAAATAAATAAATTTTACATGTCTACCATGTATTTGGACGAATACATTTGAGTGATTTCACTCCAGCTCCACTCCAGTTAAAAGACTCATTATATATGTGATTTTATATACGGTCACGACCCTAGTCTAAATGAGACTAATAAGAGTCCACTATGTAATATTATGTCATTAACGGGGATTTACATTTGAAATTTTAAATTTTTTATCTACTTAATTTTTATCTAGTACATAATGAACGTAAATTCGACAGGTTTTGAATTATGAGTAAATCGATGAATAGATAATGAAGTCTGATCTGTGTAGAGCTGTTTTCAGAAAAATGTTGAAAAAAATTCAATGTGAGGAATTTTACCTTAAGAAAATAAGAAACTTAAATAACAACTTGATAATTTATTTTAAATTAAATTTTCTAAAATTAAAATGATAAATTATATGAACTAAATAAATTAATGTTTTTGGTGATGGTACATAATAAAATATATACAAAGAGACTTCTTTATTGAATCCATGACAGTAATATCACAGTGTAAGTGAATAATTACATAAATAAAATATTCACAGATATGATATAATATTACAAGGTTTTTGTCTTGTAATACATCAAGACACTAATGACTTTTCAAATGACATAAAGGGAATACCGTCCTTTAAATAATTACATTAGAAAAAACCATCCATAGATCTTTATTTTATTTTATTTTTTTTGAAAAGGGAAGAACCATCCATAGTTTAACATAACAACTAACTAACAGGAAGATGAATATATTCGAATGACAATTGAGATATACAAGTGGTACATGTTAAAGTTTTAAATTATAAAACATCTAGGAATCCGTGGACAGTCCACCAAACTTTGAATGCTGGCCTATCAAATTAGAATATTATAAGTCCACGTATTAGCGAGATGGACGACCAACAAACGCGTCCAGTGTGATCTTGCAAGAATCATTCAAGCCTGGCGCGTTTGTATTGCTAATGAGAAATGATGTATACAACTTAGAATCTCCTACAATAATCATAAATCCTAAGCCAAAGATTCTTAATTATTGTATTTGAGATCCCACGCCTCTACACAGATTTAGTAATCAAAATAAAAATATGGTTGTCTTTCTCTATTTAATTTTATTAGTATATTTTTGGGTATGTTGTAGTTTATGTACAATCATTAATCAAAACTAAATTATAAAATGGGTTCGGTGAGTTGCTCTAGTGACAATAACTTCACTTGTCCTTACTTATCAAATAAAGCTAATGTTCGAAATTTATTAGAATCATAAAATATGATAGATTTTTTCACTAAAATGTGGGTCGATTCTCTTAATTCCAAAAGTACATTTTGGACCGTATGTTAAAAAGATTAAATTTATAGGTCTCGTTAGTCATCTGATCTAATGTGAGGGTAAAGGTAAAAAAAAAAACTAAATTGTATACCAAAAATATTTATCAATTTACTAATCTATGCAACAAGTCTAGCATTACTGATTCATATATGCCTGAACATATTGAATTGAATTAAAGCGGTTCAATGTTATGCACAGAGCGGACAGAGTCGGCATTGAGCCAAACAGCACTGGAGTCTCCAGAAGCACCAGCATATTGTTTCACCACCAGAACCGAACCGGTAACAAAACTTGAAGAAACTAACAAGTCCCCAATCACCCCAATCTCCGTACAATGATCACTCCACTCTAACAAACCAACCGTGACTGGTGATTTAGTGACCTGCCTACCTACAATGTATAAATCAATCATTTTGTGATCCATAGCTCTTACCGCAGCTACAGTGTCTTCTCCATTATCGACCACCTGCTCAGAGTATCTCACCTGCTGGTCATAGGCCGTATTGAATCTGAACTCGTGGACATACTGGTTGTCGAGTTGTATTCGCTGTTTCACGTCCGGAGTGGATTGCTTTTCTGTTACATTGTGTCTGGGGAGAAACCGTACCACCTCTAGCTTCACTAGTCTTTGACCTGACATCCGCCACGCGTACGCTAGCGCTTCCCGGTCATCAGGGCCACCAATGAATAGCATGACCAGGCGGTGCACGTTGTGGTCAGGAGCTTTGAGCCCTCGGTCCACCAAGATGCCCACAGAGCATGGTGCATCGGCTAAGATATTCATGTTGACATCGTGGAAACAAAATGAGCCTTCCTCTTTTGCGTCGTCGACTTCTAACGTGGCTTGTTTGTGGAAAGGAATAATCATCAAGGCTATACGCTTTTCTTCAGCCAGAGCGCACACATCCTCATGCATGCTACTAAAAGGAGACAATGAGGTGAGACATTGAACAGAGATGGCAGCTGGGTTCTGAGTTTCCAAGTTTTCGAACGCATTGATGATTTTGTTCGAGTCCGAGTTCAGGTTTCGATTGTACATTGAAGTGGAGGTCTTCCCGGAGCTATGGACAATGAGCATGGCTGATGCGCGGCCTGTTAGCTCTACAAGATGGAGGGCGAAAATGCATAGAGGGGAGTTTTTGGTGGCGTTAGAGATGGATAGAAGGTTGGTCATGCCTGGCACGTTATGGACCCAGTGGATGCATGCCAGGATTCGAAGCTCGTCGTTTCGCTTTGTGCGTTGTATGGTTCGGCCCTTGTATTGGACTGCTCGTGTTGAGGGCCTGTAAATGGCAGCGATCGTCGGTCCAACTACACTTGTCATTATCACCAGAGCAACCGCCATCACAGTATATTCTTGCACCCGCAAAACCTGGAAACACATCACAAATATAATCCTTTGAATTACAAATCCACCAGTCGAACATGGTGGAGAATATGCATTTAATCTAAGTAATTAAGCTGTATGAATTTGATAATTTTATAACTACATGTATTGTTTATGAACTTCAATCTTGCTTATTTGTGCAAGTTTTGTAGATTTTAGTAGATCGTACATAGTTGACTTTATTTCATATAAAAGTTGCAGACTAACTCGTATTTTAGAAGTGATCTAAGGCTCAAGAAAGTAAATTTATATTTATAATTAAGTTGTATGAATTTGATAATTTTATAACTACAGGTATTGTTTATGAACTTCAATCTTGCTTATTTGTGCAAGTTTTGTAGATTTTAATAGATCGTACATAGTTGACTTGACTTCATATAAAAGTTGCCACTAGCTGATGAAGTCTCGTATTTTAAAAGTGATCTAAGGCTCAAGAAAGTAGATTTATATTTATCAAAATCATATAGTTTTTTCTTAATAAACTAATAAATAATAAAAATTATTATTTAAAAAATATCAATATACTTATATTATTTTATATTAAATCTCTATATATGCATTTATATCTCATTCACATCATGTTATATGAAATGAATATTTAAGAAAAAAATCACTGAATTCACTTTATATAAATTATTTTCTTTGTGCTTAGATCAAAGAGAAGGAGAATACCTTTTTATCCCAGCCGATGTTAAGTATGACTAGAGCTAAGATCCCTTTGGTGTTCATAAGTACTCCAAGAGCCAAATTATCTTGAAATGGCATGTCACTGAAGTAACAAACAGAACATGTACTTAAAATCTTACTAACACAAGCCATGATCACAACTAGTCCGGCCCAGAGCCAATTGGTGATACTGATAGCATGAACGTTGATTCTTACACCACAAGTGGCAATGAAAAGCGGAAGCATGATCCCAGACACAAAGTCTTCAAATCTGTCTTTAAGCACATACCTAAGCTCCTTGTTGGGCATTATAATCCCAAAAACAAAAGCCCCAACAACAGTGTGCGCCCCATTCAAATCGGTAAAAAATGAACATAGCACAACACCAATGAGAACAAAACACAAGTAGTATTCACTGAAGTTGTTCTTTTCCCCGGCAGTGCGGTCCAAAATCTCGACAAGAACTGGACGAACTATGTAGATGCATAGCAATATGAAGGCAACAGTCACAGTGATAGCATACAAGGCATGTTCAGGACTCTTATGTGTAGGCAGCACAATGGCCATGAGAATCCAAGAGCAGACATCATTGATAGTAGCAACAGACATAGTCATTCTACCAATATCAGAGTGTATGAGCTTAAGTTTTGATAGAATCCTACCAACAACAGGGAAGCCTGTGACAGTGAATGCCAGGCCCCAAAACAAGCAACCACCGGGGTTGATGGTAAGATGTAAGAGACGTCCCGTGAGGAAAAATAAACCAATTCCCATGCTCATAGGAATCACAATGCCAGATGCTGCCACACGTAATTCTCTCTTGTCTGCACGGCTAATGGAGGTTATGTCCATATTTAAACCGATTAAGAATACGTAAAAATCTAGGGCCATGTATGCTACAGTTTTTAGTGTCATAACTGTTCTGAGAGGAAACAACTGGGTGAAATATGGTGTCAGCCCCAACAATGATGGTCCTGTCAACACACCACCCTACATAATATGATGAAAACTATGTTACATATATATCTATTATTGGTGTAACCTGCACACATTGATAGTAATGATTCTTTGCACAGATATCATAAAGAATTTACATGCTCGTGTATATAATTAATGTCATGGTAAAAATAATAGTACATACAGGAACTTTGATTAAAGGAGAAAAATCTTACTTACAAGAATGTCAGTGACAAAACGAGGTTGGTGGAGAGGTTTGAGAATGAAGAAGAGAGAGCGACCAATGAAAATGATAATGGTAAGCTGCGTAATAAGCATAGGGAAGGACTCCACAAGGGGGTTTTGGCTGTGCCAGATGCCATTGCTGGTGGTTATGTTCAAAACGTAACATGCCCGAGATGCATTCATGGCCACTTTATTTTCCTCCCCCTAGCGGCCACCGTGAGCCGGTCAGTCACTGCCTTCCTCCTGTTGTTGGCTCAATGAAAGGGAAACAAAAGAGAGAAATGCATACATGTACATAGAGAAATAATTTGTAACTAAAATGCATCGTTGCCATTGTTTTGGTTTTGATGAGTACAACTTTTGAGGAGTTGGAGTCAGTTTTAGTAGTTGCTGACTTCCTGTTGTGGTGATAACATGTGATCTGTCGGACCCTTATTTTGGGGCCTAAACTTGGGTTTGGAGGTTGATGGAGAAAGAGTGGCGATATTTACACCCCTTTAAAACTGTATTTACGCCCCCTATATATTCATTTTCGAAATTTCAGCATTATCCTTTACTTAAATTTTTAAAAATTTAATCAAAAATTATTATAATTACTATTTTTATTTTTTTATGAATATATTATCTTAACACCACTTCTTTTTTTATAATATTATTTACCTTATTTATTACTATTTCATTATAAAAATAATTCTCCAATTTACCTATAAATAAGTCTATATTATAACACTTGGAATACACATCAATTGAATTATTTTTCATTTTTTTCTGTTACTTTTACTTGTTCTCTTTTATTTGATTAGTATTCTATATTCATTACTTCTAGGTTATGTTTTATAACACGTTATTCGCATGAATCTGATATGAGAGATTTCATTCATGTGATCTACTCTCTACTATTTAATTCAAATCATCTTGTTAGTATATGTGTTTTCGTATAGTTGTTATGTTATACTAATGGATGTTATGTTATATCTAAAATAAGCTGATATCATGTTATGCTAACAGATGTTAAATTAGATCCAAAATAAGTTTTTCTTCAAATTTAATTGATTGTTATCTTTTTGCTATTCTGGTTTATATGTTTGTTTAAACATATGTTATATGGATCTTGTTTTCAAAGTATATGTTAAGAGTTTCAAATTCATATATTATTTGTTTTATTTGAGTAATTGTATAAAGAGAAAAGATTAAATAGAAAAATTTGTTTTATTGGTTTGATTAATGCAAAAGAGAAAAAGACAAAATTGTATGAAATTTATTTTTTGCTGTGTGTGGAGAGAAAAAACAAATTCCTTTCCTTATTTATGTGCTATGCAGAAAATATATAAAGTATATATACATATTTTCACTCTCTGTGAAATACCAATGTTTTTTATGTTTCTTTAACTAATTTAATGAATATTATTATACATGAATTGCTATTTTTGAATCTTTTACATCAAAAGTAAGTTCAATGATATCAAACTTATGTTTTGATATTTTATTTAATATGATATTTCTTGTAACTTTCTTATTTGCAAATGGATGTTTACAAGCGAAAATTAAAACTAAAAATTTTAGTTTTCAAATAGAACCAGAAGTTCTATAATTTCAATTTAATTAGAATCAAAAGTTCTAAATTTTTAATTTCATTAGAACCCAAAGTTCTATATTGTAAATTTGTTTAGAACTAAAAGTTCTACACATGTAATTATACTACACGATCATATCATACGTTGAAACTTTGGGTTTTTGAGAAGAAAATATACAAATTTTTATTCTTCTTATATTAAATTATATAATTATTGTTATTTCTCATAAAAATTTTAGTTAGTTAAGAATATGTTATTTTCGCTATTCTTAGTTCCTCAGAACAAGATACGAAATAAGATACATGACATGTATTTTCTTATACCTTAATTGATTATTAAATATTCATTACAATTCGTTGTAATTGTATTTTGAAAAATTGTTTATTAATTTTCTATGATTGTGATTTATATATTTCGGTAAAATGATTAATTTATATTTTTAAAGATATATATGCATATGTATATTTGATCACTAAATAAATAAAGTCAGACGATTGAAACAATTTGTACTTCAAATTTGTTATTGGAGTAACAAAGTGTTATGCCCGTTTTCTCGACATTGATAAAATGGCTATTAAAGGCCCAAGGAATGAGTATAGTACCGAGAAGCCCAGCCCTCAACTCGCTTTATCGAGCTTGACGGACTCCCGAGCTCGCACCATGCAAAGCCTACCTTAGCATACTTTCAGCCCATGTTTATATCTGATCCAGCTTCAGCATCACTCCAGCTCGCCCAATCAGCCAGATCGTTGAGCTCGTGCCAAGGAAATGCTTTGTGAAGAAAGTTACCAGATCTACCTACTCTCCAGATTTCATGCCGACACCACCTCAATAGTTCCCGAAAGCATTTAATGTGGCGGCTGCTCATTTAATGAAGAGAAGTCTTTACTTCAAGCATTTAATGCAAAGTATGAGTATGTAAGAATAATCATTGCGAACGCAATTAATGCAATATGACCAGAATTAGATTAGGTAGAAATATTCATGATTTGTAACGTGTACAACACTCTACTGTATCTCTCATCCTCTATAAATAGGGGATATTTTTATTGTAAAAGAGAGAGAGAACTCTAGTATTACTGTCACTCTGTTGGAATTAAACCAGAGTGACCTGTAGACGTAGGAGCACTCGCCGAACCACGTAATTTCTTTGTCTTTGCATTCTTCCTCCTCCCTTCTTTTATCATTAACTGCTTATTATTATGATATGATTTTAAGGTGGATTCGGGATGATGAGAAAATCAAATAGGAATTCATTTTAGATTCATAAATAAATAAATGAGTTATGCGGGTGGAATGTTTATTTTTAGTTAAACTGATTGAGTTACAGTTATTATAATTTAGATTTTATTATTTATTTCAAATAAATAGATTTGTTGAGATAATTGATTTTATAGATTATCAATTAGGTTTGACAATTGAAATAAAAATTTATTATGAATTCGTATAAGAAATTCCAGAAAGAATTTTATGTTTTGTGTTTGAGTTATTATTACCAAGATTTTTGAATGTTTTAAATAGTAAGATTTTATGCTTTGAAAAAGAATGTTGATTTTATTTTTGAGAAAATTATTTATTTAGAATTATATAGATATTCAGAAAATATTTGAGAAAGGAAAAAATAATAATAATAAGGAGTAGTCATAGACTTCAATTGGTGGGTTAAAAAGCTAGAAATATTGCATAAAAAGTTGGTGTACACTTGATTTAAGAACTTTACTTTTACCAGTAAGGTTTTGTTTATTTTAGTATGTGGTTTTGTTCAATTTTTAATTAAATTGATTTCGTGACTATGTGTGAATTTTGATATGAATGATTTTGTGGCATTTTATGTATGAATGATATTATGATGAATTTTGTGGCATTGAATAATAAAAATTTTGGAAAATTTTATGAAAAAAAAAGTATTGACCGAATATATATTGGTTGAAGGGCACAAAGATTTTGATAAAATTTGATGAGTTATTGATGAGCTAATTAACGATGTTGGTGATGCTTAAATTGATACTTCGAATAATTGGAAAAAATTGTGCTTGAAATTTTGTTTGGCGCTTTCCGAATGAACTTTTTATTTAGAAACAGAAGTTGTTAGTTTGTTAAATTGTTGGTAATAAACAAAAATTTATAAGGGTCCTAGTAAACCTGAACATTGGTAGGTGGGAATTGAAAATTGGTATGTCAATAGGAAAATATTAACAGTATTGCACTGCGTTGTTGATATAAAGATTGTAAATTTTGGACCTTGAAAGACACCGAGTGTCCAGTCTCAGAATTTATGTGTTATGTGAAATATGATCTGGCAGGTAGTCACCGAATGTCCAATGCCGGAGAACTTGGCATGCCAATAGGATGATTATAGCAGTACTGCACTGATTTACCTATATACATTTATACTTGATTTATGGACCTTGAAAGGCACCGAGTCTCCGGTCCCAGAATTCATGTATTATGTGAAATATGATCCGGCGGGTAGTCACCGAGTGTCCGATGCTGGAGAAACTCGTTTTCCAGTCCATAGTATCGTGTCAGAGTTTACAAAGGACGCTGGAAAATTTTAAATGAAATTGTATAATTTTACTTGAAAAAGTTACTTTTATGTATTTCATATGTGTGGTTATTTGCAAATAGATTATTTGTAAATTTTTTATAAAAGTTTGAGATTTGTGGAACTTTGTTAGATAATACGGTGTTTTTAATGAAATGGTATTCAATTTTTATTGTGTTTTATTACGAATAGTGACAATGGTGAAATTTGGTTTTGTAAGGTCTTACGTGGAAAAATGATTTTTATGCATTACATGTATATGTTTACTAATAAATTAATCTCTTTATGATTTATTATGAAAATTTGAGAATTGTCAAATCTTGTTTTAAAATCTTGTATTTTTGAAATTGATGAAATTTAAATTCGATGTACACCCATTAAGCAAAAATACTTATCGCGTTGGATTTGTCATGCGTAGATTGAGATCTAGGCACTGTAGATAAAGATTGACGAGAAGACATTTCTCGCGTCTTCTGCAAGTCACATCTCTCCACATTTTTTGTAGTCATTCTTTTGGTATGGTACATTTATGTTTAGGCACATCGACGTGGAAGAAATACATATGTATTTGTTTACACGAGATTTTATAAATGATAATGTATATAAATCATAGAAAAAAAATTTGGTTTGTAAAGTGGTTTTGTCAAGAAATTTTTTCTTATCTTTTAATTAGTGTTTAATTTCGATTGATATGATTTTTATCAAATGTTATGTTTATAAATATTTGTGTGATGAAATGTTTTTGGAGTCGAATAGAAGGTCCGAAATGGAAGTTGAGAAAATGACTGTATTTTAGAAGTGTTTCTTTTGAAATCTACAGGTTTTGAGAATTTTGGTTTTTTTTTTTTTCTTCAGAAAAAATAGAGGAAACTCTGCTGCATTTTTGAGAAAAAAAATTTACAATGCATATATGTAAAATAATAACGAATGAACAGATTAAGGTAGTATCATTCGACTTAGGTTCCCATCCGAATGGGAATCGGGCGAAGGTTATTACAAGAGAACTGTGGAGTCATGATTTTAAATGATGATCATGAACCACATAGTATCAATGAGTGTTTAAACAGACATGATTGACCTGAGTGGAATGAAACAATTTAAGCAGGATTGATTTCGTTAGCCAAACGTTATATATTTGAACCAATAATTTAGACGCCTGAAGACGTTAATCTCATTGGATATGAATAAGTATTTGTTCAAAAATGTAATGAGATGAAACGCATTCACTTGTGATGGATATGATTACATTTCGATTTTATTTTTTTTAAATTAGCTTGGTAGTCTCTAAAAGACTTTAAATGTGTTTTATGAATGTGGTAACGACATATTTATATGGGTCATTAGATATCAATATATACATGAAAATCTCTAAAGGATTTAAAATACTAAAAACATATATAATTCAAATTCTTGTAACTTATATTCAATAAAGTTATAATAGTCTTTATATGGCTTAAAGCAATTTGGATGAATATGATAATTTTCTTAGTGAATGCCTCAGACATGAATGACATATTAATGATTTATATGTCCTTATGTATTCATAAAAAAATCAAAATCTGAATTTACAATTGTAGTAATATATTTCGATAACATGAATTTAATTGGAACTCCTAAAGTGCTCTTAAGAACTGCTGAATATTTGAAAAGAGAATTTGAGATGTAAGATTTTGAGAAAACAAGATATTTCTCAGCCTAAAGATCGAGCACAAATCAGCAGAAATACTAACCCATCAATCGAAGACACTAGAATGGAATCGACCATATTTTTCAATATCTTCGAAGAACTACAAAAGTAATAGTTGTATACCTTTTAAGGGGAGTATATTAAGTCAATATGGACATATGTGCACTACACTCTTTTTTTTTTATCAGGTATTGTTCTACTGGATTTTCCTAATAAGGTTTTTAACGAGATAATCTTTTTAAGCACGTCCAAATACTATTGAATTTAGAAGATCATTGCATTTTTTATCCAACAGATCATAAAATATCTTTTGCTTTCATCAAGGGAATATGTCATCTCTTTTTGGAGTTTTGTATCCTACACTCTTTTTCTTTTTCTACCAGTTTTTATCCTATTAAGTTTTACTGACAAGGTTTATAATGAGACAGTATTTGGGCATGTCTAAGAATCTCGAAGAAAATTATCAAGTGACGTACGTCCAAGGGGGAGTGTTATGAATATATAGTCTCAATACCACTTCATTTTTTATAATATTCTTTACCTTATTCATTATTATTTTATTATGAAAATGATTTTCCAATTTGCCTATAAATAAGTCTATATTGTAACAATTGGAATACATATCAATTGAATTATTTTCTCTTTTTCTCTCTTACTATTGTTTGTTCTCTCTTATTTGATTAGTACTCTATATTCATTACTTTTAAGCAATGTTTTATAACATAATCAATTATTTTTATTGGTAAAAAAGGTACTATTTATTTTTTCAAATTTAAACTAATTAAATTAAATTGAAAATTAATATATCAAAACAAAAACCTACATCAAAGAGTGGAAGGAACTAAAACATAGAGGAAGTTGTTGTCTCCTTCATCCTAAATAGAATAGATGGAGAAGACAATAACCTCCCCAATCAAAAATTAAGAAGAAATAGAAGTTTCAAATGGTCAAGTATTAATAAATTACTATGTAGGAAAAAAAAATGTAGAATCATCTTTGGTTCGCAAGAACTTAAACCAAAAAGCAAACCCATGAATTCACTTTGTAAAAACTTCTCTGTTATTATAGCCCAAAAAATCATGATACATTTAACAAAGAACCAAATCACATATGGCTGCTACCTCCATCCAAATCTGGCGGAGGTGCGGCTCTTTGCATTTTTTTAAAACTTTTTATATATAATTTTAATTATTTTATAGTTTATTTATTTATAATTATAAAAAATAAATTAAATTAAATTATAAAAAAATATTTTAATGGGGTGCATCTACAAAAATTGAAACAACGAAGGAAATTTATCGTCAAAATGGACAAGATAAACTGACCAAAATATCCTGGTATGGAACAGTACTTGAAGGCACCCAAACTCTTATCTCTTCCCTCCAACGTCCAAGAGACAGGCAGGGTCAGCTAAAAGTGCATTCCTCAATAAGCATGGCTACTCAAAGTCTCTTCAATCCATATAACCACAACCCTCTACTCTCCAACTTCCTCTCTTCATCATCAAAACAATCTCTTAAAAGAACACCTTCTTTAACTCCCAAAGCCCTTCTCTCATCTGACAAGGACTCTGTCTTGCAGGAATTTCGCCAACGAAGAGCTCTCAAGGTACTACTTCAACTCATTCACTTCTGTTTTTGCCATTAATACACTTTTCACATGTGTGTTAAAAATTTTCATGTAATTGGTGTGGTGTCTGCAGATTATTTCAGGTTTGCAGAATTTTGACAAAGACAATGTTGCCTCAGTGGTTGCGGCCGCAGACAAGGTTATAGCTTTTTTTTTCCATTACTTATAGTATATCCAATAGTTACCTGCTTTTAGAACTCTTGGCAGATTATATTCACTATATAATTTTGAAATGTAACCCAAACTCAGTGTTATAAGTTTCTAACAGTATACTGACTCACACATGCAGGGAGGAGCCACTCATGTGGATATAGCTTGTGATCCAGAGTTAGTGAAGTTGGCTGTTAGCTTAACTACTCTCCCAGTAAATTCTCAATCATTCCCTTTTCTTTTTTTTTTCTTTTTTTGAGAAACTCAATCATTCTTTTTAGATGAATCTAACCAGTGTTAATCCTTAAAAGGGTACCTTGATTATTGTTTTCCCTATCATATATTAGAGAAAAAAAATGCTAATAGTTATGAGAATATGTGCCAATAACTGTATTCAGGTGTGTGTTTCTTCAGTGGATCCAGCTTCGTTTTTAGCAGCTGTTGATGCAGGAGCGTTAATGGTTTGATCGATACTTGTTAACTATCATCACAAATTTGAATTCATAAGCTTGAATTTCGTGCCAACCGTATTCTTGGTGGAATAATGTCTTATGCAGGTGGAGATTGGAAATTATGATTCCTTTTATGAGATGGGCAGAGTTTTCTCTCCACACGAGGTATGAAGATTTATTTTTATGTCACGGAAATTATTTGTTTTATTATGTGTCATTAGGAAGGTTAACTACATGTATGTGTAAATTCATGATGTCTTGTGTAATTCTGCTGTGTTGTTTTGTAGATACTGAATCTAACAAAGGAGACTAAGAGGATTCTTCCATCTGTGACTCTATCGGTCACTGTGCCTCACACTCTTAGCCTCCCTGATCAGGTTACACACAACTTTTGTTTGAAGAGTTTGTAAATCATATCGAGGCCATTTAATTGATTCAAAGTAAGCTTTTGTCAACAGGTCAAGCTTGCTGAGCAGCTGGAACAGGAAGGTGCCGACATCATCCAAACAGAAGGAGGAAAATGTTCCAATCCTTCAAAATCTGGTGTTCTTGGCTTGATTGAGAAGGTAAAATGCATGCTTTTTATTAGAATTCTTGATAAATAATTTTGTATGAAGCACAAAAAGTGTTTTTTCACACAGCACTTTCTGGATACATTTTTTTATTAAGCACTCTCTTTAGTTTGAGAACCATGATGCCAACTAACAAGAACATGCTTTTGCTATATATCTAGTATATGCAACCTTGAAGTTTTCTTGGAAGTTCTTAATAATTATGCAATGGCTGTAATTCGCATCCACCACATTGTCGATCACAGGCAACGCCAACGTTAGCTGCGGCATATTCTATTTCAAGGGCTGTGAAGATTCCCGTAATGTGTGCATCAGGAATTAGTGTAGTGACAGCACCAATGGCTATTACTGCAGGGGCTGCGGGTGTGGTATGTAGCCTCTATACAAATTTGATAATGGGAAGCCAGTAAACCATCTCAGTTATTTCTCGGATAAAGAACTAAAGTTATCGTTGTTTTTCGAAACAGGGCGTTGGATCTGCAATTAACAAGCTTAACGACGTTGTTGCAATGGTTGCAGAGGTCAGAAGCCTTGCCAATTCGCTAAGCATGTCAGCCAATAGACAGGATGTATCCGAAGAAGAAACTTTTAAACTCTAAAACAGAGAACCTGAAATTCCTGAGGACCATACAATATTTTGTAGCTTTTTTCCCGACTAAATAGTTTAGTTACTGCTGCAATAATATTCTTTCTTCCTTTCATGGTAAGAAGATGTGCAACTCAATTTAAAAAGATCAAGTATGAATTTTGATTGTTGCATTTCATGGTAGTGTAGTTTCTTCTTTGTGACTCACATGACACCCATTTGTAGCCAGTAAGATTGTGTTTGGATGGGTGATTACAACAGCGTATTGGATGCAAGGGGGTTATAAATTTTGAATCCAGCGTTTGGGGCTGTCATAGGATTGGAGAAGTGACATAGGTATTTGCACAACCCATTGTTATCATGGGTTATGATCTATCCAATTTGTTTAAAATCCCCGCCAACTTGTGTATTGTTTATAACTTCGTGTTAAGGCTTAAGACCAATCAATTTTACTTATTTACTTCTCTAACCCACCAAAGGACCAGACCAATCAATAAAACTTTGTGTATTCACTATTTTTTTTTATTAATTGAACTTTTATACATGATTAAATTTTTCGAATATATGATTAATTAATCGAGAAATAAAACTATATTTAATGAAGAACATGGTAAATCTTAATCCTCATAATGTATATTTCAAAATAATTACATCACAACAATTTTAATATTTTATATATGTATTTAAAATGATGAACTATATTTCTTATGTTAATTATGATTAGTATAAATTACAAATAATGAATTAAAATAATTATCAATATAAATAACAAATAACGAATTAAGTCATTAAAAGCATACAAAAGTTTAAAAAGTAAGAGCTAGATAATATAGTAATTATAATTTATATCATAAGAATTCTACAAAACTATCAACCAAAAATCAATTCTTGGTCAAGATAAACAATATTTTAATATTGTTTATCTCCATGGCAATTTAATAATCAAAGAAAAAAAGCATTTTCACAATTGATAATATCTTATAAGCAACAAGAAATTTAATAAATAATATATTATATAGTTAAATTTTTATTTACTTTAAACTATACACTATAATACAAAAGTTGACTATAATTTTTAAATATAAAGGATATTTAGTTTGAAGAAAATGAAATAAATGTAAAAATTATCTTAATAAATCCATTAAAAATTAATTTCACACTTCTTAACAAAACTTTTAAAAATTTTTCTAAAATAAAATTTTAGGATTGGGCTGGGCCGGCTAGGGTAGGCTGCCTACCCTAGCCCATAAGAAGCTATGCCCCCTCAACCAAACAACGTTAATGTAGGGAACGTAAAATAAATTTCAATATATATATATATATATATTAATATGAGTACATTGAATGTCAAAACCTCTTGAATAATTAAAATTTTAGTAAATACGATAAATGAATTAATGAATTCGTATAACTTCATGCTTCTTTGTCATTATGCATTTCAAATTCACTTGGCATGAGATGGTTTGGTTTACTTTTTTTGAATACAGTAACTGTAACTGGGACAAGCCCAGAGAACAACCAGGACCATTGAACCGAGATATTACACTGTGGCACGGCCTGGGGGACGACTCCCAAGTGGGAGAGAACCACCCACACGAAGGTGGGGGAGAAACCCACACTGAGGTGGGAGAACAACTCACACAGGGGTGGGAGAACGACCCACACTGATGGTTTGGTTTACTTTGGTACTTCATTACTTGGATGGTTTAGAAACAGAGACACAAAAATCATAAATAACCTTTTAGTTAGCGTACTTGCTAAATTTATTCATGCCTTATAATTTTTCTTTTCTTATTTCTTTTGACTGGTCAACTTTCTTTCAAGTTCAACATGACAAAGCCTTTTTTTTTTTTTTTTTTTTGAAATTTTTTTTTCTGAAATTTTTATTTTACTTTATATGTATTTTATTTTATGATTCTTCTTTTTATTTTTAGTTTTTAACTAATTAATATATTATAATTAATTATTTTTTAAAGAATAAAGAATAAGTAGCGGTAATCAATCCTTAATTAACCATTGAAGAAATTATCTTGTAGTAGTGAGAATTTTCTCGATTTAGTGCAAATGTTAATGTAGTGTGTATACATACATATATATATATATATATATATAGTTTTAGTAGCCATTTACTATATAAAAAATATAATTCTTCACAAATTTTGTATCCAAACTCATTCTCAAATGACATGACATATAAGTTATCAACATTACATTAATTATCACATATTTTTATGATTTATAAGATGTTAATAACTCATATATCATATTATTTGAGTATAGATTTGGACAAAAAAATTAGAAAGCCTAATATTACTTGTATAGAATGCAAGAGTAATGTTAAGTTTTCCAAATTTTATGTTCAAATGATGTGATATGTAAGACGTCGATATTTTTTAAATCATAAGACGATAATTAATATGATGTTGATAACTCATACGTCATGTTATTTTAATATAATTTTAGACAAGAAATTTGAAAAACTATGACATTACTTGAAAATCAATATCCAAATCAAGTGTTAAGGTTAGTTATTTTATTTATTTATTTATTTTAAAATAGGATGTTAGATAATTCCTGATGTCTTCCATTAAAATTTTAGTGAGAAACTTGGATGTGATTGTGACCTAGTAAGGCTTGTGAAGTGCTTGTCTCACACTCTCACTAATAAATTTTAATGTCAGAATATATAAAATATAATTTTTATGTCACAAAGATATTTCTTTGTCCTAAAAAAATGTCTTATGTGTACAACATCCATAGATATAATCTCATATTACATAATACAATTATAATAAATAACTTAAAAGTGTTTAGCACATTAAAAATATTTATGTTGTGATATCCAAGGTTTTTTCAGACTGTGATATCCAAATTTTTGATATTTATACCACATAACATGACTTAAGAAGATAGAGAGGTGTATTTTCCTATTGCTTTCATAGAATAAGGGCTAGGTTCTCCTCTTAAATTCCAAAATTCAAAATTAATTGTAATTGTTGAAAAAAAAAATCTCTCTTAACTCTTAAGTGAATGAAGAAAATATATCTAGTTCAAGTGGTTCCCATTTACGTTTGTTATTGAAATTTAAGTTTCATCATATGCATTTATTAATATATATAGGAAGTTTTTTTATCTTTATTATGAGAGCAAATTTCTCAGTGTTACTAGAATATATTTTCACATTATATATAGTGTTTAATTTTAATAATTCTTGCTAAATTTCTAATCATTAGTATAATTATATTTTAGATTATATTATAATTTTATTAAAAAAAATTTCATGTGCACAACGTATAAATATATAATCGCATGTTACATGATATAATATTAATAAAATTCTAAAAAGTATTTAGTACTCTAGAACTCTTTTATATCATCGTGTCTATATTTTTAATGTTATGCCATATAACATTTATGTAAGTGGGGTAGACGTGTGCCTTTCAGTCACATTCGTATAAGTCATGTTCCCATCAAATCCTAAGATTCGAAATTAATTATAATTGTTAAAACAAAAAAATAAAAACACTCTCTCTTTACACATATGGATGAACTAAACCAAATAAATAAAAAAAATACATCAATTTTTAATTTAAATGGTTAATATAATTTTCTTTTCTATCAATTATTAATATTTGAGTTTCATTGTATGTAGTTATCAAAATACATGAAAAGTTATTTTCTCTCGCATCGAGAGTAAATTTTCAAACTATATATAATACTAAACCTCAGTGATTTTCACTAGAGGTGAAACCATTAAGTGTCACTAGATTTTATATCATTATGTTGTAGTTATATTTTAAAAAGGCTATGACAATATAGCTTAAAATTCAAGGTTTGAGATTAACTACACCTAAGTACCCCACTGTCAGTCAAAACCATCCGAGTTAATGTTTAACCAAGGATTTTGGGTAAAATTTGTCGTTTATCTTACTCTTCTAAGCTTTTCCACCAAGCACAATTTTGATTCTTCACACAAGATTCTCGAACAAGTACTAAACGATTTTATTTTTAACTAACAACAGGGTACTTTTATGTTATAAATCATAAACTTAATCAATTAAGCTATATTGCATAGATGAGAGTAGTTTAATACAATTTATCACAAAAAAAAAAATTTATTTTGTTATAAAGTGGTCTAGAAGACCTAGAATTAGAAAAAAATGCACAAAGTAGTAGCTCAACTCCCATCTACAATTTAACACTCAAACGCTTATCTCCCTCTAATGAAACCGACGTACTCTGTTTTTTTATATTCTACTTGTAACACAAATCGAGCCCTCTCGCTATCTCTTTAATCAAAGCCCATCTTCGTTATCATCGCCTTCGCTCAAACACAAACATGCAATCTCTTCAATCCTCATCTCTACATGCATCTCCGTTAAACCCACTTCGCAAGAAAAGCGACTTCAATCTTCCCAGCAATGCCAGGCCCACCACCAAGAGAGTCTCCTTCATCAGAGCTTCCGCCACCACCACCATCTCAGCTCCCAAGCGCGAGAAGGACCCCAAGAAGCGAGTTGTCATCACTGGCATGGGTCTCGTCTCCGTCTTCGGCAATGATGTCGATGCCTACTACGATAAATTGTTGGCTGGTGAGAGCGGGATCACCCTCATCGACCGCTTCGACGCCAGCAAGTTCCCCACCCGGTTCGGCGGTCAGATTCGAGGGTTTTCTTCTGAGGGCTATATTGATGGCAAGAATGATCGCAGACTCGATGACTGTTTGAGGTACTGCATTGTTGCGGGCAAGAAGGCGCTTGAAGATGCAGATCTTGGTGGGGATAGATTAAACAAGGTTAGTTCTATCAATTTTGGTTTGTTTCGTGAATTCCGAGGTGGGTTTTTTCTGGTGTTAATGTAAGTTCAGTTTTTTAGGATTTGATAATAAGTTACTGAGTGTGGTCATTACTTGGTTTTGTTTTTTGTTTTGAATTTATACGTTTGTACTTTCATCTGAGGCTGGTTTTGATTGATTTTGTTGTTTTGCGAGATGGGTTTGTGCTTTAATGGCCCTTTTTTGTATATGGGTGTGCTTGACTGGTTGTGAATTGCAGATCTAAGAAATGCTTGGTTGCCAATTTTTCATCTTTTAAGTTTGTTAAGGGACTTATACATTTGTGTTTATTTGCATGTCTGGTCACACAATGTCTGAGATTTGCATGTCTGTATACATGCGTGTTTATTTTCGATACAATTTGTTTGTTACTTATATACACACTCATTTCAGTTGAGTTGAATAAGAAGTAACCTTGTATTGAATTGAGTAATGTGTTTTCATTAAAATTTGCTTTTTGGAAGATCATCAATTTGGTATGTCTTCTCATTTATTGAGGGCCCAGAGATCTTGCCCTGAATTCTGGCAAAAAAGTTTTAGCTTTTACTATGTATATATTTCTTTTGTTTCTCCAATCCGTTTGTAAATGTTGTGCTAGATTGTTGAATTATTGCACCTGCTTGGTAAACGAAGCAAGGTATTTGAATGGTTTCAGCAGGAAGTTAAAGTTTCTTAATTCTAGGATTGAATGCAAAGGTAACTAGATATCCAGCTTGTACGGTATTGTTGAGATATTCTAACCATATGAATAAAATAGTTAGACATTTAATTTTACTACATATCTTGCGATTGTGCCTCTTGAAGGCATTACAAAATAAAATGTTCAATAAAGTTGATGAATTTCAATGGTTTATCATGATATAACTTGTTTTCCCAGTCCCCAAATTGTTTATAATGAGTTTGGATGGTTTAGCTCAGTACGCCTTTTTAATATCCTCATCTGGTTTTTCTTCATGCACTTAACTTTTCTTTTCTACTTGGCATAGGCAAAGCTGTTTATTATTTTTGCCTACCCTGTGGTAAAGTATCGCTGAAGTCAACCTATAATTAGTAGCTTTTAGATCCCCTTGGCCCTTGGATTTGAATTTTATTGTTGTTAAATTTGAGTATCAGCGGCTGTTCAACTTAAAAATAGATGTCAGGCCCTTTTCTTTCACTATAAATTTGGTTGCTCTGGATTTTATTAACTACTTTTGTTACACTTGTGCATTTTGTGTCTTTGAATTTGGCCATAAAATTTGTGGACTCGTACTTCTAGTGTGTGATCATGGTGTGGCTCACAAGCTAACGGTGGCCACTTTTTCCAGCCAGCTTGTATTTTGTTTTGCAGCATACTAGGTTGGCACAGTTATGGGTATTACTTCCATTTAATATCCTCCATGTTTTAGATGGAGCTAATGTGTAACTTATTTTGGTAAAAGTCATTGTTCCTTGTGTTGACTATACTAGTTTTACAAGATGCATATAGAGAGTGTACCATGGTTAGATTACATTAAATTGTTTCTTTCTCTGATTTCAATTTTGGTCAGTTTCTGTCACAAGTGCCTTCCAAGTATCCATCGCTTATGAGTTGTTCATGATTAATTAATGTGCTCTCATTTTTTCCTCTTTGCTTTTGCAGAAATTTTGTTTCAATGATTCATGTAATATTGGTGATTTTATGTTCATTGCAGATTGATAAGGAGAAGGCCGGGGTGCTTGTAGGAACAGGAATGGGTGGTCTTACTGTCTTTTCTGATGGTGTTCAAGCTCTAATAGAAAAAGGTCACCGAAAGATAACCCCATTCTTCATTCCGTATGCTATAACAAACATGGGTTCTGCTTTGCTTGCAATTGACCTGGGTTTCATGGGTCCAAATTATTCAATTTCAACTGCTTGTGCTACCTCCAATTATTGCTTTTATGCTGCTGCCAATCACATTCGTCGTGGTGAGGCTGATTTGATGATTGCTGGTGGAACTGAAGCAGCCATTATTCCTATAGGATTGGGGGGTTTTGTTGCATGTAGGGCTTTATCTCAGAGAAATGATGATCCACAAACTGCTTCAAGGCCATGGGACAAAGATCGAGATGGTTTTGTTATGGGTGAGGGTGCAGGAGTGTTGGTAAGTTTGCATTCATATATAAGCTAGGATAAATTATATTCAATTTATGGTTATTATACTATTGGTAAACGAATTAGGGTGCTTAAATGCTTGTTGTGAGAGTTAATCTTTTCTTCACAGGTGATGGAGAGTTTGGAACATGCAATGAAACGAGGTGCACCTATTATTGCTGAGTACTTGGGAGGTGCTGTTAACTGTGATGCTTATCATATGACTGACCCAAGAGCTGATGGACTTGGTGTGTCTTCATGCATCGAGAGCAGCTTAGAAGATGCTGGTGTGTCACCAGAGGAGGCAAGTCTGTTTGTTTTTCTGCAAACCAATCCTTTTATGCTATACATTTTGTTTGCAATTGCATAGTTCGTGTAAAAACACTGCATTCTTTGGTCTTCGTTAGTGAACATAAGTGCATTAATCATTTCTAAGCCATGAATTAGCAAATTGAACAAAAACGCTTTTTCAGGTTAACTACATAAATGCTCATGCAACTTCGACTTTAGCTGGTGACCTGGCTGAGATAAATGCTATTAAAAAGGTATTCAAGAATACTTCAGAAATCAAAATCAATGCCACCAAGGTGCTCTCTCTCTCTAATCCCCTTTGAACTTCTAGCAGACAAAAGAGTGATCGTGATGATACTCTTTTGTCATCTGCTGGCTTCTTGTTCTTATAACTTGTTTTCATTGTGTTTCAGTCTATGATAGGGCACTGCCTTGGTGCGGCTGGTGGTTTGGAAGCCATTGCCACTGTCAAGGCCATAAACACAGGATGGCTGCATCCTAGCCTGAATCAGTTTGTAAGTGCTGTTTTATTTTTTGGACTTTATTGCTCCTGGCAACTTCAAAATTTTTGTTAACATGGTATGAGACCCATATGTTCATTTTCATTTATTGTAAATGAAAATTTTTTATATTTGTACCTTTTTTTAGATTACAACCTATTTTTTAATAAGAACTCAGTCTTGTATACTTACCTTGCTGGCAGATTAACTGAAAATTAGATGCATGAATCAATTTCACAAATACTTTGATTTTCTCTCTTCTCAGTGGGAAAAATGTAAAATTCAGAATAATATTTCAACATTGCTAGTTACTCTTAGAGATCTAAAATCACTTTCCCGTTGCATAACCAGCATGATTTTGATAAATTATTTTCAATGAATGCAGAACCCAGAGCCTTCTGTCGAGTTCGATACTGTAGCCAACAAAAAGCAACAGCATGAAGTGAATGTTGGTGAGATGCCAAAATCTCTCAACCCTTGGGCATTATCATTTTTCAAGTTCTTTGAACCATAACACATAAATTACTCACTTATCTATACACCTTTCAGGTATCTCAAACTCATTTGGTTTTGGTGGACACAACTCTGTTGTGGCGTTTTCCGCATTCAAGCCCTGATCTTTTAGATCATTCATCTTGTATGCATTTCTTGTAGGAGATCAAGTGTGTTGCTTATTGCATTTTTAATCACTGATCTGTCTTGGAGCTGCTTCATTATCATTCTTGAGTTGGTGCATATTTACTTTTAGGTAATTGTAGTAATTATTTCGTGAAATAATGAGTTTTAACTCTTAGTTTAAAATTTGAGGACTATTTCATCTTCTTGTTTTTGTTTAAAAGAAAAACAGAACCACTGGACTTGTATGGGGTTAGGGGGCATGAAATTTTGGGGGCTTTAAATTATGTTGTGGATAGAGGAATGTGCCGCAAGGCTGTCTGGTTGAGCAGAACTCGTGAGGATCTGTTGTTTATTAATTTATAGCATTAAACTTGGCATGGTTTACGAAATGAATGAATTGATTCCTGTTCTATCAGCAGATTGATCTTAGATGGTGTTTGATTCAAGGACCAATCAATGCCTGTTTCATGCTTTGGTTGAATCTGATAATTTACTTGATGTCTGCGTAAAAAACATCCATCTTCAATAACAACAATGATATTAAAGGTAATTGCACAAACTCCCATGAGGTTTATTACTCATTTACTAGCGGGTCTAAACTTATTTCGAAAAAATTAAAAAAATAAAATAAAAATCTAAACTTACTTTTAAATAACAGAGAACTTCACTTTGTTTGTAGACAGTTTTAAAAATAACCAACTCTTATAAGTGGAATGATGGAAATGCCCTTCCAATAGCTAAATATGAAAAAAGTCAAAAAAAAGAAAAAAGAAAAAAAGAAAGGAATGTCTACCATCTTTCAAATGGATTGTGGAGATCATTACAATGATAATAAAAATTTTAACTAAGAGTTTGTTTAAATCATTATTTGACAAATACATGGTATTTGTTTGAACATTATTGTTCCACAAAATTTAAAGATACTTTTACTATTGTGGATCCTTACAATGATAATAATAAAAGAAAAAAAAATCAATTATTTCATCCATCTTTTTTTTTTTTTCCTTTTTTCTTGAATTCTAAGATTAGTTCAAGGGACCACCGGGATCAATCTATATGGGACACCAGTAGGAGGGTCCAGAGAACAGTTCTCATATGAGAGGAATCGGTCCACATATAGGTGGAGGAGAGATCTACATATGAGTGTGAGGACTATCCACATAAATTGGTGAGGGATGATATTATCGGATGTAGAACCCACATCAAGTAGCATAGGGACTGTGGCTTTTAACCAAAGGTACCAACAGCTGGCAACATTGCTTTGTCCACCTTTAACGTAAGAGAGATGCCGTGAATTAGATTTAGTATTTATATATACATAATGATATTTCTTTTTCATAGAATTAATCTTGGTATTTTGTTGGATGTTTACACTAAAATTTTATATTTAAAGTTTAATTTGTGTGTGCTGATAAATTGGGTGTATATATATATAGGTTTTATGATATTCTTATGTAAATTACAGATTTGAAATAATTATATTTCGGCTTTATGCGTTGTCCTATTAAAATTACTTAGTACATTTAAAATATAGACAAAGTCACGAGTAGCAGTACATGTCAGATTTTAATTCAAGAGTCCAGACCCAGATTGTATCAATTTTAAATTTCAATTTAAAATTATAATTTTAATATTTATTTATTTACTTACTTTTTCAATTTAAGGGTTGTTAGCAATTAGTTATAAGAAAATGAAAGAATGAATTTTATAATTGTAAATTTAAGTCAAAATTTTAGATTAATATAGTTCAACCTTTAACGAAAATCAGAGGTTGTAATTTTGAATTAGCACGACATTTCGATCTTAACGAAAACACATTGTTCATTTTCAAAAGTAATTTTCGAAAACGTCGTTTTAGAAAACGAAACCAAAGGGGTTAGAGGTTGAATTAGCATGAAATTTCAATGGGAATACTAAGGTAAGGACCATAGATGTCGACTGGGCTGGGCCTGTGGGAGCTCGAGTAGGTGGAGCAGGCCCAATAATCTTCCCGCCAAAAGAGAGGGTGGCCCTATCTGTTTGCCGCCAAAACTGCAATCTAAGCTAGGGAAAGCGAAATACCACGCAAGCGACTCATTTCTCTGTCTCTCCGTCTCTCTCTCAAAGCAATCTTCAGGTGTGTTTGGGTCCATCTGAGAAGCGCAAAGCGGAAATGGATATTAACCAGCCGGAATACCAAGAACGCAAGCGTAAATTCTATGATTTTTTCGAATCAAGTGTATGTGTCCCCATCTCCTTTTACACTTTTCGATCCTCGTCAATCAAATACATGTTATTTATGTTGTTGTTCTTGGTGTTGATGTTGACCAGATTTACCAAGATGAGATCAAGTCCATGATCAACCACAAGCGCCACCGCCTCATTGTCAACATCTCCGATCTCTATTCCTTCAGTGAAGACTTGCCTCCCAGGTTTTTTTATTATTATTATTATTTTTTTTGGGTTTTTCAGTTGCAGACTTATTAAACTACAATTTTATCATTATGTATACTTGATTTGGCTAATTTTGGTTTAATATTAGTAAGATTTAATTAATCCAAATATAATCGTGATTGCATTTAGGTTTCTTTTGTGGTAATGATTTTATTTGAATTCAGGCTTTTAAGGAATCCAGGTGAGTACTTGCAGCCATTCTGTGATGCGGCCACAGAGTGGGCACGCAATATCGACCCCAAGTACTTGAAGGAAGAAGAAGAAGTTTTAGTGGGCTTTGAAGGCCCTTTTGTCTCTCGACGTGTCACTCCAAGAGAACTTCTCTCTCAATTCATCGGCTCCATGGTCTGCGTTGAGGGCATTGTCACTAAATGTATATTTTTCTCATTCAACTATGCTATATTATTATTTATTGACACATGTATGGAATGTATAAAGCTAATTTTTTAAAGATGTTTGACATGTTGAAAGAAGTATTTGATCGCTATGAAAGGAATGACATGTTTTCTTGTCAAAAACCAATTTTTTTAATGTGCCCTATAATGCATAGGTCTAATGTTTCAGTCATCTCATTTTTAAGGTTCGCTTGTAAGGCCCAAAGTCGTTAAAAGTGTTCACTTCTGTCCTACAACTGGGAACCTTACTACTCGTGAATACCGAGACATTACATCAAATATGGGTGTGCCCACTGGCTCTGTGTATCCCACGAGGGTAAATTCAGATTCTTAGCTTTCATACTTGTGATTTAGTTGTTATAGTGGGCTCTCTCATGTAGAATACTGTTTCAGGATGAGAATGGTAATTTATTGGTGACTGAGTATGGGCTTTGCAAGTACAAAGATCATCAAACCTTATCGATGCAAGAAGTGCCTGAAAATTCTGCTCCTGGTCAGTTACCAAGGACGGTAGATGTCATAGTTGAGGATGACCTGGTTGATTCTTGCAAGCCTGGAGATCGGGTGGCTATTGTAGGGATATACAAAGCTCTTCCTGGAAAAAGCAAGGGCAGTGTGAATGGAGTATTCAGGTTGCTGGACTAGTGTGCTACTTCTAGTATTTTCTTGTTTCTCTATCCTACATGATGTATCTGGTTTCTGAGCTTGATAAATTGATTTTGTTATGTAGGACTGTTCTAATAGCTAACAATGTTTCTCTGCTTAACAAAGAGGCAAATGCACCAATATATACTCCTGAAGACTTGAAAAATATAAAAAAGATAGCTGAGAGAGATGATACATATGACCTACTGGGTAATTCACTTGCACCTTCTATATATGGGCATTTGTGGATAAAGAAAGCTGTGATTCTTTTGATGCTTGGCGGAGTGGAGAAGAATTTAAAGAATGGCACCCATTTACGAGGGTCAGTTATACTCCATATTCATATGTCAGCATTATCTTTCTAAATAATACTGTACTAAAAACATCCATTATTCCAATAATGTGTTTAGTCCAATAGGTTTTTGGCTACATGAACCAAGTCTTCCTTCTGATTCTAAGAGTATGCTTCATCCTGGGTTATACCTTAATTCCCCTTATAAGGTTTAAGCTTCAATCTTGTTTAACTAATGTAATGCTTCTTTTAGGGATATTAACATGATGATGGTTGGGGATCCTTCTGTTGCCAAGTCTCAACTTTTGAGAGCAATTATGAATATTGCTCCGTTGGCGATTTCAACAACTGGTCGGGGTTCTTCTGGGGTTGGTTTGACAGCTGCTGTTACTTCTGATCAAGAAACAGGTAAAGCAGTTCAATGGGCTATAGCTAATTAGCTTTAGTTAGTTTTCTGGAAAGTGAATATACTTGTGTCCAGGGGAAAGAAGGCTTGAAGCTGGGGCCATGGTTCTTGCTGATCGAGGTGTTGTCTGCATAGATGAGTTTGACAAAATGAATGATCAAGATCGTGTTGCCATACATGAAGTCATGGAGCAGCAGACTGTAACTATTGCCAAAGCTGGAATTCATGCATCTCTGAATGCTCGATGCAGCGTGGTGGCTGCTGCTAATCCCATATATGGAACTGTAAGTGGTACATTTGTTTCTAATTGTAGTGTACTGTTATACCACTAACCAGTACACTGTTTCATATATCATACTGATACTTAATTGCATAAATTGATGTGATCACGGTTGTTGGTGGGACATACAGTATGACCGTTCATTGACTCCGACAAAAAATATTGGACTCCCAGACTCTTTGCTTTCTCGTTTTGATCTCCTATTTATTGTATTGGATCAAATGGATCCTGATATTGACCGTCAAATTTCGGATCATGTCTTACGAATGCACCGTTATCGATCTGTAATTGATGGAGGTAGGGCAGCTTTTATCTTGAATTTAAAGGACTTGCTATTTGTGCGCTAAGTTGAGAAATTTTACCTGATGTAGCCTAATAATGTAGGAGATGGAGGTCTTGATGGAAGTGCAAGATATGGAAGGGAAGATGAAACTGATACTGACTCCTCTGTCTTTGTCAAGTATAACCGAATGCTGCATGGGAAGAAAACACAGAGGGGCCAGAAACGAGATACCCTCACTATCAAGTTTCTTAAGAAGTATATTCATTATGCAAAGCATAGGATTCAGCCCGATCTAACTGATGAGGTAATAATTCTTTGTGCTTTATCAATCAATCTTTTATTGTTTGGCAGTATACCTATTCTATCATGTCTTTTAGTTTCTCATGTTCTGTATTTTCATCCTTTAATTCAACATAACCAATTGTCTTTTCATTTGAAAACTTTTTACTTGTCCGTAAATCTCTCTTCCCGATTATTCTCATTGTAGATCTGAGTGGCCTTCCTATTGTTAAACTCAGACCTTCCTATTGTTTTTAACAACAGGCATCTGAACACATTGCAACGGCATATGCAGAACTCAGGAATAGTAACTCTAATTCAAAGGTTGGTCTGCATAATTAGTTAGTGAACCATCTTAGACAGAATTTCCACTGTTAAATTAATTTTAATCATCCACAATGTTGTATTTGTAGACTGGGGGAACACTTCCAATTACAGCCAGAACCTTGGAAACTATAATACGTCTCTCAACTGCTCATGCCAAATTGAAGTTGAGCAGGAAGGTACTTATTTTGTGTCACTGTTATGCTTTCTCTATTATGTGACAATATCATGGGATTTATGTACACTGTGGTCTTTACAATTTTAAAAATTGTTGACCATTTGAGATCTATCTTTGAACTAAGAGGCACAAAGGATGATATCATGCTTATCGGACTAGAATGGGCCTGCTAGTCTTGCTTATGAAGTTATGGTTCACTTTGATGTGAGTGGTGTTTAAAATGAACAGATACATGATTGGGTTTCATAATCTGGCTGTGCAGGTTTCAAAGTCTGATGTTGAAGCTGCCCTAAAAGTTTTAAATTTTGCAATATATCACAAAGAATTGACTGAGATGGAGGAGCGTGAACAAGAGAGACTGAGAGAATCAGAGAGAAGTAACAGAGCTGAGCAGCAAACTGGCAGAAGTGGCATAGTGGATCGTGGTACTACTGATAATGAACGGTGAGTAACAAGTCACATTTTTTTTTGTGAACAGGTTAATATACATTGTTCAGAAGCATGCTTATTCTGGTTTTTAAAGTATAGTACATTAATGTTGAAAGTCATTGCTTACTAGGCCCATGATTGACTGTATGATCATACCTTTTGTAGTTGTATGCTTATTACCGTTTGCATGTCTCCAATTGACTGGACTACAAGGAGCTTGTGGCTACTTTCATTCTTCACCATTATTGAAGTGTTTCTGTTTGATCTGAATATGTGTGTACATTTTCATGCTAGATTCTCAGAAGATTTTATGTTGCATTCTGTATTTAGATTCTTAACAGCTACTTTTCTGTTCAGTATTCTGATTTCTTCTGTATTTGAGCGAACTGCACGCAAGTGCCTCAGGTATTGTTAAGCAAATGAATTAAATACAAAAAAAAAAAAAAATCCAATTTAGCATCAACATTCTTCGTTATCAAATTTATGGTCTTTACAGCTTGGTTTATCCGATGTACTTACAAATGGTAACTTGCCAATTGCAAACTATGGTAAAATGAGAGCATACAATTTAATTTTTTGACTTACAGTACAGCAGCAGGGGTCATTCCCTAGTTTAATAATGAAAGCTTCAGGCTGCTCAAAAATTGGCAACTGCTGGCTAGGACCAAGCTCTAATTGCCTGTCTTTGTGCTCAATTGTTGTGCAATTCTTGCTAATGCCTTTAGAATTGATATTCTGCTAGTCAGTTAATGATTAAGGTTTACAGATGTGGTTTCAAGTTTCAACATAGAGGAGTTCTATTCAGCTACACATTTCCTTTGACTTCTACTGTTGTTAATTGACCTTATTATCTTTTCTTGCTTTATTAGTTCAACAATGGATGCAATGGATGTAGATGAATCTCCTGCAGAATCGGCTTTCAATGTTTCTTCCCAAAGGTCTGTTCATAGCAAGTACTTGCATATTTGCATTGTCATGTTTTTTGTTGACCTGAATATGTCAATTTGTTGCAGCTACTTGCATCTTCTCATAGGTCTAAATATTTACACTTGTTGCCTTGCAGGACGGAAGCATTTAATACCATATTTGGTCAACATATGAGGGCAAATCGCTTGGATTTCATAAAAATCGCAGATATAGAGGAAGTTGTCAACACTGGATCAGATTCTCGTTACTCAAGGGCAGAGATAATATTCCTATTAGAGGTGAAGTTGATGTTTAGTAAATTTATTAAATTGATGTTAGTTGAGCAGTTCAGGCAGAGAGATTTTAAATTGTCATGAACATAAATGGTTTTGGTTCCTTATTTTCTCAAGGATTTAACTTTTTGGAGCTAAACATAATTCAAAGAACGTTCATTATTAGTTTGCTTCCAAATCCTTTCTTGCCTACGTCATATGAGGCTAAACAATAACATCAACTTTTATTTTTTTTAATAATTGTGCAGAAACTGCAAGATGACAACAGATTGATGATAGCTGATGATATGGTACATATGATATCCTGATCAGTTGAAGTGCACCACGATGGACAAATATGAAAAGGTTTGTAGCTGCTTTAAAATTTGAAATTGGCATTGCTTGGATGGATCTGGTTCTCCTTTGCACTTAATTAAATGATTCCCTTCATGCATTCTCTTGAAAGGCTAATTTTGGATATTTCTGGTCAATGTGGTAATCTTGGTTATCTAGTGGATTGTGCCTAATATTGTTTTTTCATCATATCTTCTGCTGTCAGTTTGTATAAAGAGAACATTTTAATAATTAACTGACAGCTACTTATGAATACTAGGTTGCAGTGTGTTCCAACCGAGCACACAGTTGGAATGAATATATATGGCGTCAATTTGAAGTGATCAAAGCTCATTAACGTTGAAGGAATTGAAAGCCGGAGCAGAGAATTGCAGATAATAGATGATCTTAACAGACAGGGAATATGTATTCTCATTGTCATATATTTATTTTGTAATTTGCAACTAAATCGAAAAATTGATGTATGTCATGCTTGCCAAGTGTTATATCTTGTAATCCTAGGACACAAATTCTGATAGAGTAAAGATTTGGAGGCTGTCAACAGAATGAAGCATTAGAAATATGACTTTTATTTCTGGTTCTACATTTTCTAATTTAATTTTATAAGGGGTAATGCAGTAATGTGCATAAATCTGGCCTGAGCACAATTTGCCTGAAGTGCCGTCCAAGAATAGTATTTGCAATTGAAGAATTGTGGCTATGCTTGTTATTTCTTGGCTTTTAGTTCATGGCTTGATTAACAATATCTATGAACTATATATTAACTTGTATAAACGGGTGGCAATATTGTTATTTATAAATATGATTTATATATCCATTTTTATAAATACAATGATTTTTTTAATAAATTTTTTATTACAAAATACATTTGTGGATAATAATATAAAAATATATTTTTATAAGGGACAAGGACAAAAATGGCATATTTAAGTAGTGACTTAACATTTATGTCCCTGTCCCTTAAAATGTAACAATAGAGGCTCAAATGATACATAAAAGTACGAAAATACCCTTCCAGTTAAAATGTGGTTTTGAAAAAAACCTGTTCCCCCCAAAATCAGACCTTGAAAAAAACCTTTTGCCTCCTAAAATCAGACCTTGAAAAAAACCTTTTGCCTCCCAAAATCAACAGCAGCCTTTGCCTCCCCCAAAATCAATACCCGCCGTCGTCTGTCCGCACCGTGCACAGAGCCATGCAGCGCCGTTGTCGTCGTCTGTCCTTTGCCATCGAGTTGTCTGTGTCAGCCTTGCATGCGTTCCACTTGCTGCACCTCCAAGTGGCCCTGCATCTTCTATTGATGCTTATGAAAAGTTGCTTTCTTCAATTCTAGAACTCTCATACGTTGGGAAGCTTTTCATGGTTCAGTGACCAAATTTTCATTTATATTTTTTCTAATTTTCTTTTTATACATACCAATTTTCAGCACCTGTGGAGCTCACTGAAGCAGAAATAGAATATGCAGTTAATGTTGTTAAGCACATTTTTGATAGACATGTTGTGTGAAGAGTGTGAGTAATACCAGTAGAGGAAGCACTAGTCACACCAGGGTGACGAGTGTGATTAATACCAGTTCTGTCTGGGTGTGATTAGTGGTGCATTAGGCTGATGGTCGATTAAACCAGTAGAGGAAGCACTAGTCACACCAGGGTGACGAGTGTGATTAATACCAGTTTTGTCTGGGTGTGACTAGTGTTTTTGCTACTGGTTTTTTTTCATTAACCTAATGCACCACTAGTCACATCCAGATAGAACTGGTATTACTCACACTCATCACCTTGGTGTGACTAGTGCTTCCTCTACTGGTTTAATCGACCATCAGTGAAATGCACCACTAATCACACCCAGACAGAACTGGTATTAATCACACTCGTCACCCTGGTGTGACTAGTGCTTCCTCTACTGGTTTAATCGACCATCAGCCTAATGCACCACTAATCACACCCAGACAGAACTGGTATTAATCACACTCGTCACCCTGGTGTGACTAGTGCTTCCTCTACTGGTTTAATCGACCATCAGCCTAATGCACCACTAATCACACTCAGACAGAATTGGTATTAATCACACTCGTCACCTTGGTGTGACTAGTGCTTCCTCTACTGGTTTAATCGACCATCAGTGAAATGCACCACTAATCACACCAGACAGAACTGGTATTAATCACACTCGTCACCCTGGTGTGACTAGTGCTTCCTCTACTGGTTTAATCGACCATCAGCCTAATGCACCACTAATCACACCCAGATAGAACTGGTATTACTCACCCTCCCCACCTTGGTGTGACTAGTGTTTTCGCTACTGATTTTTTCCAAGATTAGAAAAGGGATAGCCCAACTTTAACATAACACCTCAAATATCACACAAAATATTTAAGCAAAAAACACAAAGGTAACGTTGGACCTGTAAATAACTTTATATATATATATATATATATACATGTTGATATATGAATGTGGCAATGTAAAGCCCAATTACATGTCATTTGCCTCAACAGCATTACAAAAAATGGCAAAGGCGTATTCCCTTCTCATCTTGTGAACTTCCGACAGCCCCCAATTCCATGATAAACCTTTCCTAATGATACAGTCGACATACTTACATACAAATCCACCATAACTACTGTCATCCTTCTGAGATGGTATGCTTTTGTGGTTCAAGGGAAGTACAGTAAATGCTATTCATCAAGTGTCTTCTTTAAGTCATCAAGTGTCGCATTCATCGAAACAAATGCTATTTCTGATTCACCACCCTCATACTTATAACCAATCCATTGTCCACCATGGGTGACTATAATTCTAGTTTCGTCCATATCACTGTACACAAATAAATGATCGAATTTATTAATGGAAGACTAAATCAAGACTAGCAATATATCATTACTCATACTTTGATACAATTAAATAATTAAACTACTAAATAAATGCTCATAATATGACACTAATAGTGACGCCAAGGTGATATGCATTAATAACACTAGTTACCTCGGTCTGACTAGTGTTTTGACTACTGTTTTTTTTTTTTTTCCATAAACCTATGATACCACTAGTCACACTAAGGTAACAAGCGTTATTCACACTCGTCACCTTGGTATGACTAGTGTTCTAGCTACTGGTTTTTTCTTCAAGTCATGACACCATTACTCACACCAAGGTAACTAGCATTATTAACACTCGTCAGTTTGGTGTGACTAGTGTTTTGCATACTGGTTTTTTTTTTTTTTTTCCATAAACCTATGATACCACTAATCACACTAAGGTAACAAGCGTTATTCATACTCGCTACCTTGGTATGACTAGTGTTCTAGCTACTAGTTTTTTCTTCAAATCATTACACCATTACTCACACCAAGACAACTAGCATTATTAACACTCGTCAGTTTGGTGTGACTAGTGTTTTGCCTACTGGTTTTTTTTTTTTTCCATAAACTCATGTCACCACTAGTCACAATAAGTTAACTTGTGTTAATAATGCAAGTCATCTTGGCATGACTACTGTTTTCGTCTTTGGTTTTTTAACTAAGTCTTGCCATCACTAATCAAACCAAGATAACTTGTATTAATAACGTTATACATGTGTGCCGTTTCCATCAACATACATAGAAATACTAAGTTCGTAAACCCTAAAGCCAATTTCTACAGCTCAATATCAGTATAGTTAACCACAATAATTAATAACAACTGAAAAATAAGTGTTCAAAGGTTAAGATACATTACCCGTAGTGCAGAAGAAGATTATGAATGGTGGATGGAAAGAATGTTCGCTGGTGGATGGTGGATAGAAAGAATGGTCGCTGGTGGATGGTGGATGGTGGATGGAATTTGTCGTGCAGAAAAGAATGATGATAGATGGCGAATGGTGGCTGTGAAGAAGAAGGTGAAGCTGGATGAAGCTGGATGAAGCTGGATGGATGGTGGATGTGTGTGAAGACGAAAATGAAGCTGGATGTAGCTGGATGGTGGCTGTGAAGAAGAAAATGAAGCTGGATGGTACAAACGAGAATGAAGATAGATGGTGGATGGTGGCTGTGAAGAATGAAAGAGTAAGAGGAGCAGCATAAGAGAGGATGCAGAAGAGAGAATACGTCCATCAATAAATCACCAGTTTTATTTTTAGAAAGGGTATTTGTGTCCAAAAAAATAGGACTTGAGACTCATTTGTTAATTTTATTGAAATGGGATAAAATTGTTATTGCAATAATGGAAAGTGTCACCTGGTGACATTTCCTCTTTTTATAAATCACATCATAATAAAAATGGCATAATATAATAAAAATGTGATTTATAAAAGATGCTTTTGTAATTAAAATTTCTATTATAATATGGTGTGTAAATCACAATTATGGGCACCCTACATCAGTTTAACATAAATGATCCCATGAGTTAAAACAAAGCACAGTAATATTTGAATAGGCGTTGAGTTTTTCTAATTCCACAAATAAGCACACTCAGACGGTGTTAATATAACGAAGTGAAATAGAAATAATATGGTGCTGAAGTAGTGCAACGTGGCAGAATAATGGCTTGGTAATCAGAGGAAAACCAAAAGCAAATTGCATTGTTATGGCCAATCCTTTGATTCTGAGAAATTCTTGCTCAATCCAATTTCCTCTGTCTATTACCAAATCCACCACCACACTCAAAAGACCCATCTCTCTTTCTCTCAACTCTACTACTAAGGTATTTCTTCTTCTTATTCTTCTTCTTAGTGAACCACTCTAATGCAGTCCTCTCAACTACCATTTATAATGACTTATTTAGTATGTTGTTAGATGGAAGGAAGTGAAATAACTGAGGAGGAGAATGTGAGTGTGAAGAAGAAGATATTTGTGGCTGGAGCCACTGGAAGTACTGGAAAAAGGATTGTCGAGCAGCTGCTAACGAAGGGTTTTGCTGTCAAGGCCGGAGTTCGTGACTTGGAGAAGGCTAGAACTAGTCTATTAAAAGACTACCCAGATCTTCAAATTGTCAGTTCTTTCAATCAGTCTTTAAACTAGAATACCTGTATTCAATTGAATTACGATATCGATTTGATTATCTTTGCATGCAGGTGAAAGCAGATGTGACAGAGGGTTCTGAAAAACTAGCTCAAGCTATAGGTGATGATTCAGAAGCTGTAATATGTGCCACAGGGTTTCGCCCTGGTTGGGATTTGTTTGCTCCTTGGAAGGTTACTTGCTTTTCTATTCCCACATTTGTTTTCACTTATTGCTTTTTCTTTCTCTAAACCCTATTTGTCTCTCTTTAATCTAATTAATCAACTCTCAACATATTGATGCAATGCTTTAATCCAAGAGTTGTGGGTTTATGTTTTGTCACTATGATCATTTTAAAATGTGGCTGGAGTTATGGCATGAAATTAGTGTTAGTTAATGTAGAGCAAATACGTATGGAGGCGGAAACAAGTAATGGTTCTATGTATTCATCACCATAAAAGTTTTGTAGTTAAGGATGATATCTTGTTCTATTTCTATCCTCGCAATTAGACTTTTGAAACTTGTCAGTGATGTTAGAGAGAGTATTTAGCTAATGACTACGGGTAGAAATCAATAGAGGCAATGTTGACATTGTTGAGAGATTTAAACGAATTTTTAAGTTTATTAGGAGCTAATGAGAGGCTATCAAGAAAATATCTAACAAAAGTTCGGAGTTTGTTGTGTTAATACATGCTGTGTTGAATGGGGATTCTTCCTATGATCTTCAGGATCTCCCTTGTACAGAAAAAAATACCCATGTGTAGATATATCTCTAGATATTGCACCAGAGAGAATAACATAAATGGATAGTTTTGTTTTATTAAAATCTCAAGATCACTGGTTATCTATTGTTAGTGGCCCATCATAACTTGTGCCTGCTGAAATGTGGTAGCTTTCCCCAAAAGTGCTCAAGGCATCATGAAAAACTGAAAATGAAAACATTAAGCAAAATTGTGTATAAAGCTTTGTTTTTAAACCGTATTATAAGCGACACAATCCTTATTCGTAGCAGCAATTGGTCATGACTGCAAACAACTGCCTAATCCAGGGGCAATAAGTAAATTCATTACTTTATTATCATTACTTTATTATCACTGAAGTTTAAAAGCACTAGTTCTAAGTGATGAACGGCAGAAATGGACCTGTTAAATCATGACTGTGGAAGGGAAGGGCTCAACTTTGAGAATCACAATCACACTAGTAAGTAGTAATTGACTCAAAAGCAGAACTATTAAATTCTGAATAAGATTAAATCAAATTTTTGTGGCTGTACACGATGGCAGCAGGTTAGGTTTGGATAGATTGCTGTGATCTTTAAAAGACAATGATAAATAGTAGATGGAAGAAACCGAACAGCTAGATTTTTGTGTGATGATTCCCTGATCATTCAAGGTGCAGCAGAGCATGTTTCTGGTATAGGAGTCTCATTTGTTGGGTAAATGTGGAGAACTATGAGGCCCCTTTGATATGATCTGTGTTGTCTATTGGTTCATGGTTCTGAAATAATAACAGCTGTCTTACTTGTGTGTATATGTTTATGCTATATTATCTGATACTTACTCTTTTGCCTGAAGTACTTGCTGTTGAAAAATCATTTGCGAATTTTGTTGACCTGAACTAGGTACAAGTTATTAATATCAAGTTCTTTTTATTTATTTCCTGCACTTATAAAAATTGCCTTCGTGCTTCAACAAAAATACAACTGGGCTCAATCATTCATTTATATGCAATCAATGAAATCTTCTCTGGGGTTCTATAATTCTCTGGGGTTCTATAAATTCAGGAGAAAATATCTGTATTGTTTGAGAATTATGTATTCAACACACATTCTTCAAATGATTGTTTTGCTCAGTAAAGTTTTATGTGATACCAGTTCTAACATTATTATAACAAATTTGTCTAGAAAATTCTGTTAACTACAACCATCTTGATTGAATCTGTGAAAGTTCATTTTTGTTATTACTTGATTGATCTGGCGTGGCGTACCTGTGTTTTTCCTCATTTTTTGGTGTTTATTACTGTTGCTTATGTTATTGTAGGTTGATAATTTTGGCACTGTAAACCTTGTCGAAGCATGCCGCAAACTTGGTGTGAATAGGTTTATACTTATCAGCTCCATTTTAGTCAATGGAGCTGCAATGGGGCAAATTCTCAATCCAGCTTACATATTTCTAAATGTCTTTGGTCTCACCTTAGTAGCAAAGCTTCAAGCAGAGCAATATATCAGGAAATCTGGTATTAACTATACCATCATAAGGCCTGGCGGATTGAGAAATGAACTGCCAACAGGAAATGTTGTCATGGAGCCAGAGGTAATGGCATTCATCTAAACCTTTCAGTTTTCAGATTTATTTTCTGTGTATTAACTCTCTTTTTAACCCCCTCCCTCTTTAGGACACTCTTTATGAAGGTACCATTTCTAGAGATCAGGTTGCGGAAGTTGCTGTTGAGGCATTAATCCATCCAGAGTCACATTACAAAGTTGTGGAGATAGTTTCTCGTGCTGATGCTCCTAAGCGTTCATACAAGGATCTTTTTGGTTCTATAATGCAACGATGACTTCATATTTTATAATATTTGTGCGTGCATTTTGCATGCCTAGTAAGATGGTTGTCGATCAAAGTAAATATTATTGGCAGTAAAATATTGGACTCACAAACCTTCAATTTGTTTCTTTGGAAATACAATTTCAGGAAACAAATGTGCTCAACTTGATTAGCCAGTGTATCAATTATCGCTTATAAATATTAGCACTAAATTTTATTTCCATGCCATGGATGTTTGCAAGACTACTTGTTATTAAAGATGATGAAACGAACATAATATATTTATAGCATAAATTGATAACTACGAATTAGAATTAATTACTTCAAATAACATTGATTAATCACTTCAAATAACAACTCGAATATCACATTCTGCAAAGTAGAAGTAACTTGAAATGAAAAATAGGCACTGAAAGAGCTTAACCAGAAGTAAAATGAAGAGAACTTAATAGAACCAAGCAACAAGTGAAGCAATAGCTGCAAGTAAAGCTGGAACACCTAGAGCTGATCCGGCACTCTCCATCGGTGATGGTGCAATTCCTCCAACATCTTCAGCTGCATTTGCAGCCGTGAAAGTAACAAATGCTAGCAGAACCATGATGTAGATGGCGAAGGTCATGCTCATTTTGTAGCCCTCCATTTCTCACTAAGTTGTTGTATGGTATTGATAAAAGAAGCTGCTGCAGAAGGGGAGCTTATTTTGGACCGAGTCAAATGAACTGTGCAGATGGTTTTATAGGGATGTTTTGTATGTATAATCAAGTCTGCCAACTATTTTGTGTTGGTTTATCAGCAACAGAATCATTTGAAGGTGGTGTGCTGTCAGCATAGTTTTGGTGCGCTGTCAGCATAGTTTTAATTTTGTCCCTCCACTAAACTCTGAACCAGCCTGGACTATACTTTGTAGTAGCCGAATTGCAATCATGCCATGCCTTATTTTACTGTTTCCAGGCAAACTATAAGCTTGTAGCATGTGATAATTGCAGCATTTAATAACAAGTTTTGGTTGATTAAGTTTGTACCCATACCTGCAAGGAGTTCTGGCCATAATATATCTAATGCTTTTGGCAGTAGATATATAATTGAAACAGTGGTGTTAAATTAATGTTAGATTGTTAATTAATTTTAAGCTTGCTTTTCAAGCAATGAGGTCCATGTTAGGGTATCAGAGTGCTGTTTTTTGTACTGATATACAGACATTATATGGGCATTATTTATTCAATCTGCCATGTGGTCAGTAGGACCCTGAAAAGAAAAGAGCTTATTAGTTGTCCGACAATTTGGCCGGCCATGGCATGGCTTGGCTTGTGGCATGGCCTACTACTTTTGGCCTGACATCCTGGATTCCTGGAATGTTTACCTATACTCCTTCCTTAATTTTGAGATTATTCGATAAGGTTTCTACCCCTAGCTTCTTCAGTAAAATGAGAGAACAGTTGATTTTTGGTACTTAATTTCATATTTTGATATCTAAATAACAATGGACCGTCAGACGCATTTAATAGCTTAAAAAAAATCCATAATTTCTTCAAATAAAAATGTTCTGATTAGATAAAAATTCTGAAGTGTTCCTATTCTAATTTTCAACTTTTTTTGGATAAATTTAATATATGCATGTCTACAACTTTTAATTATACTTGCAGACTATTATCACAATTTTTGACTGGGAATGTAACAATTAAGTTGACACTGTCATACTATTTATCAATATCAGATTCTCATCTATTACATTATTTTTATTATATAAAATGCAATGACATTTTTGAGATAATAATCAGTAAAGTAGTCTGGTTAAATTTATCTTGGCATCAAAGCAAAGGGACAATATCGAATCCCACTTTCGGCTAACATAAGATCGATCCTAAGGTTGGTTGAATGCATCAAACAACCTACTTAAAACAGCCATGTCCACTGGATGCCCGCGTGAAGTCCCTTCTTTAAGTTACCAGGCCAATTTGTACGACCCTGCAAATATAAGAAGATGATACTTACAAACTAAATTGTTAGACTAGAATTCGGCATAGTTTTATCAATTAAATTAACACTGAATTATTAAATAATTAATAATTGAATAATGTTAAATGGCCCAAAAAATTTATGTAAATTCATATTTTAATAATGTAATATATGAATTATTAGTGTCATATAAAACATTAAATGATGTGATGATTGATGTGTTAATGACATCTCATACACGACATTATTTGAACATGAATTTAAACACGTCATTTGAACTATCCACCATTACTCTTAATAATTAAGATCTCTAAGTAGGCTTCAAGCTCTTTCGCAAAAATTCACATTAGTATATTCACAGCAAGAATATGAGTCAAGATCAAATGATTAATGTAACTAAGACATGTAAAACTAATCATCTAATTTATATCATAAACCCCAATCTGTACAAAAGTAAAAACTGTTAGCATACAAAGCCAAATGCAATACACAATGCAATCTTGCATCCACGATGAGACATTATGAGGTATGCACACATAATCTGCTAATGTCGATGCCCACATACAAAAAAAAATTGTGTTATCACTTTTCAACTACGTCTGTTTTGCATTGGATGCAGCTTTTTGTTTCTCAAGCAATTTCCGAAGATAGGCCTGCCTAAGCTTCTCACGACGAGCTTCTGCTTGCTCTTGCCTTCGCAATTTGAGCTCAGAAACCTTTTCTCTTGCTTGATTTACTTCTGCATGAACTTCCCTGAAAAGAAGAAAAAAACCACAAACCATGGTTTTAGCTCAGTTTTAGACACAGATAGATCATTGTGTATGAAGTGAACAAGCAAACCAGATAGATCATTGTGTATGAAGTGAACAAGCAAACCACAAGATAAAGATACTACATAGCTAACGATGGCAGAAGGTGAGCCAAATTTTATGCAACAGATTCACTTTCTAGGTGCTGTACTGAATTTATTTTCTTCAAACTAAATTTGGAAACATTCTTCATCTTTCAACAGCTCCTAACTTCTCTAGCATGATACTAGGTCTAAATGTATTATCTATTCACGTTCAGCAACGTGCAATTCTATGTACAGAAAACTCAAAATAGAATTTCTAATCCTGAAACATGTTTTGCCTACTTTTCAATTTTCTGCCTTCACAAATTTGTACTTGAAGAGGAATATCTCCTCGGTTTCGACTTAAGTTCCCTACTCTCTAAATTGCTTCTCTTTCAGCTCCTTAAGGATAGGCACCCAGTTGCATCTCATTGTCTCAGCTTCATTCTATTACTCTTTGTATTTGTAGTTTGTACTACAGGCCATCTCTCCTACCTTAACTTAAGAACCTCACAAGTAGCCTATTTATCTTATTTATTCACTCGGTAACATACTAAAAACTGTGCAGCTTTATTACGCAGAGATTAACCAGACAACATAATATATCCAACTATTAAAAATGATATATTATGATAAAATAGTTATAACTTGAAGAGGACAATGGATGGTACCTGACAAAACGTTTGTGTTCGTCATTGTCAATTGCTCCAGCTGTTCGGCCAGGCGCAACAAATTTCATATTAAAGAATGTAGAAGCATCATTCTTACTATCTTCATCTTCTGCAGGTACATCAGCAGACCCTTGTGGCTGCTGTGACTCTTCCTTGTCCAGGCCCTTCTGCAAAAAGTCAACACAATACTTCTCATTCTCTTCCTCGTCCGACACCTCTCCTCTCACCAATTTATCATACAATTCAGCCTTCCTCTCTAATGCTGCATAGCTGGCTGATCCATCATTAACTGCTTTCAGCTCAAGCTTATCCCTAAATTTACACACGAGTTAGTACCCATTTGAAGCCTATAATTGAGAAGAAACCCTAATGTTTGCTTACTTGTGAGCGCGGGCTTCGACGCCGGAGTTCTTGGCGGAGAAAGAATCGCGTGGGCCGATCTTCTTCTTGGCGCGGTGGAAATCCACATCAGGGCCGCCTAATTCCTTGGACTTCTTGGACTCTTCCTGTGACCTGTAAAGCTGGGCTTTGAGTTCCAAGATGGAGGAGGGACCCACTCCCTCGATGGAGCGTTGCTTCTTCGGCATGATCGACGATTCCGTCAGCCATCCCAGTGATTCCACCACCACCCTCTTCTTCCTTTCCTGCCCCTCCCCCGCCATTTCTCCTATTGATTTCCTCTCTTCCACCATCAATTCTCAAACCAGGGGTTCCACGGCCGCCCTCCATAAACGACATTACCCATTGGGTCCAATCAAACTCGGGTCGATCAGTCCGGTTCGAGGCCCAAGCCCATTTGAATATATCAGAGACTTCAAATCAAAGGCTCTTTTGTTGTGTACTTTTTTTTTTTTATTTGGGAAAAGCAGATTGGGTAATTTGAGTGCACGTATCTAAAGTTAAAGAGGGACCATGTTGACATACCAAAAATATTGTATGTGTTTCCCTTTTGTATGTTCACCTCATTATTTTATTTTTAAAAATATTAAAAGTTTATAATCACATCCCACAAATCACTCTTATATCCTTTTTTTCTTTTTAATCTCCACCACCATTATCATCATTCTCTCCATCAAAATTCTCAATTTGATCTTATAAATAGAAATTGATACTCTCATATAAAGAGTCAATCTCAATTGTAATTGTCACATTTGTAATAAGCAATTATTCATAGGAAGTCATTTTATTCACCTCAACGTTGATGTTGGTTTGCGTTTCTATTTTATTCATGTTTGGAATCTCATTTTACCACTGTACAGATTTTGGTGGTGGCGGTAGTAGCATTTGTAAGTTTATCCCTGTCATCGAGGCCTCTCTGTTAAATTGGCACCTCAATTACCCATCTTCTCCACATATCTTCCATGAAAATCATGGATGTCAATTACACTTATCTTCTCATGTCAAAATTTCTTAGGTACTCTATTACTCTCCCTCTTTCTAGAATACCTCAGTTCTCTCTCACGTTGAAGCAACTACGTATTGATAGTAACGACAATATTTGCATGTTATTATTACTTATTTTCATGTCAACTGGAAGTACAACCGTTTTAACTAATTCTATTAAATTTATGAATTGAACAAATTCATCAAAAATATTTCACATTCTTTTTGTGTTCATAGGTTGCACAAAAAATTCTTTGGTTGATCAGTTCGGTTCAAGGCCCAAGCCCTCCGAATATTCAAGAGACTTCAAATCAAAAGTTCTTTGGTTGACAAGTAGGTAATTCGAATTGGGTGGGATATTTTTTTTGAAACAATTGCAAAAATGACCCATTTGGAAAGCCCAACCTCAAAAATAACCTTTCTTGTTTGATAGTACAAAAAAGAGCATGAATGGACAAAAATATTCTTAATGAAATGAGAAATATAAGCTGAAATACATCCGCCCAGACATCCTCCCAGCTTCTTCATCGGCAATCGTCCACAACTTCTTCTTCCTCAAACTTCTTCCCAGCTTCGTCCTCAGACTTTGTCTACAAGCCCAGACATCCTCCCAGCTTCTTCGTCGGTATCCGTCCACAAACTTCTTCTTCCTAAACTTTGTCTACAACACAACTGTCCACAAGCCCTCATCTCTCTCCACTTCTCCAGTTCCAACTTCCCAACTTCAAACCCCACCTCCTCATTGGACTCCTAAGCAAAACCCACCTCATTCTCTACTCACATGAGCTTCGTATTCGAGCAAATCGATAAAATCAAGGAAGGAGGAGAACTCGAATGGAGGTGGGGGCAGTTTCAAAAACTTGGATAGGGATTTCGATGTAGAACAAAACCTAGAAAGGGTTTTGGATGGAATGGAGGCAGTGGACAAGAGGAAGGAGATGGAGGTGGCCTATTCGTGGCCATGACCGATTGAGTTGAAGGAGAGGTTGGTAAAGCAGAATTACTTTGATTATAGAAGGAAAGATGAGGATAAAATGGTAAGAGAATTGGGGTTTGATGGTAGTGATGATGTTTTTGATGAACAGAATGGTGGTGGTGATGTTAATTTTTATGATTTCAAGCTTGTTTAGACTGCTTTTTTGGGAAGGACCGGTTTGACATATTGAGGGTTGTCAAGTTTGAAAGCTTTGATTTTTAGTTTTAACTATTATGAATTTTTTGTTTATTGAATGCTTGGAGATGGATGTCATTTGAATGATGGAATTTGCAGAATGGACAAGTATTGCAAAGTTTGATGGCATTTATTTGGAGTCTCTATATGGAGAATGTTGACTTTGTACTGAAATTTATGTTTTCAGTTGAGATTTCCAACCCAAAAGTTGGGTTTCCCAACTTCCGTGTTAAGAATCACAATATTTTTATTAAGATTCCCAACCCAGAAGTTGAGATTCTCAACCTGTAGGTTGAGATTCCTAACCTGTAGGTTGAGATTCCTAACCCTATCTTCGGGTTATTTTTCGACTTCCGACGATATCTAAGGTGGATTCCCAACCCGGAAGTTGGGAATCCCAACCTAAAAGTTGGGATCCTAACTTTTAGGTTGGGATTCCCAACTTCTGGGTTGGGAATCCACCTTAGATACAGTCCGAAGTCAAAAAATAACCCAATCTCAGGGTTGGGAATCTCAATAGATATGTTAGGATTCCCAATCCTTAGGTTGGGATTCCTACCCTCCAGGTTTGAAATCCCAACTAGGGGTTAGGAACCTTCCCAACCCTTTTTGTTGGGACTCCTAACCTCTGGGTTGGGAAGGTTGGGAAATCCCAACCCATTCCCACCTTCCCGAGTTTAGGATCTCATTCCCAACTCGGAAGTTGGGAATCCCAACCACTGGGTTGGGATTCCTATCCCTAAGTTTGGGAAGTTCTCGACTCTGGGTTGGGAATCCCAACCCACTGGTTGGGAGGCCCAACCCCAAGGTTGGGAAATCCCAACCAATTCTTACTCTCCGAGTTTGTAATCCCATTCCCAACTCGTAAGTTGGGAATTCTAACCCGAGGGTTGGGAATCCTATCCCTGAGTTTGGAAAGGTTTCCGACATTGGGTTAGGATTCCCAACCTCGGGGTTGGAATTTCCAACCCAGAGGTTGGAAATTATGTTCCTAGGTTCGAAATTGAGTATTCTTTTTTGTACTTCTAATAATTATTGGATAATATTAAAACCCTTTCGATTGGGAGTACCCAAGTTGCAACAACTAATTCAAAGCACCTCTTAAATTAATTGGAAAGATCTAAAAACCAAAGATGTCAACAGGGAAGATGATGGAGTGCTCATTACTTCGATTGATATGGAGATTATCTTAAGGTTGATATTTAGATTACTTATTTATTTTGATTCTATTGAGATTTTCTGTGCTTGTTGATATGGAAACTTTTATCCAACAAGTTAATAATTGTTCTTTATATAGTTATTATTTACCATTCATGAATCATGAGCTTCTAAAACAACAACAATAGTAAATTATATAATAAAGGTTCTTCACTTTTTCAAACAATAATACAACCAAAAAGGATGAAAACTTCAATTCAAGCAAGATCTATTCAATACAAGAACAGAGGATACAATTGCACCACTGTAACATGCCATGCACATACTTATTCAAACAAACCAAGGAGGTCATTTCTTAGTTCACATTACAAAAAAAAAAAAAAAAGATCAGAAAACCATCCCTTTGAACTTGATCATACTTAACCTTTGATGTTAGCAATCCTTCAATTTAGATTCTTTACAAGGTTCTTAAACCAAATTATTAAGAAATTTCAAGTCCAAAGTACAAATGAATTTGGGCATCAACAAGAAAATATGAATGAATAAATAGAGCCTCATGTTGTAGCGGATAAGTGATTCCAAGTTGCGCTAGTGGGAAGCAAATTGATCAAGTAATCACATAAGTCGATGCTTTGAGCCCTACTAGATACATTCAAGGATACCCCCTTCAGAACTCTCAATAGAGCTAAGTGATGTTGGCTTTGAATGTCAAATAATAATCTCTTGTGTGATCTTGACTTTAGCTTGATAAGGTTCATAAGCTAAGGAATGAGAACACTTTTCCCCAGCAAGACCCCTATAGTAACAACCAAAACGATACTAGATAAGTTAAATTATAAAAGCAAAGCATAGAAGAGATGATCAGACAATCATTTAAGAAATATGTGAGCACATACACTCACCCTCAAAGAAAGCCTATTTAAGAACATGAATAATTATTTAATATTTTCATATGTCATAGAAATAACAAGCTACTTCATATCAGTAACAATTCATTTTAAAGCTAGCACAACCAAAAACCATTAAATGGACTTGTGCAGGAACAACATTGGAGAAGCAAACCTGTAAATTATATACCACATAAGTATTCCGAATTCGTAACATCAGAAGAATTTGTATCAACAAAGCATTGAATCTAAATGCCCGATCTTAATAAACAATGATTTGCCATCAGATTACAGTTACACAGAGAATAATGTATGCCAACCAAAGAAATATAGCTTACACTGAATTAACTAAAACCTTAATAAACCAAGCTTCCTATACTGAATTCTACTCTACGTACTCTAACAACATCAAAAACATATCTGTAATTCCAGCAATTAAACAGAAACAAACTCACCTTCACTAATCATTTGTGCAACAACCACAACAACAAATAAAACTTTGATTCTCAAGCAACATAATCTTAAAAAACCTTAATCTTAAGAACAATTATGGTTAACTGTCAACATGCAAATCCCAACCTAAAAAAATGCCATGGAAAACAAGAGTATGACGACAAATTTCAGTTACCTCTTCGAGCAGTGTCCTGCTTTTCATTTTCAAGATCCTCTTCGGAGGAGCTTGTGGGAGTTGTTTATAGGGAAATGCTTTTTTGAGCTACAAAAAACAGCATAAGATGAGAACATCTTGAACCATTATAATCAACTATGACAAACTTTTGTTGAACAAACGATCTACTTAATTATATTGCAAATAATAAGACAGCCAACACTTATGGACTAGGAAAACAATCAGTACCTTTATAGGGAGGGATATTATAACATATAACATGTCACTTACTTCAGAAAGTAAATTTAAATCACTAAATCTTCTCAATGTCCCTCGTGTTGTCTTGATCCCTTCTGGCGATTGTATACCAACTTGAACTCTATAAAACTACAATAAATAATGTTAAACAGAACGGCAAAAATTAAATGAAATTTGCTAGAACTTCAAGTAGGTAGAACTAATTACATACGAAAGGTCAACATAAACATATAAAACAAGTCTGACAAGTAACAGTCCAAACTTTCCAATTAACCAATTTGAGGTAGTGGAGTCCAATTAATGAAATGGCAAGTGAAAAAAGTGACCGCAACAGCTAATTGAGAAAAATGGACCAGCTCTTTTAATAATAATAATATACATATACGCTATCCTCCCTGGCATACATTCATTATGGGAACAAATCATCAAAAACTGAACAATTAGTACAAACAAAAAACCTTTGTGGCAATTGAGCAACCAAAAGAAAAACAGTGCATGCCACAATCACAACATACGGATATGATATAATAACTATGTTCAAAGTCAATAACATAGTAAAAAGTAGGTAAAAGTAAGGATTTTTCAACCAAGGATCTCCTCCAAAAACATCTTTACACATGCACACCAAAAAAAAAAAGAAAAAAAGAACAGCAGCTAGTGATTTGTTCAATGAAGCAGTTAGCAGAAATATTAAATATAAACTAAAATGCTTCACACATACAATGTGTACTAACCCCCTTCAGGACCAACTATTATCAGCCCATTTGATTCCTTTCTTGTTGAAGTCAATGCACTAACAAGAGGAGTACCTTCTGCTATTGCAACAAAAGATAGCTTTGACTGGGCAATCTGAAAGATATAAATACATTTAAGTTCAACAAACAAGGTGGAAAGAAGACTACATGCCAAACAACTAATTACTTCTAACTTACCATACTTACTAAAATTCAAGCATTTGGCACCAAACATATTTTAATAGTTCATAAACAAATTGTAAATCTGTAATTTACAAATAAGATCATCTTCTTAATAGATACACTTCACTGCTGAGGTGAGTTATATATAAGGCAGAGTCAGTCAGCCACTCATAGCAGCAACATGTAAAGATCATTCAGTGAACCAGAATCCAAAAAAGTTGCCAAAATATTTGTGTCAAAAAAGTAGGAAGAACTTACGAGAGGCAAAAGGCCATCAATTTTCACCGGAGGATTCAGAACCATTTCATGCAACCGTTGACCTATGACATAGTAGCAATGAGCAAAAAAAAAAAAAAAAAATGATAACAAAAGTCAGACATGCCCCTCCATTAAAACACAAAATTAGAGCTAATTCTGATCACCATATACTAAAGAGCATATTCGTTATCAATATGATAGAGTCTAGAATCTACATTGTTTTGAAGCTGCTAAAATCACACGTTGCAATCTGTCCACCTGATTTTCTGAGATTGAAGGAGAACATTCAGTCAGCAAAGGTGTTACACTCTGAGCTCCCAGCTCCTAAGACAGTGAATAGAGAAGAAATATAAGAAGCCATTAAAAGGAATACAAGAATAGTTTCTTCTAGATTTTAATTAAAAAAAAATCCAGGTATCTGTTTAAGACATGAAAAGAAGTAGTCTTTTGTCTTGTACACGACTTGTAAGAATATTACACATGAATGCATCTTTATGCGTATGACAACAACAAAGCTTTTTTGTGCAAGTCTTAAAAGTATTCTTCATAGCAATCACTCAGCCTTGACTGGTATATGGTTGCCACCAGTGACAATCTTGTACAGATAAAACCCCGTCATGAGAACACTGCAAGAACACATATTGCAAACTTTTAGCTCCTAGAACTCAAACAAATAATTTAACTAGAAGGAAAACCAAATAACTATACTGCTATTAGGAACTCATAGTACATAATCAAGCTTTCTTCATGGGTTTTGTTATAGCTAGAGAGTTGTATACAAATGTGTATGACAGCAAGTCACTAGAAAAAAAGACACTTGAAACATAATTGTCCTCGAAATCAAGTTGAGCTCACTCACAAATGTCAATGAACTAAAAATTTTATAAGATGTGAATGCTTGTAGTTTATATTGTTAAAGGGACACTTTAACTGGCTTAACAGTGCAGATCTTCAGAAAAATAGGGTATTTCTAAAAGGTTAGTGAGGACAGATAATACAAGGACGAATTAATAAGGCCAGATTTCTACAGATACGATAAATACTGCATAGCTTTAAGGACTACCACAATCAACATCAATGTTGAATTACACATAGTTCTATGGAGGAAGGAGCAGGGAAGGGGATGGGGAGGATTTATGAAAAAAATTATTAACAACTAATGTTCTGCCACTCCGATTATTTAAGCCTCCAACTTTTGAGTTTCAAAGTTATATCAAAGTTACATTGATATTTCAATATGCTATTACTTTTGTCCGCTGCCAATTTAAAGGTTCAAACTTGCACAGTCCATATATGAAATTCTAAGCTTCTTTGGACACTGAGCTCTAATTTGAAGAATACTTCCAAGCCCAACAACCTTGGAAGTCAAGCAACTCATGGTGATACAAATATCCTAGGTGATGGCCCTAGGTAAATTTGAAGCCAAAATTATCTTACAAATATTACACTTCATAGCAGCATCAAATCATTACAACTATCATGGGACTACAATTTCATTGGAAAATGATAAATGACATGATGAAAGTAAAAGGCCAAAGGCATAAAACATTTGCTCTCTATTTCTGTTGACTCAATTTCAATTTGTAACTATCTCATGTTTTCAAAAGGCATGAAATTGCTAGCCTACATAACTATATAACTCGAATATGAAACCAGACCACAAAGGCAGCAGCATAAACATATAAACACATAACAACTGATAAAATTCTTAACCGCCACCATTGTGAATACTATGTTAATAGATCCAAACATGGAAAAAAATTTGTACCATGTTTTGTCTAGACAAACAAAAAGGAATTCATTTTCAAGAAAACATTCAATCAAATATATGTATCCAAAAAACACAAAAAGAATTTTCCTTTGCCAAATGCATTATAGTCTTATAGATGCATCAAACACAATGAGGGACAAATCAATTGCAGTAACAGTTAAGCTTAGAAAAAGGCCGGATTGATCCTCTTGTTACCTGATCCCAGCAACAATCCCAGCAACAATGCCAGCAAGCATCATCTTAGATGTCTGTAAATAACGCTGTCCCATAACGACAGTCAGCAAGATCGCGATAACTACATCAAACACACAAAACTCAGTGCACATACAAACTCTAACACCAAATCAAAACAGATAAAAGAAAACAAAGTCAAGAACAAAAACAATTCCCATCGCACATCAACTCCAAATGTTACAAATCCAAAAACGAAAAACATTTATTTGAATCCAAAGCAACTAACCATTCACACAACTACATCAAGTAACAATCTATTCACTTTCAACCCCCACCATTACATCACCAAACCCTCATAACAATTTTCACAAAAAATCAACATCTATTAACAACCAATACATTCCAAACAGAAACAAAGACAACAAAAAGCATCTGAAACAAAGTCAGTTCCTTTTCTACAACATGCTCAAGCCCTTACACAAAAAAAAATATTTGATGAATAGAACTTACTGGGCCACGAATAAGGTCATTGATTTTCAAACTCCCTTCCTTTGAAACATGAAACGGATATGTGTAAGGGCTTCCCTTTGCCAACCCTTCTTGTACTCGTGCATCAGTTGCAGAGGCCTACTTCCCTATGTACACCGGAGACAGCTACTTTAATTTTGCAATCTCCTTCATCTTCTCAAGTTCCTTCCGAAAAATACTAAATGAAAAGTGAGGGACACAGTGAACGACGGTGGCAGTGTCGAGTTTGCTTTGTTCAATGTTCTCGAGCAGCCGCGGGTGGGTGAAGGAGCGACAGTGGTGTGTATAGGTGCGAGGGTGATGACGATCGAGGGTGTCGAGAGAGTTACAGACAGTGGGTCCAGGTCAGGTGCTGCGCCGGTGATGGGTCGACGAGCGACACTCAGGGGCGATAGTTTCGTCTTCCGATGGTGGGTTGGGATTGTTGCGACGTTGATGACGCCCCACGATCAACGAAAATTGTTCTACACTAAGGTAGTAACCGACAGTGTGTGAAGGGGATGTGCGACGGTGATGAGTCGACGTGCGACGGTGCCAGGCGACGGTTCGGACTTTCGCTGGTGGGTAGGGATTCCTAAACCGACATTCAACGAAAATGGTTGGGATTAGACACTGACCGGTTTGGTGGGGTAAAAAGTGTGGCACACTTGTAATTGACTGGCTAATCAGGGGTATTTTTGTCCAAATATATACCAATCTCCATAGTCTTACAACTAAAAGGTTAATTCTCACCAGAATCATCCTAAAAAGGTCATTTTTCAACAAAACCCTATTTTTTTTCTTCTTTGGAAAACGGATTGGGTAGTTTAAGTGCATGTATCTAAAATTAACAAGGGGCCATGCTGGCATCCCAAAAATATTGCATGTGAGCCCCTTTTGTATGTTCGCATCTTTAATTTTTTTAAAAATATATTAAAAGTTTATGATTACATCCCAAAAATTACTCTTGTATCATTTTTTTTTTTTTTTATCTTCTTAATATCCATCACCATTGTCATCATTCTCTCTATCAAAATTTTCAATTTGATCTTACAATAATGGTTGAATAGAAATTGATATCCTCATACAAAGAGTCAATATCAATTGTAATTGCCACATTCGTGATAAGCAATTATTCATAAGAAGTCATTTTCTTCACCTCAGCGTTGATGTTGGTTGGCGTTTATATTTTATTCATGTTTGGAATCTCTTTTTACCACTGTACATATTTTGGTGGTGGCATTAGCGTCATTTGCAATTTTATCCCTCTCGTCAAAGCCTTTTTGTTAAATTGGCACCTCAATTACCTATCTTCTCTAGATCACTTCCATGAAAATTATGGAAGTCAATTACACTTATCTTGTCATGTCAAAATCCTTAAGTACTTTATTACTATCCCTCTTTCTAGAATATCTCAGTTCTCTCTTGTAGTGGGTGAATTATATAGTATGTTGACTTTGACCAAGCCTTGTTGGTCAATTTTCTTAGAATTTAGCAACCTGTATCCTGCACAAATCAAATAAAGAGAACGCAGGTGATCTTGACATTGATGGGGTGTTGACTGAAGACATTCTGACGCTCAAGTCAGTAAACTGATCATAATGTAAATGAATGTATTAATTGTAAAATGTTGTCAAATTGGAAGGAGTGTACCAGAGAAAGAGAAGGATGGAAGACTAACGAAATCTTAACCGTCTTGACTTGAAGACTGAATGGAGTAGAAATACTGAGATATTGGGTGTTAGTGGGCAAAACCCTATATAATAGAACAATGCAAGTGGATTGTGAGTAGTATACTGAATGAGTTCCCAAGAAAGAGAAGTCGGTCATAATGGTCATAGTTAAGTACCTAATCTTTCCTTAGCCAGAACTTTTGCTAGACAAAACCTTTCCTAGACATGCACTTTTATACCACTATATTGAATCTATTATAAAGGAACTCTAAATTTAGATGAGAAAAATGAGAACACAAGAGAGGAGAAGAAGAAACCTCAAGTGGCTTGCAAGAGATGAGCAAGAGAGGTGGAATGTCTCTTTCTCTTGGTGAAGCCTCTATTTATAGGTGGAGGAGATGCCATGAGAACTTATTGTAGAGTAAATGTTATGGTTAATGACTTGTCGGTTTTAGAGTTTAATGGCATGATTAATAACATGTCAATTATAGGGTTTAATAGCATGGTTAATGATATGTCGGTTACACGGTTTTATGACACGTCGGTTACAAGGTTTAATGTCATGGTTTATGATATGCTAGTTATAGGGTTTAATACCTCTTCTGTTACAATTTATTTATACCTCATGCATTAACAACAATCAATCATCACTTAAAAAATTAAATCTTATTTGAGTTGGATCAACAAAGTTTCTGGGCTATCTATTTAGGCCATTAGCTTGGATCAATCGATATACTAGGCTAATATATCACAATAAGCTTTAAGCTTTCATTTTGGGCCCAAAAACTTTTAACAACCACAGTTTGTCCCCCATTGTGTCGGTCAACATAGTCGATTGAAGGAGTGGAAGTTCTAATAACTGACTTGAAACTTGATTAGTCGTCTAATGCCATAGTTGGGTAGTTGAAAGTGACATTAAACTCTAGGTGCTACCATGTCGATCGATCTCATGACTCGACTGGCTAACTAGGATACGAAATGTCGACAAATAAGTACTTAGTGTGGATGGTGACAGTTACACTAATAATTGTGATAGGCGTTGCTTAAATTGACGAACACGTGTCCAAGTAGTATTTCACAGCCACTGCTTTTTGAATTGTTGAATTTAAATATTTATAATCTGAAAAGTAATGAAACAATGTTTTTTGTAAAACACTTTTTAGTATGCTTACTTGGCTGAAAATCTGTTTATTGTTTGAATACTACAATTTGAATGTGTTCAACTTTTGTGTTAATGTGAATGAATTTTGAAAATGCATTTGGATTGAACGGCTTTTGAAAATGTGTTCGGGTCAAACGACTTTTGAAAATGCGTTCGAATCGAATGACTTTTGAAAATACGTTCGTAGCGAACGACTCTTGAAAATGCATTTTGGTCGAACAGTTTTTGAAAATGTGTTTGGGTCAAACGACTTTTAAAAATATGTTCGGGTTGAACAACTTTTGAAAATGTGTTGATCACAAGTGACATAGGGTACTTTTCAATATTGATATAAATGTGATAGAAGCAATACTCCTTTGAATCACCGGTGAATACTTATGTGGTGGAAACTGGGTGCTGCCTTGTTCTCTTTGTATCATAAGTTGATTGTCATGATGGATTCATTAAAAACTGTTGGTCGCTAGCGTCTTATTGATTATGATGACAAGTATATGCATTCAAACAAGAATTGAGGTTGATCGCTATTGGACGAACCCCCTTAGTAGACCTCATTAAAAACTTTGTTAGCAAAACCCAATAGGATAAAAACTGACAAGGAAAAAAGAGTATCTACTTACAAAACGCTAATCTACTCAAGAAGCTTAGAAATAATATCTCTTTAAATGAAATGCATTCCAACTGTTCACTATCTCACGACCATTTGAGTCTTCTAATTGGTAAGTGCCACGTCCAATTACCTTGGCAATCTGGTAAGGGCCTTCCCATGTTGCTCCCAATATTCCTTCGTTTGGGATTTTGTGTTCTAGAAGACTTGACGCAGGACCCAGTCACCTGCTGTGAATGTTCGAATTCGCACATGTTTATTATAGCTTTTGACAATCATTGACCTATAGGATGCCAAGTGGCATTGTGCCCTCGCTTTGAGTTCATTGATTTCCCTAATTCAAATTCTAAAGCCTAGGAATTCTTGAGCTCATCTACTTCTTTTCTGTCCGTTTAAATTCTTACGTCGATTGGTAGTACAACCTTAGTGTCATAGACTAGGGAGATAGGTGTTTGCCTTGTTGAAACTCATGAAGTTGTTCAATAGGACCAAAAGACTCCTAGTAACTCGTTGACCCATTTACCCTTTGCATTTTCTAGCTTCTTTTTAAGCATTTGTATCAGGGTTTTGTTTGTTGATTCTACATGCCCGTTCGATTAAAGGTGCCTAGGTGTAGAGAAGCTCAACTTGATATTCCATTTCTGATAATAGTTTTGGAATTTATTCGAAATAAATTATAAACCATTATATGTGACAATTTCCTTCAGGACACCGAACATGCAAATGATGTGTTTTCAAATAAAGTTCTTCACCTCCTAGTCATTGACACTTTTATAACCGTCTGCTTCAACCAACTTGGTAAACTAGTTAGTTAACACTAGCAAGTATTTCTTCCTCCCTATTTGTGAAGTGGGAAGAGGACCAACGATATCAATTCCCCATTTTATGAATGACCATAGAACGATGATTGATGTTAATGGTTTCAGTGGCATGTTTGAGACTTGAGCAAACCTCTAGCATCTGTCACATTTTAGTACTAGGTCAGTTGCATCCTACCTCATGGTAGGCCAAAAGCATCCTGATCTGAAGGCTCGTAGAGCTAGGCTTCGAGCTTCTAAATGATTTCTCCCACAACCCTTTTGAAGCTCTTTTAGGACATACTCGACTTCTGAAGGTCTAACACAATGCTAGTAAGGTTCACAAATGTATCTTTTGTACAGCCTACCGGCAATTATACAATGTCGAGCGGCCCGAATTTTGACTTTGCGTGCCTCATCTCGATTTGATGGAAGTTCATTATGGAGGAGATAATTGACAATCAGGGTCATCCGGTTGATTTCTTGGTCGACAGAAGAAACTTCTTCTTTCTGCTGTCAAACTACAGGTCGATGTAAGTGGAGAAATGGGATGTATAAGTCTCCCTGTCCCTCGATCAATAACCCAAGACTTGCAAGTGTATCTGCATGAGTATTTTTCGAATGAGGAATTTATACTATGTCAAATGACTCGAATTTCGAACTTAGCTCCCTTGCTTTGGCTAAGTAAGCACCCATTTTAAGATCTTTTGCCTGATATTTGCCCCTCATTTAGCATACTATTAGTTATGAGTCACTTTTAATCAAGATCCTTGAGACCCATATTCTATGGACGACCTCTAACCCTATGATCAAAGCTTCATACTCGAATTCATTGTTAGTGGTCTTAAAGTGACACCGAACAACTTGTTGAAGTACATCACCCTTTAGGGATACAAGTACAATTCCCAGCCCACTGTCATTCTAATTGCTAGCTCCATCGATCTTTAGTATCCACTTCCCTTCGTAAGTGCCTTCTGCGATAACTATGAATTCTCTTTCAGCTTGGATTTATTCATTAGGTGTGAAATCTACGATGAAATCAATTAAGACTTGTGATTTAATGGCAGTCCAAGGTTGATAAGAGATATCATACTCACTCAGCTCTACGGCTCATTTAGTTAGTCGTCCTGATAATTCTGGCTTGTATATCATGCTTTTTATAGGGAAACTTATGTAGACCATTATCGAGTGACATTAAAAGTACGGTTTGAGCTTCCGAGAGGCCACTACCAAAGCTAGAGCCAATTTTCTAACTGGTTATATCATGTTTTTACATTGAGCAGAGTCTTACTGACATAATAGACCGGACTTTGTAAACTATTTTCCTTCTAAATCAAAACTGCACTAACTACTGTTGGGGTGACCGCTAAGTAGACGCACAATGTTTCTCCATCTTTTGGTTTTGATGGCAATGAAGGGTTGGACAAATATGCCTTTAGCTGTTATAGAGTCTCTTCACATTCACTACTCCACTCAAATCCTTTATTCTTCTTTAAAGTATCAAAAAATGAGTGATAACGCTCTGATACTTTTGAAACAAACCTGTTAAGCATCGCAAGTCGTCTGGTTAACTTTTGCACATTCTTTTTGCTTTTCGAAGATTCGATGGCTTTTATCGATTTAAGTTGGTCAAGATTAGCCTCTATGCCAAGTTAGGTGACCAAGTAGCCTAAAAATTTATTGGATGATACCCCAAATGAACATTTAGATGGATTGAGTTTCATAATATATTTTTTTAGGATGTCGAATGCTTGGCAAAGATGTTTAAGATAGTTTTTTGCAACTAACGATTTCATTGACATATCATCTATATAGACCTCCATTATTTTCTCGAGTTTTTCTTGAAACATTTTGTTTACCAATTGTTGGTAAGTAGCTTCAACTTTCTTTAATCCAAAGGGCATCACCTTATAACAATAGATGTCGTACTCTGTTATGAATGACGTTTTCCCCTGGTCATCCGGATGCATAAGAATTTGATTATACTTTGAGAATGCGTACATGAAACTTAGAAGCTTGTGCCCTACTGTCACGTCAACCATCATATCAATGTGTGGTAGAGGAAAATAGTTTTTAGGGCATGCCTTGTTCAAGTTAGTAAAATCAATGCAGACTCTCCATTTCTTATTCTTCTTTTGGATAACCACAACATTTGCAAGCCAATCAGGGTATTGAACTTCTGCAACTCACCCTATCTCTATTAGCTTTTGGACATTCTCATTGATTACTTGGTTTCTCTCTGGTGCGAACTTCCACCTCTTTTGCTATATTGAAATATATGTGGGATTGACATTTAATTTATGGGTAATAACCTCAAGGTCGATCCCTGTCATATCAGCATGTGATCACATAAAACAATCATAGTGTCGAATAAGAAGGTCAATGAGCTTGCTTCTTAGTTCAGACGTCAATGTCGATTGTATTTATACTTTAATCTGTGTAAATTGGATGGATCGACACTTCATTGAGCTTTTGGACCCGCGATTGATCTAGCTTGATTCCTTTGGAGCCTTACTGTAATTGTTATAAGACCTCAGTTTTCCCTTTCAAGGTGTTTTGATAACATTCATGTGACACACTTTGTTCACCTTTAATTTCCTTAACACTCTATTTTGTAGGAAACTTGATTGTTTGGTGATAAGTTGAAGGTATTGCTTTCATCTCATGGATCTAAGGTCGACCCAAGATAATATTTCAACTAGCATCGGTATCAAGAACCAAAAATTTCGTATAAAGGATAACCCTCTCAGCGTATACTGACAGTACAATTTCTCCCATGGTTATTTTTTGCTCACCGCTAAATCCAACTAGAACTGTTGATCACCTATTGATGTTTGACTCGTAGATCCGGATTTCTCTAAGTGTTGTTAGAAAAAGCACATTATCTGAGCTTCCGTTGTCGATCAATATACGCTTCGTCAGACAATTGGCTATGTAGAGACTTATAACCAAAGCATCATGGTGTGGGTTAGGGATATTAGTGGCCTCATTCCTTGTAAAGGTTAGGGGGTAATCTTCTTGGTTGGCAATTTGTGACGGGCGGCTGATTAGCTGCATGACATCTCTCGTGTGTTTTTTTGTAGTGGAATGAGTTGTTTCATTAATCTTTGACCTCTTAATTATTACATTGATAACCCTTTCTTGAATCAGGGGCATATGTGGAGTAAGCTCCCTATTATGGCGTTGATCATCACCTCATCGCACGCTTCCTTTTGCTTTATCATTCAAAAATTCTCTTAGATGACCTTCTTTGAGGAGTTTGATTACCTTGAAGCACAAAGAAATACAATCTTCCGTTTGAGGGCTATAATTATTGTGAAATTCGCACCATTTGCTTTGGTCTTTTGAATTGGCTGATTTCTCATATTTCTTCGGCCATTTTACCATGTTCCTTATTCCCTTCATAACTACAATAACTTTCACTTGGCTAATTGTAAGGTTATATCCTGGAAGTGATCTTTGGTAACTATGAGGTCGCTTAGAACGGTGGTTCGACCTGTCATATGGACTTGGTCTGTCGTTACACCGGTTTTTGCCAACTCGAACATCACATTTGATATTATTTTAGTCAACTTTTTTGAAATTTTTTAGTTTCTGGACGACCATCTTGTCGATCAGTCTTACTACTCTTCTTACAACTGGACGTGGTTAGCTTATAGTTCACCACGTCCTCCTCCTACTTGATTTAAGCCCATGCCTTAGTGAGTACATCTTCCATTGTCTTGGGAGGATACTTCATCAACTCTTTGTAAAGGTCTGAATCAGGTAATAGACCCTTCTTGAAGGATGAAACTGCGGTTGCAATATTACAATTAGTAACGGACACCTTCTCTTTATTGAAACAGTTAATATAATTTCTTAATTGCTCTCTTGGTCTTTGAATAACTATATAGAGATCGTTTGAGTGCTTTTCGAGCTTCCTACTGCTAGCAAATTGTTTAATAAAGGCATCTGATAGCTTTACAAATGAATCAATACTACCATTGGACAAGTTGATGAACCAAACTCGAGCCAAAGCCTTTGCACATAATGACCTCCTTAAGGTCATAAGGAATGACAACCGTTAACATTCATTGCTTGTACTGAGCTATGTGGTTCATCAAGGATCCGTTGTCCCATCAAACATCTTCATCTTTGGCAATGTGAATTTTTTTGGTAGCTCAACCATCACGATTGAATCAGCGAATGATCAATCAACAAACTAGTCGAGGTGCTCTTTTTAAGTGGTACTGGGACTCCAGGTATGCGATTGATTAGTGCCTCTAACTCTGTAAGTTTTCTTGCAACATCGTCAGACACTAGCTCTGTGGCCCTACCACTCCTTTGACTTTTTACATTGGGAATTGGCTCACTAAAGATTGGTTCAACATTGGGCTGTAGATCGACCAATTTCCTTCGCCTAACTTCAAGAGAACCTTCTAGGCACCCACGGTCAGCTCTAGCATCTATATCTTCTTTAACCCTAGTGTCGTTTAGGTTCATCACTCGAGGATCTAATTGTGATGGTAGTCCTTCCTAAAATCCAGGTGTTGATCTATTTGTAATTTGTGGCGTCTTTCCTACATCACTTATTGGATTGGCGTCGTTCTGTTGACCTTGCCTTTGGGAAGCACTGGTCAATTGTTTGACCTTGAGCTGCAAGCCTTCATTCTCAGTACTAATTGCTTGGTTCTCATTTTGAATTATTCGATTCTTTGCTTGAAGTTTCTTCAATTGTTCACCGTAAGCTATCATTTGCTCCATTAGGGCAGTAAGCTGAGCCTCAGTAGATTAGTCTCCTAACATTGTAATATGTGTAATTGTTAGCTGGTGTGATCTATACTGGACCAAATTGCTAAGTTTCCCATAGATGGTGCCAAACTATAGTGGGTGAATTTACAGTATGTTGACTTTGATCAGGTCTCGTCGGTCAACTTTCTTGGAACCTAACAACTTGTATGCTGCACAAATCAAATAAAGAGAATGCAAATGATCTTGACACCGATAGGATGTTGGCCGAAGACATTCAGATGCTCAAGTCAGTAAACTGATCGTAATGTAAATGAATGTAGCAATTATAAAATGTCGTCAGACTAGAAGGAGTGTGCCGAAGAAAGAGAACGATGGAAGACTAATGGAGTCTTAACCGTCTTAACCTGAAGACTGAATGGAGTAGAAATACTGAGATATTGGATGTAAGTGGGCAAAACCCTATATAATAAAACAGTGCAAGTGGATTGTGAATAGTATATCGGTAAGTTTATAAAAAAGAGAGGTCGGTCACAATAGACACAGTTAAGTACCAAGTCTTTCCTTAGCCAAAACCTTTCCTAGACATGTGCTTCCATACCACTATACTGAATTTATCACAAAGGAACTCTAAATCTAGAGTAGAAAAATGAGAACACAAGAGAGGAAAAGAAGAAACCTCAAGTGGCTTGCAAGAGATGAGCAAGAGAGGTGGGATGCCTCTTCCTCTTGGTGAAGCCTCTATTTATAGGTAGAAGAGATGTCATGGGAACTTATTGCAGAGCAAATGTCATGGTTAATGACTTGTCGGTTACAGAGTTTAATGACATGGTTAATGATATGTCAATTACAAGGTTTAATAGCATGGTTAATGACATATCGATTACAGAGTTTTATGACATGTCGGTTATAAAGTTTAATGTCATGGTTTATAACATGTCAGTTACAGGGTTTAATACCTCTGCTGTTACAATTTATTTATACCTTATGCATTAAGAGCAATCAATCATCACTTAAAAAATTAAACCTTATTTGAGTTGGATCAACCAAATTTCTGGGCTATCCACTTGGGCCATTAGCTTGGATCAATCGATATGCTGGGCTAATCTATCACAACAAGCTTTGAGCTTTCATTTTGGGCTTAAAAATTTTTGACCACTACATCTCTCACGTTGAAGCAACTACATATTGATAGTAACAACAATTTTTGCATGTTATTATTACTTACTTTCAGGTCAACTGGAAGTACAACTGTTTTAACTAATTCTATTAAATTTATGAATTAAACAAATTCATCAAAAGTATTTCACATTCTTTTTGTGTTCATAGGTTGCACAAAAAATTCTTACCACAAACATCTTTTTAGAAACAATGACATTAATTCGTTTAGCATCCGAATTTTATTTATTACAGATGGCTACACAAAGTTGCCATTATTGAATCCCCCAGTCTTAAAGAAGATCAAGAATGGGCAGGCCGGCTTTGCACCGTGACACAGGTCAAGAAATTAAAACATCTTTTAAAGATGATTTGCATGTGGTATACCCTCATTATGGTCAGTTTGGTATCATCAATATAGGGGAGCTTTATTAGTGAATAAAAATTGATACCCACTCAAAAAAAGAGACTACTTAGCCTAAGAACACGAGTGTCCCTGATCCTTCCATTAGTTCGAATGGCGAAAACGATTTCTGCTAGAGACCACTACATTGCAACAAATCTTCTTTCTCTGTAGCATTGCTTCTGCAATCTTAATTAGGAGAATTGGTCGCTATGCCCAAGTTAGGTTTGGAGAGAGATAGGACTGATTATATAACAGGGGAGCAGAGCAGATGCTAGCTTTTTTTCTTTTAATAGCTGGCTAAATGTGTTGATGGGACCATGTCAGAATTTTAAAAATAATTATAGTTTGGGGTGTATATACAATTTTAGAGGGGTGAAAATATCACCACTCAAAATTAAATTATAATGTAAGGTGAGGCTATTGCCTCTTAGAAAACTTCTCCCTGCACTCATTTACTTCAAACACCCAACATCAAAATTTAAAAACAACAACTTCACTTTGTGCACCCATTAAAATTCTAAATATAGCCTCAATTGAATATACATTGTTATTTCTCATTCTTCTCTTTATGTCCTCAATTTTTTTCCTTTCAAAGCTGTTTTTATTTTATTTCATTTAGATTATGGATTTTTTATGTAGTTATAGTGAAATTTATAAATCTATCAAACTTTTTTTTTTTTAGTTAATCTTATATAAAATTGTAAAATATTTATCTTTGTTTTTTCTTGTTGTAATGAAGGCAAACAAAATGTAATGAGGGTTGTAGTGAGTATATTTGTGACTTTAATTATTGGGAAGTAATCTGTGTGATGATTATTGATGCAATAAACAAAACCAGAAAAAAGTGTAAATCTAATTGGAACAAAACCGGAGTGGGAGAGATGAGAAGGAACAAGAGGGGTATAAAGTAAATTTAATTTAGGTTATTTAGTAAATAAATTATCTTTATAAATTATGGACGCGAAGAGTAGTATCTTGGGTGGCTGTAGAGCCACCCATAATTTATCGCTCCCATACTTGATTTGTAATTGGAAATTTTTCGTCACAATCCATTGGGGGTCAACTTATCACTTTATTGACAAATTACTCCTTGTCATTCAGCATTAGTCACTTTAACATCTCTAAGGTATTTGTCTTTCATCTTACTTTTTATATTTTATTTTAAAATAAATTTTAGAAAGTATAAATAGAAAAAGAAATTCGATATGCATTGAGATGGATGGTTGAATTGTTTTATAAAATGCAACCAAAATTTTTAAAAAACATATTTGTAAAAAAAAAAAAAATCTTTAACATCCGCAATAATGATGGATTATGAGAGATTTATGTGTGTGTATATATATATATATAAAGAGAATTAAAAAAATTTGGATCTCTATCCATCCCATGTAGATAGAGATTGCAGTTTCCATCATAATATAAACCCAAATTAGCTCTTTATTAACGATGGAGATAAGAATTAGATCTCCACCTTTTTTCTTTTAATTTTTTTATTTTTCACTTTACTTTTTTTTTTTTAAAAAAAGAAAATTAACTCTATTGTCCATTATTGTGATGGTTGGTGGAGATTTAAGTTAATTTTGTTATTAATGTTTAAAATTTATTTTTAATATTTTAAAAAATTGTTTTTTTAATTCTTTTACTTTTTCAAAATATATTTTTAATTTTCTTTAGTTTAATTTATTTGATTATATTAAATTAAAGTAATAAGGGTAAATTTTTTACCCTTTTTACATGTTTGAAGGTTAAAACTAACGCTCAAAGATAACAACGACAAAGTGATAACTCCACCTGTAATAACCCCAAGTAGCTAATTTATAAAATTTTGGATTTGGTCATCGTACTGGTTGGATAAAATTATTAATCAATAATAACCCTTAAATATTCTTCAATAACCAATTTGGTAGTCAATCCAATAATTGTTATTGATGAATAATCTTATTCAACTAGTAAGATAGCCACCCTTATATTTTTCATTTTAAACTTATGCAATATCAAAAAGCAAATTAAAAAAATCTCATTGCCTCTCTCTTTCACTCCTTTCTCTTTCAATCTCTCTCATTCCCACCCCAACCCTCTCTCTCTTTCTTTGAATTTGGATATTTTTTGAATTTTGACTATATTTAAGTGCTTGGTGGAAAAGAAATTGAAAACAAAAATATGGAAAGCATTGAATCTGCTTCATTAGTTAATGGATCTCCTTGAGTTGGTTTGTTGTTTGATTAGCGAGTTAATTGGGATTTCATGTTGAGTGTTGGTGAGTTGAAAAGAGAACATGGCTGTCTATGATGAATAATACTATAATTGATATGACAATGATAAAGAAGAAGAAGAATAAAAACAGAAGTGATGATGATGGTAACAGACAATAATGGTATTGACAGTGAGGATGATGAAAAAGACAGGTGTTAATGATGATGACGTATGATAACATGTTTATCGTTTTTTTTTTTTTTTTTGTTATTATATGGATGATTTTATATTATGATGAAAAATTCGTATAAAACTCATCATTCCTCATTTTCAAAACATTTCGCAAAATAAAAAAAATCGTGAAACGTCATGCTAAATACGCGAAAAATCATGTCAAAATATGTAAAACATCATGCCAAAAAGTCGCTAATCCAATTAACTTCGAGTGGCACGTGATGGCTCATCAGGCCTCCAATGTTAATTCCGTTTGTTCTATTAAATTTCTTTTGAGAATAAGTTTGTCAGATGAGATTGAAATTGAAAATAAAAATAAAATCAGGATTGAATTAGATTATGACGACGTCTAAATTCAGTCGATCCAATACTGCAAATAAAGCAAAACAGATGTAAAGACAAAAGAAAGATAAGAGGAAGAATAGCGAATGCAAGGAGATCTTTTATGTGGTTCGACCCAAAAAGATGTTTACGTCCACGACTGTTTCTTTAGTTATTTTGGTAGAATCACAGTATATTATTGATTGTTGTCTTTACAATGAATTTTCAATCCCTATTTATAGTGTTGAGTGTTATAATTTGAGTACAATAAGAATAGAAAGGAATTTTACGTTAATTATACTTCTAAAACTGGTGTTCATCAATTTAGGGGTAGATTTTGTCGAAATAGGAGTTTGATTTTACTTTAAATTCTGATAGTTGACTCTCCTTTAACTTAGGCTGTTGTCCTTCTGAAAAAATTTCTTTAATGAGCACTTTGACCTACGAGCTAGACCTTGCTCTGGACGACCTAGAGTTGAGCATAAAACAATCTTGACCTGCAAACTACAATAGTGAACTGAGAGCTCGTTTCTACGAGCTGGTGTTGGCAAACTGGACTTTTGTCTATTGGGTCAATCCATTAGATTAGTTCATTGGGCTTTTACCAGCCCACTTTTACAGCCCTAAATATACTCACAACATTAGCCTTCTAGCTCAGTGCGATCTACGGATTGGGAGCTTAAGCTCGCTGGTAAAAGTTGATGTGTCACAACCTATCATGCCACATTTTCAAATTCTGTCCCATCACTTGACTTGTGATGACTCTTTGAGTAACTGCACCATTTGCACGTCTCGTTTTATGCGCATTTAATGCACACGTTTCTTGACTGATAGCCCATACTGACAAATCTCTCAACTTGCGTGGCACCGTTAGATCTAAGGCAATTGTTTAGCCTCCAAATCTAATAGTTAAGGTCTTGCGTCCCTCTTACTCTGCCATTTTCAAACTCAAGACACCACCGAGCCTCCTTCTTCTCTCGCTTTCTTTGATACATGTCCATCATTTTCATTCATGTTTTCTCTTATTTTGCATCCTTGCACTAGCACTCATTGCATTCAAAACCATTAAAGATCAATGCCTTTATTCTTAGGCAATTAAGGTTTACTGCATTTATAATAAGTCTCTATAACCAACTCTTGATTTTTTGGTTTCCATTTTTTGTATGGATTGCGTTTTTTCTGGATTTGATATTGGCTTAAATGTTCTTGATGTTTCATGCTTGTTATTAGTTGTGACTTTTCATTTTCTTTTGATTTAATCTTATTGGTTGGCTCTTTGTGGACTGTTTGTTATTTGTAACACTATATATGCGAGCTGTAGCATGAGATATTTGTAGGTTATTAGCTCGTAGGTCGAGTCCTCTATAACTTTAGTGACCTATATGGCGTTTGTGACTTGTAGATTAGAAAGTCCATTGTTAAAGAATAAGAAACTTAGATTTTTAGGCATGGTTTGCATGTAGTGACCTAACTGCTCCTTTTTATATGTAGATGTCTTCAGGTCACAGATGCCGGTCATACAGAGTAGGAGATGGTGACTCTTCCAGATTGGAGGAGCTCGACTCTGCGAAAATTCGCGTTGTTGAAGAAGCGACTTCTCTGAGCGGTAAGGTCGTTGAGGAATTCGTAATTCGAGCTGACCCCATAGTGATCCATCAGACCACTGAGGAACAGTGAACTTGCGAAGCTATTGAGGAAAGAAAAGCTTGCGAGGTGTTTATCCGCTATGCCTCGAGGATAAGATATGAGGAGTTGGGGGGAATTACTTTAGAATATCGCATTTCCAAAGGTTGCCATGTCGTGCTGCCCTCACCTAACCACCACGTAGCCTATCCTCCCCGGGGGTTCGTTGCTATTAGCACCCATCATTTTAGGCATGTGCTCAAATTTTTAGTCCCTACTGATCTCATCAACCTCTTAAATAGGCTAAAGCTCAGCCCTTTCCAATTAACCCTTAACTTTTACTCCTAGCTCACGTCTCTAGCCTTAGTCTTCAAAAGGAATGATCTTCCACCTCCAATCCCAAGAATCTGCTGCCAACTCTTTAGTATCAAGAGTATCGGTAGCTTAAAAGGGGGAATACAAGATGAGATTTATTATCTCGCAGCTCGAAAACGAACTTCAAAGACCTCCTACCTCTGGGTGACGCGAAGGGTAAGTCCAACATAGGTGATTACAAGTCGAGTTGGTTTTACATTTTTTACCATTCCTTGAGACAGCTCCAAAATTTCTATTTCATCCTTAGTTCAGGTAGACAAATGAGACTGACTTCTGCGAGCTACAGTATATATATATTTAATTTCTTTTTGTTTCACCTTGTAGACGTGATAGGAGATAGGGCAGTCCTCATTGGGGAGGAGATCGAATCTCTTAAGATGCTTGCGGATTCGTAGGAAGGAAGAACTAATCATGCATTCGATGATGAGCACCCTTCCCTTAGATAGCTCCAAAATTTCGATTTCGTCCTTAGTCCAGGTAGACAGATGAAACTGACTTCTGCAAGCTACAGTATATATATTTTAATTTCTTTTTTTTTTCACCTTGCAGATGTGATAGGAGATAGGGCAGTACTCACTAGGGAGGAGATCGAATCTCTTAGGACGCTTGCGGATTTGTAGGAAGAAAGAATCAATCATGTGTTCGATGATGAGCTTCTTAAAGCCCACCAGCTAGCTTTTTTTTCTGAATAGTGAACTTCTTGACAACAAGAGAGATATCGGAATTCGGGGTGAACTCGAGCTCACCCCTGCCTTCGATGCTGCTGGTGAAATAGAGACTGTTCTTGTCCCTTAAGAAACATCAGAGATGGTGAAGCTCGCCCTCCGTAAGCTCCTTCAACTCGATCTGTCCATAGTCCCCTCAGTTGTTGCTTCTGTTGAGGTGACCACCTTGGTACCAATTTCAGGACCTTCACAAGCTCAGGTCCCCACCTTACAGTCAGAAGTGGTTGAAGTTTGACATGATCAGATAGGAGCTCCTGCTCACAAGGTTCAAACTACTTCAAGCAATGAAGTAAAAAGGAAGTCAGTGTCTAAGCCTTCTTCGGCCAAACGATCACAAGTAGATAAGGGTAAGCAGCCCGTGGTCACAGAGAGGAGAGTTAAGCCATAGGCCAGGGCGTAGCCTGAAGATGGGTCAAAAGGGATATACCTCGACGTCGTCCTTGATAGCTTGCCCGAAATCCTGGGGAACACAGTCAAGAATCTGGACAAAGAGAGCTTAAAAGGTGATATCTTGTCTGGTTACATAGCTCGCCACGGGCTACTAGTAATCTCTAATACCTTTGTCTTTCTTGCTTTTTTGCTTCCTTGGTTTAAATATTAACTTGTTGCATTTTAGGTCGTTTTGAGAGCGATGAAGCAGATGGAGTAAAAGATTCATCACCCAAATGCTCTCCTTTTGACTTAACTGCCACTACAACATTGGAAGCATCTATTTCAGCTATACTGACTTGCAAACTCAATTTCTTAGCAAGACACAAACCTGCTCTCAATGCTAGAAGTTCTCTAGTTACAATTGAAAACCCTTGCACTATCCTTGATTCAGCAGCCATTACAACCTCTTCATGGTTCCTAATGACTGATCCAGTACCAATTACATCAAGTCCTAACTGAACTGCCACATCTGAATTAAGTTTAAGGCAACCTTGAGGTGATGGATACCACATTTGCTGCAAACACGACCCTGGCCTCTACACTGCAACTTTAACCATTTCAACATACTTATTAAATTCCTGCAACAGCTCCACAACCCTTCTTGGAATCTCTTCAACACTTTAATGTCTCCCACCATGTATAGCTGCATTTATATTATTCCACACACACCAGCGCATCATACACATTAGTGTCAAATTCTCCTTACTTAACTTCCTCCAAATGCTACATACCATATCCATAAATGAACCCAAACCATATGAATTAACCACAATACCCCCCTAAAAACCTTCCCACATGTTTGCAACAACAGAACATCTAAATAAAGCATGCTCCATTGTTTCATTCCTCTCACCACACCCAGCACAGCAACAATCCACCTCAATATTCCGCCTTCGCATATTATCATTTACAGGTAAAGCATTCAAACATGCCCTCCAAACATAAATCTTTACCTTTGGTTGGATACAAAGATTCCACAACATCTTCCACCATCTCAGGTCAGCCCAACTAGTTGAAGGAGAATCCACCAATCTCATCTTACTAGCCACTTGGTACCCACTTTTCACACTATACACCTCTTTCTTACCAAAATGCCATTTCAGAAAGTTATTCCCACTTCTTAAATTAATAAGAATCTGTAAAATTGTATCTCTATCTATTGGAAGGAAGGCAAGACTTAACATCTGAATATTCCAACAATGACTCAACCTATCAATAAGATCTACTACTGTAAGACTTTCTTCCACACAACTAGACACAGGTTTAAAAGAAAAGGGTCCAAGTAGTCATGGATCCTCAAAAACCTTAATCGATTTTCCATCCCCCACTTGTCGTCGCAGCCTCTTACACGATAATTCTTTTCCCCATAGCAGGCTATTCCAAACATGTGATCCACCTTGTCTTTGTGTTGCTTGAAGAAAATCAGAACGTGGAAAATATTTTGTCTTAAACAAATGTGCAACCATCGATTTCGATGCTTTCAACATTTGCCAAACTTGTTTCGCAAGTAAAGCTTGATTAAAGGACTAAAGGTCCTTAAAACCTAGTCCTCCGCTAGCTTTCAGAATGCACATCCTATCCTAACTTACCCAACTGACCTTCGTTTTCTCCCCTTTGGTACCCCACTAAAATTTCAAAGTCATTGCACCAAGTTCCTTACACAACCCTTTAGAAAGATGGAAAATGCTCATTATATGTGTTGGAACTGCTTAAGCCACTGTTTTAATCAAAACTTCCTTTCCGCCTTGGGAAAAAAGACTCTCTTTCCATCCTGCAAATTTACTCCACACTTTCTCCTTGATTGCATTAAAGGTCTGCCTCTTGTTTCGCCCCACCACCATAGGTAAACCTAAATATTTGTCATGTCTAATAATATGACAAACACCTAAAACTTCCTGGATCTTGTTTCTCACAACCGAGTCCACATTTGGACTAAAAGAAAGAGACGATTTCTCGAAGTTAACACACTGCCCCGAGCCTCTCCCATATGTGACAATCACTTCTTTGATTTTCCTATAGTTATCTGCTAAAACTTTACTAAACAAAATGCTATCATCCACAAAAAATAGATGACTAATGAGAGGGCCATTCTTGGCACATTTAAAACCAATTCCTCTTCCATTCTCCTTAATCGCTCGTAATCCACTCGAAAGAGCTTCCGCATAAAACAAGAAAAGATAAGGTGACAAAGGGCATCCTTGCCTAATTTCTCTAGATGGTTTGACCATCCCTACTTTGGTTCCATTGAGGATGAATGATCATCTTGAAGTTGTTATAAAATCTAAGATAAGTTGGATAAGTTTCACTAGAAACTTCATTTTGGTAAGTACCATTTCCAAAAAACCTCATTCCATCCAATCATATGCTTTATATGTATCAAGTTTAACCGCCATTAATCTCCGCATCCCTTTCTTCCTCTAACTAATTGAGTGAAGCAACTCAAAGGAAATCAACATATTGTTAAAAATTTACCTTCTAGGAATGAAAGCAGATTGGTTATAAGATATAAGTTGAGGAAGCACTCCTTTAATTCTGTTCACAATCACCTTCGTAATAATCTTATACACCACACTACTTTAACTGATAGGACAAAAATCCTTCAAACATTTTGCTCTCTTCATTTTCTAAATTAAAACAACGTTTATGTTGTTAAAAAACATTCTACACTACACTACACTGAACACTCCCCTTTCAATATCCTACTATAAACCTCGGTTAAATCCGTTCCCACAACCTCCCAAAACTTTTGAAAAAATACCGCATGGACACCTTTAGGCCCTGGAGCTTTTGTTGGACCCAGGTCAAACACTGCTTTTTTAATTTCATCAACCCCATATGGTTTCATCAGCTCCTTCACACCCTCCTCATTAATCTTAGAGCTGATATGTGCACTGGCCCTCTCCATAACTTCCTTGCTTGGGTTAGTAAAGGTAAAAAGCTTGGTGAAATAGCTATAAATGATTCTAGTCATACCTTTATTGGATTTTTCCACCGTCCCTTCATCATCCACTAATTTTAATATTTCATTCTTCTTCCTTCTAGCAGTAGCTCAAGCATGAAAATACTTGGTATTTCTATCTCCTACCACAAGCCATTCTGCTCTCGCCCTTTGTCTCCAATACCATTCTTCCATTGACAAAAGTTGTTCAAGTTCCCTCTCTACATTTTTGATCTTTTCTATAACCCCCCTCCGATTACAATGTCGAAAAAGTCTTTCCACCAACTATTTTTTATTACTAATTCTTCACCTCAACGACCGAAAATGCTCCCTACTCCATTCGGATAACCTTTTAGCACAATCAAACAATTTCCGTGATAATTCTTCCACAGTGTGCAGTCCCTTTCCATTTTACCAAGCTACTTTTACTACTTCTTGACAGTCATCTTCCCTTAACCAAAACAGTTCAAATCTAAACCTTCGACTACCACACCGCTCATCTCTAATCCCTTTTCTAACACATAATAAGATTAGATGATGATCAAAACTGTTAAATCCTAAATGAGTCATTGTACATGTTGGAAAAGCATCTCTCCATGCTTGATTTCTTACAAAACGGTCCAATATTTCTTATATATTGTTTGCCGCCTCTCTTCTATTGTTCGAAGTAAAAATCGATCCATTACACCCAAATCACACAAATCACAATCAACTAATGCTTGTCGACAAGCAATCATACCACTCACCCCCTTTTCCGATCCTTCACATTTTTCAAAGCTCTTTAAGATCTTGTTTAAATTTATCCCTACTATCTATAGGAGATTATCAATATCTTTAAGTCTCCTTAGTAACTCCCATAGCACTATTCTCTTATTTCCTTTTGGACTATCGTAAAATTGTGAAAACCTCCACCCAGGCCTATTCTTCATATTTACCCTTACATCAATATGACCCTTTGAATACAAAAGAAGGGACACCCTTTCCTTTTCCTTCCATAATAATCCTAAGCCTCCACTCTTACCCATACTATCCACAAAATTGCCCTCTGAAAACCCAAACTCTCTTTAATTCTTGAAACATTCTCACCTTATAGCTTAGTCTCGCACAAGAAGACTAAGCTTGGGGAATATTTTTTAATCACCCTTTTCAAGGCAATTAACGTACGAGGGTTCCCTATCCCCTGCACATTTCAACATTAAATACTCATGTCTCTAGGCAGGCCTGATTATTAGGCTTTGTCGCTATACTTGAAATGCCCATCTCATCTGACAAGCTACATATGTCACTCTAGATACTATCCTCTTTCCTTCCTTCAAACAACAACTTCTTCCTCTTACTACCCAAAACTTCCCCAACCAAATCGCTATCCTCCTTCCTTTTGTTGGTTTTCACTGGAGTAGTTAGTGGTTTTTTCTCTTTACCTACAACCTCTCTATTTGGAGAAGAGCTATTACTTCTACTCCTCTTCCTTCGGCTTTGTTGAGCTAGTAACATTTTTTTTTGCATTCAACTATGTAAAGTCACACCCACCACCTTTTCTCTAGTTGCTCTCTTCCATTTACAAGTGGGTTTTGTGCATGGGCTTGCATATATTTTCTCATACTCCATCTCCTTTGTTGGTCCCCCACCTATATTATCTTCCCCATTCCTCCTAACCCGATCAGTATCTTTGTTCCCCTTAATTGCCCCTTGACCAATACCCTTAAGCTTTATCACATTACTACCCCCAATTGTCCATTCCACTAAATTTTCCACCATATTTTGACATTGGTCCCCACTAGTTACACCACTTTCCTTAATAGTGGGTCCACCTTTGCCTTTCTCACCATTATCGAGTCTATATTATTCTTAAATTTAAAAGAAGACTCATCTCTACTATCACCTATCTACAGAACTTGTCCACATTCTCTTTCGGATTGCCTTCGCCTACTTATAAAATTAATCCTCTCTACCCTTTTATCATGTCCCTCCCCACCTCCAAAGTTCTCCATTTTCCTCCCCCATACTTTGTGCTTTGATCCAAACCTATCACCCTTTCTTCTCCCCCATTCACTTGTTTCAGCTCTCAACCATGATCCATATGGTAGCTTGTCTCCACTTTGAATCATTTTCCTAGCCATCTCATCCTTACAATCTTTACTACCATGACCTAATATTCCATAGCCATAACAAAATTCTGGTAGCCTCTCATATTTAATATCCACTATTGTTTCCTCATCCGCCCATCCCAAATTCAATTTCAATGCCCTCCTGAGAGGCTTGTTTATATCTATACTAATCTTAACTCTGAGAATCTTGCCTTTACATTCTCTTGACTCCTTCGAAAGCCTCACCATCTCTTCAATCCGATTTGCCATTATACTAGCCACATTTCGATTCATACACATCAATGGAACCTTATGGATCTGTACCTATATGGACAATCTGTTAAAGCTTAGCTTCGACACATCTCCAGCCCCCTGAGGCATTTCCAACACAATCAAACTATTATCAAAGTGCCACGGGCCACATGTCCACATCAAATTCTCTATCTTCCTTTTGATCAAAATAGAACATAAACATGTTGTACCCGATAACCTCTACATCCACCTCCCCCCCAAGAACTCCAGATCTGTTCAATCATAGCCTTAAATGCCTCCCTATTCACCTTCTTGGTAGTCAAGACCTTCCCTACCAAATAATGCTCCACATCCTCATAGCCTATCTCTTTTGCCAAGCCATCGATCCAACACACTACGTTTTCTTCCTCAGATAAATTTAGGGTTTTGTACAAATGTGATAACTCTTCTTCATCCATCTCTAGCCCCAAATAGATCCAACCGAAAATAGATCACGACTAATTAGAAACAATTTAATTACTATCAACAACTACTCAAACAAGAATAGTTGCCACAATGGAATACCTACCCCTATTCTATTTTCACTTTTAGAGAGAGAGAAAAGCAAAAAGAGGACCAAAGTGGACATGAATTATTTTGATTAATAAAATTTTGTTTTAAAAAAAACACTAAATATATCAAAATTGAAGTAATAAGATCTTTGATCTCAAAATGACATTCGACAAACTAAAAAAATTCATTAAAATCAAACGAAAATCCTACATGCATATATGCTTGAATAATCTTCATCATCAATTATGTTTAAAGGTTAAAAAGCAATTAATTATAGTTTGTAAATTTCTTTTCTTTGATTGGATCCAAACTAAATTGTAAAGTAATTGGGACCTAACATGCATATATGATTGAATAATAATAATAATCATCAATTATATTTACAGTTTAAAAATCAATTAATTATAGTATGTTTGCCTCAAAAAACAAAAAAATTATGGGATGTTATTTTCTTTTCTTTGATGGGATCCGAACTAAATTGTAAAGTAATTAGGAGTTATGTCCAATAAAGTTAAATTGGTTTGAATGTTTGATAGTTGATTGATTTGACGCTGAGTATTGTTCCACGCCTAGTCTATGAGACATATATACAAATGAAGATTTAAAAAAAAGAAAAGAAAATTAAGATTCAAAATAATAATAATAATAATAAAACAGCAATCCATAAATTAATCAATTAGCATATTTTTTATTCATATATATGATTGAGATTTGAGTTTATTATATACATTTATTAGTATAAGTGAATAGTTTTCTTAGAATTCTTTATGTGTTATGTAACTGGATTTTCAAATGTACACAGTTTTTTATTTCAATAAGTCCAAAGAGATATCCTACCATAGATGTTAGTAGATTTAAATAATATTGTAATTATATCACAATTAGGTGTGGACAAAAAAACTGAGATTGACCCAAATCAAACCGACTCAAACGATTTGACCTAAAAATATCGGTTTTGAAATTTATTTCAGGTCGAGTCGATTTTTAACATATAAAGTCGATGTTAAAAAAAAAAAAAAAAAAGGTATAAAAGCTAACCTATTCCACACAAATATCTATTTTGAAATTTATTTTAGGTTGGTGCCTTGGTGATGTAGACAGAGGAAGATGGAGGTTTGGGGTGCAGATTGGAGAGAGAAGAGGACAAGAGGGGGGACTGTCGGTGACTCAGTGGTGGGAGCGGTGGTGACTGGAATTTTTTTTTTTTCAGAAATAGGTGGTAAGTGTAGTGAACTGATGATTTTGTTTTGAAACGATGAACTGATGATTTTGTTTCTTCATTTGAGCTTGATGGTTATCTAGAGGCCCGTTTTATTGGCCCAAGCCGACATGGACCGAACTGAACTAACAAAATCGGTTCATGTCGATTTCTATCATCAATTCGGGGTCAGGTCGGTTGTGAATCTTGAAAATTGATCAAAGTTGGTTTTGCCTAAAATCGACCCGATCCGACCTCACCCATACTCACCCCTAATCAAAATAATAATAATTATCATGATAATGATGTCGCAAGAATTATAATGATAGTGACAATAAGTTGATATTACAATATCATTAAAATAAGCACACATAATATCATAGAAGTTTTTCTTCAAACCTTAACCACTACAGTATCTATCTCCAAAAGAATAGGATTAATAAGTAATGATAATATACGGTCTTTAGTCTCCTGGTTTGAAGCACCATGTCCATCCCCATATTGGTACATGCACTGAGCCATTCTCGCCAAATTTATTGCAACTCCAACAAAAGTGTTAGAGAAGTGAGGGTTTCTTACTCCATCTTTGTTTATTTTCAACCATGTGGCACTTATAAGTTCTCTTATGTGTTCACGAGCCTCTTCCTCTGAAGCTCCTGTTTGGTGCATATAACATTGGATTGATTTAGGAACATCCCCTCTCTCCATCTCGTCCTAAACCAAATAAATTAAAACAAGAGAAGAGAGAAAAAAATTATCAAATAATCAAGAAATCAAGAATGAAAATTGTTATTATTACTATTAATGTAATTAAGAATCAATTTCTATACCGATGATGTCCCCAAGTCGTCCGCAAGTCGTAAAACCATTGATGACCAACGAATTATGTTAGGATATTCTTCTGATTGTTTCAAAGCTTCCTTTGTTGGTAGATTTCTACTTAAAAAGTAAGCATGCACTAGAATCACGGGTGCTGATATTGAAATCCACGCATTGTCCATGTATTCTTGAAAGGTTGGGGTGTATCCACTAGTGTACCACTTTGCCTCCAATAAATAGGCTTTACATAAATTTGCCCACTGCAATATTTGCGGTGTAGTAGAATGAAATAAGATAAATTACAACTTAAATGAATCAATATTGGGTTAAAAAACAGATAAGAACCAGACCTCTTTTCGTAGATATGGGATGACGTGAAGTCCTTGATCTTTTAGAGAGTCAAAAGCCATTTCGTTTATGGTATTATAAAGAGCAAGAAAACAGAATTTCATATATTCTGGAAGTAGCTCCATTGCAGTGATGTCCCATATGAAATTACCTTGCAAATTCACTTTCTGCTAGAAATAGCTAACGAAGCTAAGATCTATAAAATAAATTTACTTACAAAATCTAACATTGAGGTTATGCTAGTATAAAAACTACATAAGGATTGAATCAATATTTTTCATCTATAGGGACCATTACAGTAAGAAAAAAAAATAGGGGTCAAAAATAGAATATATATATATATATATATGTGGAGAAAAGTACATTATCCAATTTATAAAGAATAAAATTTTGACGAAGCACTATATGGCTCTAGGTAGGGTTGGGGAAAAAAACAGAAACTAATCCGAACCGATTTGAACCAAATATAAAGTGATGAAAATCGATTTTTTCGGATCGAGTCAGTCCTTTTTTATGGCCCATTCCTATATGACTCCTTTAGACACTTGTCACGGTATAGATCAATTGATATCTATTAAATTCATTTGTTAGTGATTACCAAATAATTATACAAACTTGTATAATAATAAAATCTCTCAAATAATACTGTAATTTTGGTTCAAAATAATCTACACTACTAGAAGAGATCATTATAAGACACTAATCTATTAAAGTGTATTAGAGAGATAGCTACCACCAACCTCTCAACTGCATATGTAAAGCGTTCTAATTCCTCCAAAGTGCCGTAGACATCATAAATATCATCAATTGTTGTTATTAATGCATGGACCTTTGTGAGCATCCTCCTGCAGTAACTAAACTGAGGCTCGAATATTTCCCCCACTGTCCAAAAGAAATTCTCCATCAACCTGTCCCTTGCAAAACTCAATTTCTCCCCAAGACCTATATTCCTCCACCAACTTCATATAACAGCAAGATCATTAATTAGTTTAGCCGATTCTTGTATTAAAATGGCATTCAATAACTATCATTAAATCTTCTCAAAAAAAAAAAAAAAAAAGAGGACTATTGTTAAATATAGACGCTCTCTTACCTTGACACATACATCAGATCTTCTTGGTATGTTGCTTGCACAATGTTGAAGTCCAATTTAGCAAGCTCAAGCAAGAGAGAGTTCATGTCTTGCTTTGTTTCGTATACATCGATGAACCACCTTGCCTCTAATCTTAGCATCCTCCAACGCAGTGGAAGCTCCAATGCATGGATGGCTAGTGTTGAAAGATATCCATCTTTGTTCTTCTTGATGTACTCTTTGAGGTATGGGGTTGTGAAATTTAAAGCATCGAGAAACATACTTTCTCCTTCTACACAATAGTATGCGGCTTCATATAAAGACAGAATTCCTTTGCAATCATCACCGAGGTATGACCAAAAGCTTCCCTTCTCATCCCTGAAACTACTGAAAATTTCTACGGAAACAAAATTGAAGCAATGAATTCAAACAGAAAACAACGAAATAGACACCGAGTAGCTAGAATTAGAAAAGAAATCAATTCATTTTTTATGTTGTCTTATATATGTTAGATTTATATCTGAATGTAATTGATAAAATTATAATATTACCGAAAAGTTTCAGTTGTTTATACCTTGAGATATATCATAACCATATTGTCTGAAAAGTCTAAATTCGAGAGCTATTGCATATAGACTTTCTTGTTCTAGCTTACAATTGCTACTCCTCTTGTCGTATATTCTACCCAAACTTCTTCTGATTTCATGCTCAAAGTGATAAGATAAACCGAGTCTTTGCAATGTATCGATGAGTTCCAGTTGATGTAAATGGTCCACCACTTTGATAAGCATGGTCTTCACTTCTTCTTTCCGCTCTTTGACTCGTTGGGCATATGATTCTCCCTGCAACGAATTAATCTTTTGTTAGCCATCCAGCAGTACTAAATAGACACTCGATTTTATATATATACTCACACACGCACACACAACTATAGATACAATATTGCTGCTTATAACAATAGAATTACTATACCGCAAATTCACTACTCAGCGATTGAATATAGTCATAGCTCCAAACCGGAGGTTTGTAATTCGCAGATCGCCTAGTAATGGTTTGATGATGATGAGACATTTTGATGGGAACCATGTGTTGGACTCGACGATGACCAAAGTCATGACTAAAGGATGATCGAACTACAACACGATTTGGCTGCAATGCAAGCAGTGGAGTACTAAGACCCTGAAGAGCCATTCAGAAAGCTAATTTAAAGAGAATGATTTTGGTTTCTTAAAATAATTAATAACAATAGTTGTTGTGTTGTGAAATATAATGGCTACAATGCTATCAGGGTGGAATATTACTTGATATGATATAGGCTTCGATTTTAGGCTGTATATATAGGCAGACAAGATACAATGACCTTGGATCCGGATCCGATAAAATGTATGATCGAATAAAAATATATATAATTAAACAACAAAATAAAGAGTAAATAATAATTTGGCTATCCAATTCAAACTCTAATTCGAGGGAAGTAACACTTTTAGTGTTATTGCAATTTATCCTTTACCGCTAATAAGTTTCTATTACATTTGAAGAAAAAAATTGGAAAAAAAATTGAAAAAAAAAATTACAGAAATCTGAGTTCATTCGAATAAATTAAAATTCTAAGTTCATTTGAATGAACCCAGAATTTCCAGGGTCAATCTAATGATCCACTAGCGACCCACCATCGACGGCAATGCACCTCACCTACCCACACCCACCCATCAAACACATCCATCAAACATCAAATGGTGGCAGATGGGGAAGCAAAAGAGGAGTAGGTCGGCGATGGGGAAGAAGATAAAGTGAAGGTTGGTAGTGAGAGAAAAAGATATAGAGAGAGAGAGAGAGAGAGAAAGCTGCTAAAGTTGGAGAGAAGAAATGAGAGGGATTTTTTTTTTTCCTGTTTTAATCAGTTGATCTCCATCGTTTATCTTAATCCACCATCAATCTTAAAATAAACGGTGGAGATTTGATGAATTTTTTTATTTAAATTTAAATCTAAATTTTTTATTAGTTATTTAATTTTTAAAATAAGGTCAATTGATCAATTAGTCCCTCACGTAGTTAATTTTAACAGAGAGTTGTTAACGGTAAGGGGGTAAATTACAATAACATTAAAAGTGATGCTCCTCTTGAATTAGAGTTTGAATTGGGTAGTTAAAATATAATTTGGTCCAAAACAAGTCGTTTTTTTTTTAAATAAATAATAAATTGAATCATATTTTAAACACAAAGAAGTTTTGTTTTTGTTTTCATTTTTTTTTTAACTAGAAAGTACAAAGAAGGTTTTTGTCCTGGAGAAATTATATATATATATGTATATATATATATATTGAAATATGCAGAAATGACATTTGAAAAGGAAAAGGAAGAATTTTATTTTGATCCCTATATTTTTTTAAATTATCATTTTTAAATGTGAATCCACTTTCGATTATTTTGGTCCCTCTATGTTTCAAAATGCACCATTTTGATCCCTCTAATAAAAAATTTAACAGCCAAAGTTAATAGAAAAATCAAAAAGATAGTTTTACCCTTTAACCAATTAAGATGACTAAATTACCTCTCATACAATAAATTAAACTTTAATATAAAAAAAATTGATAACGATGGAGTTTTTTTAAAGAAAATTTGGGAATAATTTATAAAATAAAGAAAAAAGACCAATAAGAATTTGATCTATAATAAAAAAAAAAAATGAAAGAAAATTTGAGGGAAAAAAATTGATCACCATCTTGTGGAGATCACCCTCCATTAGAAGGAGATTTAGAGATCTCCATGATCAGTGAACTCCGTCGTCAACCTTAGACCAAGGTTCGAACCCAAACCTTTGGTTTGTGTTCAAACCCAGATTTTAAAAATTTGTGTTCCCTTAGACTTTTCTTCAATATTTAGGACTTGTCTACACGAGAAAGGTCAACGTCACTAGAGGAAAAGTAGAAAAATGTAACAGTGATGTGAGAGTTCATCCTTCTAAACTACAACCACTTTTTCTTCGCGCTGCCTTCCTTTTCTTGACATAGACTTTCTCCAGTTCACAAGGGTGCTAACCTTTTTCTTCCTTACAGATTATCATCGTCATCCACCAGTAAAATCGACTTTCTTCTTAATGGGACATTGCTGCTGTTAAGTGGCTTCTTCTTTCTCGTGCAAAAGTGGTTTCCTTGTATGACCTCGTGATGCGGGATTCCTTCTTGCATTGACTTTGTGTGGAATTGCGATGTTGAAGATTGTCTAGTTTTCTTCCTCCTTGGTAACGATTATCTGGTCTTGGCATCACTTTGGTTTGTGTGACGGCCCGTCCCTTTTCTCTCAAGCTTGGGCCGGCCAGGCTGGGGTTGGCCCCCGGGCGGCTAAGGCCCGATCACCCGGTAGGTATTGTCCCCTCCCTCCAGGGGTTTTTCTACACCTCCCATACCTATCGAACCAAGGACTTGAGGGCCTAAGTACAATTGGGAAGCAAGGTGTGTACCAACTGAGCTAGTAGCTCAGTTGGTACACACCTTGCTTCCCAATTGTACTTAGGCCCTCAAGTCCTTGGTTCGATAGGTGTGGGAGGTGTAGAAAAACCCCTGGAGGGAGGGGACAGTACCTACCGGGTGGTCGGGTTCTAGCCGTCTGGGGGTACACACCTTACTTCCCAGTTGTACTTAAACCCTCAAGTCCTGAATTCGAGAGGTGTGGGAGGCATAGAAAAACCCTTGGAGGGAAGGGACAGTGCCTACCAAGTGGTCGGGTCCTAGTCGTCCGGGGACCAGCCCCAGCCTGGCCACCTAAGCCCAAGAGAGAAGAGACGGGTCGTTACAGTTTGAACCTAGATGTGATTTTTTTAAAATTTTTTTTAGAATTTGTTTTTTAATTAAGTTTAATCTCCATCCTCCATCTTAGAGATAAATAATTGAGGTCTTTTAATTAATTAATTAACTGTCTCTAAAAATTTATTTTAATTAGTTTTTATCTTTCTCATTCATTTTTAAAATGGACGGTGGAGATTTATTATTTTTCAATCATAATCTTTATAACTTGTTTTACTTAAAGATACAAAATCATATTGAAAAGACAAAAGTACCCCTCCATCCATCATAGTTGAATTAACGATTGATTAACAATAAAGATTAAATTGATATATTTTAAACGTAGAGGGACCAATTTAACTGAAAGCAAATTCACATTTAAAAAAGACTAAATGGAAAAAATATAGGGATTAAAATAAAATTCTCCCAAAAATGGATATCTTTTAATATAATAGTCCTAGTGCCATTTCCTATTATTCTCATTTGTGGAAGAGTAGGACGGTGAAATTTGAGTTTTTTTTTTTTTTCTTAAGGCAAAATTAGTGTTTGTTTCAACGTTATCTTTTTGTTACACATTCGCACCGTGAGTTTGAAAATAATCCTCATCAGAATAAATTTTGAAAATATGTTATAAAAATATCTGACTACATTCTTGAAAATCACGTGCGATAAAAGTGCACTAAATGACGTACACAGATATTTTGTTTTAAGCATCTGGATGTCGCTATTGTACCGTACAAACACTCATTGGCTGCCACTGAATGAATTACACAGATATTTTGTTTTAAATATCTGGATGTCGCTATTGCACCGTACAAACACTTTTGGCTGCCACTGACATTCAAAGACTGATAATATTATAATATTATATTAAATAAAAATAATAAAATAATAATAAAATACAAAATTATATTAAATAAAATTATATATAAATCGAAATATATATTTGATCAAAAAATTAAAAAACTAATACACATTATTACGGATGAATTGCACAATACCCATGAAATATGTTTTTAAAATATTATATACCCATGAGAAATAAATTTTGAAAATATGTTATAAAATATCTTACTAGATTCTTGAAAATCATGTGTGACAAAACTGCACTGAATGAAGTACACAGATATTTTGTTTTAAATATCTGGGTGTCGCAATTGTATCATACAAACACTTTTTAATTGTCATTGACAGTCAAAGACTGAAAATATTATGATATTATATTAAATAAAAATAATAAAACATAAATTTATATGAAATAGAATTATATATTAAATCTAAATATATATTTGATCACAAAATTAAAAAACTAATATATATTAATACGGTTGAATTACACAATATCCATTAAATATATTTTTAAAATATTATATACCTATGAGAAATAAATTTTAAAAATATGTTATAAAATTATCTTACTACATTCTTGAGAATGATGGGTGACAAAACTGCACTGAAGTATACAGATATTTTGTTATAAATATCTAGGCGTCGCTATTGGATCGTACAAACACTTTTTGGTTGCCACTGACAGCCGAAGACTGAAAACTGGACTGCAGGCTACAGCTATCCGTTAAAATATTATATTAAATAAAATTAACGAAATTCAAAATTATATGAAATAAAATTATATAGAAATCTAAATATATATTTGATCAAAATATTAAAAAACTAATATATAGAATAATATGGATGAATTGTACAGTACTCATAAGATATACTTTTAAAAACACCAAAAGATATTTATTCTTTAATTACATCAAACCTCCACTCCATAGTAAAGCTTGGATGACCAAAGGGTTCAAATGCTCTCAGCATAATAAAATAAAGTGTTTTTGACCGGTTTATCTATGAATAATATAAAAAATAATAATTATATTTATTTCCTACTTTTCTGTCTAATAATTTTCTGCCATGACAAATCCGTAGTTGCAGAGGAATGTCTCCTCGGTTCCTACTTATGTTCCCTACTCTGCAAATTGCTTCTCTGTCAGCTCCTTAAGGATAGGCACCCAGTTGTGTCACTCATTGTCTCAGCTTCATTCTATTAGGCCATCTCCAATATGATGCACCAAATTTGATATCATTTTAATGTTGACATCAAATTTTTTAATATCAATTTTTTTTTTACTCCAATGTATTGATATCAAATTGGTGTAAAATGTATCTTCAAAAAATATTCTATATATAATTCTTTAACCAATATTAATTAACTTATTTCATATAAAATTTTATTCTCAAATAATTACTCACAATATATTAAAAAATTATTAAATACTCACAATTTTTCTTTTTATTTTTTTACAATAAATTATTCTCATTATATTTCCACCTAATTTTTTAGTCACTTAATATTTTTCAATTCATTTTTATCCAACTAATTATTTATCCACCTAATTTTTTATCCATCTCATTTTTCCAACTAATTTTTTATCCAACTATTTTATTATCCACCTCATTATAAAATCTTATTCTCAAATAAATTACGCATAATATATAAAAAAAAAGTTATTAATTTCTCACATATATTTTTTAATTTATTATAAAATATTGTTATCATTAATAAAGTATGTTTGTTTTACTAAAAAGAAGATTATGGTTTTATCCTAATTATTAATCTAATACTATCCTAAGTATGACATAAAAATCTAACATTATATGATCTCCACCGTTGGATGAAAAGTGGTTTGATCTTAACCGTTAAACGGTATTCTTATCTCTTCCACACTCTATCCTAAGTCTGACATAAAAATCTAATATGATATGATCTCCACCGTTGGATGAAAAGTGGTTTGATCTTAACCGTTAAATGATATTCTTATATCTTCCACACTCTATCCTAGGTTTGATATAAAAATCTAACATGATATGATCTCCACCGTTAGATGAAAAGTGAATTCCATAAAAGATCAAATTCTACGTGATGTTCTTCAAAGTGAACAAAAGAGAATTTATGAAAAAAGGTCTCATGAGCAACAATTTCAAGGAGGAAGCGGATCATCCAATGCATTTAACAAATATTTTGGTAGTTATGGAGGAAGTGGAGATGACCTTCTAAATTTCTAAATGGTTGTTTAGAAGTATTTATGTCAAATATTTTATTTTTAAGTTATGTTGTTTTTTTTAATCATGTATGTTTAATTTAAGGTAATGGTAATGTTAATGTTATTGTTATTTAAAACATTATTGAGTTTTGCATTAAAAATATTACTAATTATATCAAGTAATTATTAAAATAATATTTTGTATATACATTAAATAATTTAATTCATTTTATATTAATATATTACTTATAATATATATTAAAAATTTAAAAATATATTAAAACATATTCAATATTATATTCATTTTAAAGATTTCAATAAAATATTTTCAATGGTATAACTCTTTTATAATAATTTAATTTATATTTATAATTATTAATCAAATTATATAAATACATTAAATATGGTAAATGATATAAATAGAATAAAAATTGTTTTAATTATTATATGAGGGATAGAGTTTGAATTTTGAAAAAAAAAAAAAAAGGTTGCAAGTGGGCCAACACCAAATTTGGTGTTGGCTACAGTCCAACTATAGTTTGACCACCAAATTTAGCATTGGCTTTTGTGCACTAACACTATTATGGTGCTACATTGGAGGTGTTTTTGCACCAATTTGGTGTTTTTACACTAATTTGATGTACGTTGAAGAAAGCCTTACTCTTTGTATTTGTATTTTGTACTATAGGCTATCTCTCCTACTACTTTAACTTAAGAGGATTGGCTATGGTACAAAGTTGTTACAAACACACTTTAGTTGCCAGCAGCCAAAGTCAACCATGAAACCTGCGGCTACCGGTTTCAACATATAGATTAAAAATGTTATTTAAATAATGAATAATATTTTTAATAATTAAATAATATGTAAATGTAATATTTTATTATAAAATATAGTATTATATTATAAATATTTTAATTTATTATTAATATTTCAATATTAAATTAATAAATATTATATTGTAATTAAAATAATATATAAATATAATATTTTATTATAAAATATTATATTATATTTATTATTTTTTATTATTAATATTTTACTCTAACGTCAAAGTTATTCACTAAACAACTCCAACGTCCTTCTTAACAAGTTAGGTAACATTAATTTGTTAAGATTAACATCAAAGTTCTTCAACTGTTAAGTTAGATGTTAGCGCAATATCTAATGTTGTTAAAATTTAACAAAAATGGACGTATGATGTCAGCAAATGTCGAAGTTGTTCCCTCAACAACTCCGACGTCTATCTTAATAAGTTAGGAAACGTCAATCTGTTAAAACCAATGTTAAATTTGTTGAATGGTCAAGTTAAACATCAGCGCAACATCTAAAGTTATTGAAATTTAACAAAAATTGATGTATGATATCAACAAATATCGAAGTTGTTCCTTTAACAACTCCAACATCCATCTTAACTAGTTAGGTAACGTCAACTTGTTGAGACCAATATCGAAGTTATTCAGGAATCAAGTTAGATGTTAGGGCAAAGCCTGAAGTTGTTAAAATTTAACAAAAATGAACGTATGACGTTAGCAAACATCGAAGTTATTCCCTTAACAACTTCAACGTCTATCTTAACAAGTTAGATTACGTTACCTTGTAGAGACCAACATCAAAAGTTATTGAAGAGTTAAGTTGGACGTTAGTGCAATGTTTGAAGTTATTAAAATTTAACAAAAATATACATACGACGTCAGCAAATGTCGAAGTTGTTCTTTTAACAACTCCAACGTCCATTGTAACAAGTTAGATAACATCAACTTGTTGGGACCAATGTCAAAGTTGTTAACTAGTCAAGTTGGATGTTAGTGCAACATCTAAATTTGTTAAAATTTAACAAAAATTGACGTATGACGTTAGCAAATGTTGAAGTTGTTTTTTTAACAACTCCAACGTCCATCTTAACAAGTTAGGTAACGTCAACTTATTAGCACCAACATCCAAGTTATTCAACTGTCAAGTTGGACGTTAGAGCAAGTATGAAGTTATTAAAATTTAGCAAAAATGGATGTATAACGTTAACAAACATCGAAGTTGTTCTCTTAACAATTCCAATGTCCTTTTTAACAAGTTAGGTAACATCAATTTGTTAGCTTCATCATCTAAGTTGTTAAGTTGTCAAGTTGAACATTAGGACAATGTTTGAAGTTGTTAAAATTTAACAAAAATAGACGTATGACGTCAGTAAACATCATAATTGTTGCCTTAATAACTCTAACATCCTTCTTAATAATTAACATAACGTCAACTTGTTAAAACTTACATCAAAGTTGTTCAGTTGTCAAGTTTGACGTTAGGGTAGCGTCTGAAGTTGTTAACAATTAATAAAAATGAACATATGATATTTGTTAATGTCCAAATTGTTCTCTTAACAACTTCCACGTCTTTCTTAACAAAAATGCATAGGCGTGTTGGGAGAGTCTCTCATCACACTCAAGCGTAATGGAAGGCTCTCCTGTCTTGCTTAAGTGTGATGGGAAGCTTTCTAGTCACGCTTGCCTTGGGCGTGGCGAAAGGCTCTTTCATTACGGCCAAGCATGACGCTGAGTATTGTAAAGTAATTAGGAGTATTGACTCTAAGTATTGATGGGTCAATTCCTAATGCACTAATCACAATAGGTCGTGTGCAAGTATACACGGTCACAATGTAATATAGTGACAAATCAAGGTCGTTTCCACAGGGACAATTGCTAATTTTACGTACCAATTACTAAAATTAATTGACAGCAATTTTATTCAATCTACCAAAATTAAAAGCAAATTGAATTCAATTTAATAAAAAATAATAATTAATAAAAATAAAGAAAGAAAATCAAATAAACAAACAAATTAATTGATGGAACCAATAGCAGATGAGTAGATCTAAGACACAATTTCACTTTTTTATTTCATCAACCTATTCTCATTTTATTTACACAAAAATAATGACTTTTATATTGTATTTAATCGGGTAACTCTAGATTAATTACTAGTCTCTTTCGAACGGTCAAGTAATAATACCCAGGATGATTAATCTACTATATGTCTATGTAAATTAAATAATCCTGAATTCATTAAGTTTTAATTACCCACATATGATTACACAATCCCTACAAGTATATGTCTATCCTATATGGATTATGTCATTCTATTGACGTCTAACACATGATACCTTTGTCAAGCGCATCATAGTCACAAGATCTATCAATTAACAGACCTTATTTAACTGATAGCAGTAAGTTCCAATAGAACGAAATACAAATATAAAAGAAGATAATAATTAATTAACACGAAAAATCATTGAATAGGCGATGAAATAAATTGGCTACATTGTAGCCTTAGAAATTAAAATTAGTTCGACATAAGATAGAATAACACAGTGCACAAAATTAAAATAAAATTATTCAACATTGAAATAATCAAATAAAAAGATGAAATAGTCACTGTGTTGTTCTCTGAGATGTTTCTTGAACTTGAATAAACTGGAGCAGGTTGAATTCTAGCAACGTCGAGATTGTCTGCAACTCTACTCCTCTCAAACCCTCTTTGCTGCCGTCCAAAGAAAATAGAAAAAAGCCCTAAAAACCAACACCAAGCCAAAGATTTTTCTTTAAGCATTTTCTAACACAAAGTTGACTTCCTTGATTTTCTCTCCATTTAATTCCAAGATACTTTCTCAATTCAATTCCATGATACTCTCTCTAAAGTACCATAAATAATCCTCTTGAATCTTCTGCATTGAATGACATGATTTTCCTTTTAAAAAATCATTAAAGCTTTGACTTAATTTTCCTTAAATAAAAGATCTTCTTCCATGCAATTAAATTCCTACCAAAACTGGGATCAAGAGCTTTTAAAGCATGCATTAATTACTGCCCAAATTACTTGATATGCTCCCATTAATTTTGGTGCAAGAATCTCTCCCAGTGAGCTTCCAAAATTGGCTTTTAGAAAAATTACAAAAAAGCTCTCAGCTTTTATAAATTACACTTTTACCCCAAAAATTACACTTCAATCCCTTCATTCAAATTCTGCACAAAACACTCAGAAAACATTAGTATACCCCTATTTACTCTAGTTTTCATCACAAAAGCATAGATTAAGGATATAAAATCGTGCATAATTTTAGCCCGATCAAGTATTGTAAAAAAAATTATGGTATGTTGTTTTCTTTTCTTTGATGGGATCCGCACTAAATTATAAAGTAATTAGGAGTTACATATAGTTGATTGATTTGACACTAAGTATTGTTCCACACCTAGTCTAGGAGACATATATATACATATATATAAATGAAGGTTTTTATCTTTTTTTTTTTAAAGAATTAAGATTGAAAATAATAATAATAATAATAATAAACACTAGTTCACAAATTAATCAGTCAGCATATTTTTCATTCACATATATGATCGAGATTTGAGTTTATTATATACATTTATTAGTATAAGTTAATAGGTTTCTTAGATTTCTTTGTGTGTTATGTAACCAGATTTTCAAATGTACATAGTTTTTTTTATTTCAATGAGTCCAAAGAGATATCCTACCATAGATGTTAGTAGATTTAAATAATATTGTAATTATATCAAAATTAGGGGTGGACAAAAAAACCGAGATCAACCCAAACTGACCCACTCGGATGATCTAGCTTGAAAATATCGGTTTTGAAATTTATTTCGGTTCAAGTCAATTTTTAACATATAAAATTGATGTTTTTCGAACTTCGGTTGGTTTGGGGTTGAAAAAACCGACTTTTATATATTAACAAAAGGTATAAAAGCTAATCAATTCCACACAAATGAACCCTAGCTACCAACCCCTTCTCACTCAAACTCTCATCTCTCTCAAGCCTCTCTCTCTCTCTCTCTCTCTCTCTCTCTCCTCTTATTTTCTTCTTTTTCCCTTCTTCTTCTCTCTCTTCAATACCTTTTCCCTTTTTGTCATCGCCTCGCCACTATCATCGGTTGAGTTACATCGACGAGACAATGTCGATCGATGTTTCTTTTCTATGTTTCTCTTGTGTGTCTTGTTTTTATTCTTGTGCACCAATTGGAGGTGGTCGACATCAAACTCTTCTATTGGGAGGATATCGATGCTGATCTCTTCGATTGGTAATCAATGTTTCTCATTTTTATTGTGGGTTGGTGTCTTGGTGATGTAGAGAGAGAAAGACGGAGGTTTGGGGTAGAGATTGGAGAGAGAAGAGGAGAAGAGGGAAGTGTCAATGACTTGGTGGTAGGAATGGAGGTGATTGGATTTTTTTTTTCTTGAAACAGGTGGTGATTAGAGTTGGTAAGGGTAGTAAACTGATGATTTTGTTTTGAAATAGTGAACTAATGATTTTATTTATGTTCTTATTTTGTTTTTTCATTTAGGCTTGATGGTTATCTGAAGACCCATTTTACAGGCCCAAATCGAGATGGATTGAACCGAGTCGACAAAATCGGTTCATGTTGATTTCTATCATCAATTTTGGTCAAGTCGATTTCCTGTCTTGAAAAAAAATCAAAGTTGGTTTTGGACTAGTTTTGCCCAAAACCGACCCAACGTGACCCATGCTCACCCCTAATCAAAATAATAATAATTATCATGATAATGATATCACAAGAATTATAATGATAGTGACAATAAATTGATCTTACAATATCATGAAAATAAGCACATATAATGTCTTCAAACCTTAACCACTATATTATCTATCTACAGACGAATAGGATTAATAAGTAATGATACTATATGGTCTTTAGTCTCCAGGTTTGGAGTACCATGTCCATCCCCATATTTGTACATGCACTAAGCCATCCTCACCAAATTTATTGCAACTCCAACAAAAGTGTTAGAGAAGTTAAGGTTTCTTACTCCGTCTTTGTTTATTTTCAACCATGTGGCACTTATAAGTTCTTTTATGCGTTCACGAGCCTCTTCCTTTGAAGCTCCTGTTTGGTGCATATAACATTGGTTTGATTTAGGAACATCTCCTCTTTCTATCTCATCCTAAACCAAATAAATTAAAACAAGAGAAGAGAGAAAAAAAAATTATCAAATAATCAAGAAATCAAGAATGAAATTTGTTATTATTACTATTAATGCAATTAAGAATCAATTTCTATACTGATGATGTTCCCAAGTCGTTTGCAAGTCGTAAAACCATTGATGACCAACGAATTATGTTAGGATATTCTTCTGATTGTTTCAAAGCTCCCTTTGTTGGTAGATTTCTCCTTAAAAGTAAGCATGCACTAGAACCAAAGATGCTGCTATTGAAATCCACGCATTGTCCATGTATTCTTTAAAGGTTGGGGTGTATCCACTATTGTACCACTTTGCCTCCAATAAACAGGCTTTACATAAATTTGTCCACTGCAATATTTGCAGTGTAGTAGAATGAAATAAGATAAATTACAACTTAAATGAATCAAATATTGGGTTAAAAAACAGATAAGAACCAGACCTCTTTTCGTAGATGTGGGATGATGTGAAGTCCTTGATCTTTTAGAGAGTCAAAAGGCATTTCGTTTATGGTATTATAAAGTGCAAGAAAACAGATCTTCATATATTCTGGAAGTAACTCATTGCAGTGATGTCCCATCTGGAATTACCTTGCAAATTGACTCTCTGGTAGAAATAGCTAACGAAGCTAAGATCTATATAATAAATTTACTTACAAAATCTAACATTGAGGTTACGCTAGCATAAAAGCTACATAAGGATTGAATCAATATTTTTCATCTATAGGGACCGTTACAGTATAGAAAAAAATAGGGGTCAAAATTTATATATATATATATATATATGGAGAAAAGTAAATTATCCAATTTATAAAGAATAAAATTTTGACGAAGGACTATACGGCTCTCGGTAGGGGTGGGAAACAAAAACCGAAATTGATCCCAGCCGTCCCAAACCAAACACAAATTGATGAAAACAATTTTTTCGGATCGAGTCGGTCCTTTTTTTTTTTGCCCATTCCTATATGATTCCTTTAGACACTTTCATGGTATAGATCAATTGATATCCATTAGATTCATTTGTTAGTGATTCCCAAATAATTATACAAACTTTGTATGATAATAAAATTTCTCAAATAATACTGTAATTTTGGTTCAAAATAATCTACACTACTAGAAGAGATCATTATAAGACACTAATCTATTAAAGTGTATTAGAGAGATAGCTACCACCAACCTCTCAACTGCATATGTAAAGCGTTCTAATTCCTCATAAGTGCCGTAGACATCATAAATATCATCAATTTTTGTTATTAATGCATGGATCTTTGGGAGCATCCTCCTGCAGTAACTAAACTGAGGCTCGAATATTTCCCCCACTGTCCAAAAGAAATTCTCCATCAACCTTTCCCTTGCAAAACTCAATTTCTCCCCAAGACCTATATTCCTCCACCAACTTCATATAACAGCAAGACCAATTAATTAGTTTAGCCGATTCTTGTATTAAAATGGCATTCAATTGTTGGGATTTTTTTATATTTCTTAATGTGGGCTTACATATTAAATAACAATTATATTATGAGTTATCTATTTTAATAGGGCCAAATAAGTAATCTATTAATTGCTCTAGAAATATCTATTGGGTATGAGTTTTAATGTGTAGAAACCTAATACTAATTAAATTAGGGTTAATGACAACCTAATTAGATTAGTATATAAATAACATAATTAGGGTTATGGTCCCCAAGTCAAATCAACGTAATTAAGTTCTCTTTTCTCTTTCCCCATTCAATAAGAAAAATATAGAGTAACTTAAGGAGATTTGGCTGTGGAAGATTTAATCCTACTCAGGTTTAACAATATGGATTCAGGTATGTTTTCTATAATAATTTTTATTGATTTAATATGAGTTTCTAGATTTTAATATAGATTTTCACCTATTAAAGTTATTTTCAACAATTGGTATCAGAGCGTACTCATATTAAATCATTGAGATATTAATTGATTTAATTATTGTGATTGCTATGGAACTTTGAAGAATATATATTATATTGTTTTACTGGATTCAGCAATTGAAGAATGCAATTGAAGAATATATATTGTTTGTTGAACTTCGAATCATATTTGCGGAATAAATATATAATTTTTTTTTTTTTTTTCGCTACTGTGGTTTACCACATCGGCCTCGGTTTTGCGGCCTTTTGTTTTTGGTTATTGACTGATAATATATATTATATATATTGTATTCTCAGACCTTGAAGCAAGAATGATTATATATATATATATATATTTAATCGGGTGTGTTGAAGCTGTTAGTGACTTTTGGCAAATAATATATATTATATATTTTGTTGAGCCAAGGGACTGTCATGGGAATTATATATATATATATATATATTTTTGTTGAATGCTGTGATTTTTTTGTTTTGTGTGTTTTATTAGTTTTGGCGTGAATATATATGTGTATCATTAAAACCAGTGCATTGTTTTATATATATATATATATATATAATCAACGATGCAAGCATAATGATTAAATTGATATATGTATTATGTCTGATATTTTAAAATAAATTGAATTGAAATTATATGTTGTAAAAGTAACCTCTATAATTAAATTTATTTATTTTGAAATATTAAGATGTGTATGTCAATTGTTTATGCGAATAATGACCGGCCCAAAGGAAGATTATTATTTGACCAAATAATAGGAATACTTGTGGTAATAAATATAAGACGATTATTAGGTTTTCCATATGAGTAATAAGTCAGTCCAAAGAAAGACTTATTACTTGACGAGATTAATTGTCAATATTTGATTACTACACAAAGAGTATCACTTACAATTTATATTTCTGTCCAAAGACTAAATGTCAACGTTGTGCTAGGTATCTTGTATTAGGGCCCACCATCATGGGAATAGTTTAATCATGTCATGTATGAATTTATTAATTGAGTATTCTTATCTTATGATATGATTATTAATTGTGAGCTTGTATTTGGTTTTGTTCTCGATTCAGTTACTACTTTTGCTTCAACAATAACTGCTAATATCAATTTCATTCATATGCTTAATGACACGAATTTTAAGAATTGGAAAGAGAACATTATGATTGTTCTCGGTTGCATGGATTTGACCTTGCGCTTCGGGAAGAACGACCCGCATCTTTTAATGACAATAGTACCGCTGATGAAAATGCGAGTATGGAGAAGTGAGAATGTTCTAATCGCATGTGTCTTATGATCATGAAACGTTCCATTCCGGAAGCTTTTAGGGGCTTTATGTCCGAAGAGAAAAATGCTAAGAAGTTCCTTGATGAAATAAAACAACGTTTTGCGAAAAACGAAAAGGTTGAAACAAGTACTTTTTAGCTAACCTTGTTTTAATGAAGTATAAAGGTAAATGGAATATAAGGGAGTACATCATAGAGATGTCTCATATTGCTTTCAAACTAAAGGCACTAAAATTACAGTTGTTTGAGAACTTGTGCACTTAGTTTTGATTTCTCTTCTTGCACAATACAGTCAGTTTAAAGTGAGTTACAACACTCAAAAGGATAAATGGACTCTTAATGAGCTCATATCTCACTGTGTGCAAGAAGAAGAAAGATTGAAGCGAGAAGGTACTGAAAGTGCTAACTTAGCAACTATCTCTAAGGACAAGAAAAGGAAAAGAGGAAAGGAAGCTGCAGCTAGGACATCACAGCATAAGGTGCAAAAGAAACAGGATGAAAAATTTACCTGTTACTTTTGCTAGAAAGTTGGACACATGAAGAAAAGAATGTCCCAAATACGCCAACTGTCGTGTCAAGAAAGGTATGTTTTTCAATTTAGTTTGTTTTAAAGTTAATTTAGCTTCTGTACCTAAACACACTTGGTGGATAGATTCTGGTACTACTACTCACATAAGTGTGTCTATGCAGGGTTGCTTGTGGAGCCGACACCAAGTGATGCTGAAAGATTCATCTATGTGGGCGACGACAAAACAGTTGCAGTAAAGGCTATAGGAATTTTTAGGTTATTATTAAAGACTAGTCATTTTTTGAATTTGGAAGAGACTTATGTAGTACCATCTTTTAGACGAAATTTGGTTTCAGTTTTTGTTTTGGACAAATTTGGTTATTCTTGTTCATTTGGAAATAATAAATTTAGTATTTTTCAAGATTCGAATCTTATTGGTACTGGTTCTTTATCTTTGTATGATAACCTATATTTGTTGAATACAATTGCCTCAATTAATGAAACTTTGTATATAAATTCACGAGGTATAAAACAAAAATTAACTGACAAGGATTCCACCACACTATGGCACAAGCGTTTAGGTCATATCTCTAAACAGAGAATTCAGAGGCTTGTGTCTGACGGGATTCTTGATCCCTTTTGATTTGACAGATTTCGAAGTCTGTATTGAGTGTATTAAAGGGAAACAAACAAACATTAGGAGATTAGGTGCCAATATGTGTTCTGATGTCTTAGAACTAATTCATACTGATATTTGCGGACCATTTCCTACAGCTTCTTGGAATGGTCAACAGTATTTTATTATGTTCATAGATGACTATTCAAGATATGGTACCTATATTTGATACATGACAAGTCTCAATCCCTGGATGTTTAAGGCCTTCAAAGTTGAAGTTGAAAATCAATTTGGCAAGAAAATTAAAGCTATCAAATCTGACCATGGTGGTGAATACTATGGCAGATATGACGGATCTGGTGAACAACGTCCAACACCTTTTGCGAAATTCCTAGAGGAATGTGGTATCGTTCCATAAATACACGATGCCAGGCAAACCTAGCATGAATGGTGTTGCTGAAAGATGAAACAGAATGCTTAAGGACATGGTAAGAAGTATGATCAATTATTCGTCTTTACCAGAATCCCTCTAGGGAGAAGCACTAAAGACTATAGCATATATCCTCAACAGGGTTCCAAGCAAAGCGGTAGCTAAAACCCCTTATGAATTATGGACGGGCAAAAAGCCTAGTATAAGACATTTACATGTTTGGGGTTGTCCAACTGAGGTAAGGCCTTATAGGCCAAATGAAAAGAAACTGGACTCAAGAACTGTAAGCTGCTACTTTGTTGGGTATTCTGAACGGTCAAGGGGTTTCAAGTTCTACGATCCCCTTACTAGAACATTTTTTGAGACGGGAAATGCGAGATTTTTTGAGGAAGTTGAGTTTGTGGGGGGAGATAAGATTAAAGATATTATCTTTGAAGAGGAATTTATTTCTCTTCCTGCTATTGCTATTAATAATGATCAGACTTCTATTCCTAACATTGTTCAAAATGCAAATCCAGAATATCAAGACAATGTAGACGAGCTCCCTGTGCAAAATGAAGAAATTATACCCGAAGTGTAAACTCAACAACCTCAAGAGGATGTGCCATTGAGACGATCCACTAGAGAAAGTAGAAGTGCGATTTCGGATGACTATATCGTTTTTCTCCAAGAACATGAAGTTGATATAGGAGTGGTGGAAGATGATCCAATCAACTTCCATCAAGCCAAACAAAGTTCTAATTCTCAAAAGTGGATCGATGCTATGAATGATGAGATGAATTCCATGAAAAAAAATGACGTTTGGGATCTCGTTGAATTGCCTGAAGGTGCGAAACCCATTGGTTGCAAATGAATATTTAAGACCAAAAGGGATTCAAAAGGCAATGTTGAGAGATATAAGGCTCGTTTAGTTGCCAAGGGTTTCACTCAGAAAGAAGACATTGATTACAAAAAGACTTTTTCTCCGGTTTCAATGAAAGACTCTTTCAGGATTATAATGGCACTTGTGGCTCATTTTGATTTAGAGCTACATTAGATGGATGTAAAAACTGCGTTTCTCAATGGTGACATTGACGAAACAATATATATGATGCAACCAGAAAACTTTGTATCCGGTGACCCAAAGAAAATGGTTTGCAAATTAAAGAAATCCATCTATGGTCTCAAACAGGCTTCTCGTCAATGGTATCACAAATTTCATCAAATCATTATCTCATATGGATTTGAGGTAAATAAGGTTGAAGATTGTGTATATCATAAGTTTAGTGGGAGTAAATACATATTTTTGGTGTTATATGTCGATGACATACTAATTGCTAGTAACGATGTAGGCTTATTGCACGAAACCAAGATATTTCTGACAAAGAATTTTGAGATGAAAGATCTTGGGGATGCCTATTTTGTATTAGGCATACAGATACATCGAGATCGAACTCGAGGTATCCTTAGATTATCACAAAAGAGCTATATCGAAAAAGTTCTTGATAGATTCGGCATGAAAAGTTGTGCACCAGGAGACACCCCTGTAGCTAAAGGAGACAAGTTTAGTCTCAGTCAGTGCCCTAAAAATGAGTTGGAACGAAAAGAAATGCAAAAGATTCCTTATGCATCAGCTGTAGGAAGTCTAATGTATGCTCAAGTATGCACGCGTCTGGACATTACGTTCATAGTGGGAATGTTGGGCAGATATTTAAGTAATCCAGAGATGGATTATTGGAAAGAAGCCAAACGAGTTATGCGTTATTTACAGAGAACAAAAGATCACATGCTCACATATCAGAGATAAGATAATTTAGAGATCGTTGGGTATTCTGATTTCGATTTTGCTGGATGCCAAGACAGTAAAAGATCCACGTCGGGCTATATTTACCTGCTAACTGGAGGAGCTATTTCCTGGAAGAGTGCTAAGCAAACACTCATAGCTTCTTCCACTATGGCAGCTGAATTCATAGCTTGTTATGAGACATCTAATCATGGGATATAGATTCAAAATTTTGTCATGGGGCTGCGAGTTGTGGATTATATAGAAAGACCATTAAAGATATATTGTGACAATAATTCGGCTGTGCTATATTCCAACAACAACAGAAGCTCTATGAAGTCAAAGCATATAGACATCAAGTTTCTTGTTGTTAAAGAAAGAGTTTAGAGTCGTCCGATGGCTATAGAAATATTGGGATAAACTTCATGATTACGGATCCACTTACTAAGGGATTATCACCTAAGGTCTTTCATGAGCACACTGCTCATATGGATGTTGTTTTAGTTGATGATGTGCATGTTTAGTAGGAGTTAGTATTTTGATGTTCTTTGTTACAAACATATTTTATATTTATTTTCTGCAGAATAAAGTATAAAGTTAAGTTATAAACTCTGAATGTTATTTGTGTTTGATCTCACTAAAGATTAAGGTAGGACCAGTTGGAAATAGACATGTTTGAGATCACATTGCATGTAATTTCCATGTTATGCATCCATACTCGATCTATGTCATTAAATATATTGGTGTGGTGACCATTGATGGGTCTAGTTACGAATATATGTAACAAAGGTCACTTTGATCCCATACTAATATAGTTGATGGACCAGATTGTAATTAAGAGGATATTTCAGGATAGATAGCTTTTCAGTGCACACTCAAGACTATAGATAATATAATTGTTTCAAGAAACATATGTAGCCCAAGTGGGAGATTGTTGGAATTTTTATATTTCTTAATGTGGGCTTATATATTAAATTATAATTATATTATGAGCTATCTATTTTAATAGGGTCAAATAAGTGATCTATTAATTGGACTCTAGAAATATCTATTAGGTATGGACTTTAATGTGTAGAAACCTAATACTAATTAAATTAGGGTTAATGACAACCTAATTAGATTAGTATATAAAGAACATAATTAGGGTTATGGTCCCCAAGTCAAATCAACGTAATTAAGTTCTCTTTTCTCTTTCCCCATTCAAGAAGAAAAATACAGAGTAACCTAAAAAATACAGAGTAACCTAAGGAGATTTGACTGTGGAAGATTCAATCCTACTCAGGTTTAACAATATGGATTCAGGTATGTTTTCTATAATAATTTTTATTGATTTAATATGAGTTTCTAGATTTTAATATAGATTTTCACCTATTAAAGTTATTTTCAACATCAATAACTATCATTAAATCTTCTCAAAAAAAAAAAAGAAAAAAAAAGAGGAACTATTATTAAATATAGATGCTCTCTTACCTTGACACATACATCAGATCTTCTTGGTATGTTGCTTGCACAATGTTGAAGTCAATTTAGCAAGCTCAAGCAAGAGAGAGTTCATGTCTTGCTTTGTTTCGTATACATCGATGAACCACCTTGCCTCTAATCTTAGCATCCTCCAACGCAGTGGAAGCTCCAATGCATGGATGGCTAGTGTTGAAAGATGTCCATCTTTGTTCTTCTTGACGTACTCTTTGAGGTATCGAGTTGTGAAATTTAAAGCATCGAGAAACATACTTTCTCCTTCTACATAATAGTATGCGGCTTCATATAAAGACAGAATTCCTTTGTAATCATCACCGAGGTATGACCAAAAGCTTCCCTTCTCATCCCTGAAACTACTGAAAATTTCTACGGAAACAAAATTGAAGCACTGAATTCAACAGAAAACTACGAAATAGACACCGAGTAACTAGAATTAGAAAAGAAATCAATTCATTTTTAATGTTGTCTTACATATGTTAGATTTATATCTGAATGTAATTGATAAAATTATAATATTACCGAAAGGTTTCAGTTATTTATACCTTGAGATATATCATAACCATATTGTCTGAAAAGTCTAAATTCGAGAGCTACAGCATATAGACTTTTTTGTTTTAGCTTACAATTGCTGCGCCTCTCGTCGTATATTCTACCCAAACTTCTTCTGATTTCATGCTCAAAGTGATAAGATAAACCGAGTCTTTGCAATGTATCGATGAGCTCCAGTTGATGTAAATGGTCCACCACTTTGATAAGCATGGTCTTCACTTCTTCTTTCCGCTCTTTGACTCGTTGGGCATATGATTCTCCCTACAACGAATTAATCTTTTGTTAGCCATCCAGCAGCACTAAATAGACACTCGATTATTTATATATATATATATATATATATATATGCACACGCACACACAACTACAGATACAATATTGCTGCTTATAACAATAGAATTACTATACCGCAAATTCACTACTCAGAGATTGAATATAGTCATAGCTCCAAACCGGAGGTTTGTAATTCGCAGATCGCCTAGTAATGGTTTGATGATGATGAGACATTTTGATGGGAACCATGTGTTGGACTCGACAATGACCAAAGCCATGACTAAAGGATGATCCAACTACAATACGATTTGGCTGCACTGCAAGCAGTGAGTAAGACCCTGAAGAGCCATTCAGAAAGCTAATTTAAAGAGAATGATTTTGGTTTCTTAAAATAATTAATAATAATAGTTGTTGTGTAGTGAAATATAGTTGCTAGAATGTTGTCAGGGTGGAATATTACTTGATATGACATAGGCTTCGATTTTAGGCTCTATATATAGGCAAACAAGATAAAATGACCTTGGATCAGGGTCCGATATAATGTATGATTAAATAAAAATATATATAATTAAACAACAAAATAAACAGTAACTTACAATTTGACTATCCAGTTTACACTCTAATTCGAACGGAGCAAGACTTTTAGTGTTATTATAATTTATCTTTTGCTGTTAATAAGATTCTGTTACATTTGAAAAAAAAAAAAAGGGAAAAAAGTTTATAGAAATTTGGGTTAATTCAAGTGAATCGAAATTCTAGGTTCATTTGAAAGAACCTAGAATTTATGGGTTCAGTCGAATGATCCATTGGCGACCCACCATCCACACCCACCCATACCCACCCATCAAACATCAAACGGTGGCAGATGGGGAAGAAGAAGAGGAGTAGGTCAGCAATGGGGAAAAACATAAGGTGAAGGTCGGTAGTGAGAGAAAAAGAGAGAGAGAGAGAGAGAGAGAGCTGTAAACGTTAGAGAGAAGAAATGAGAGGAATTTTTTTTCTTATTTTAGTCAATTGATCTCCACCGTTTATCTTAATCCATCGTACATCTTAAGATGGACGGTGAAGATATGATGATTTTTTTTTAATTTAAATTTTTATTATTATTATTTAATTTTTAAAATAAGGTCAACAGATCAATTTGTCCCTCACTTAGTTAATTTTAACAGAGAGTTACTAATGTAGTTAATTTTAACAGAGAGTTACTAATGGTAAGGGGGTAAATTGCGATAACATCGAAAGTGTTGTTTCGCTTGAATTAGAATTCGAACTGTATAACTAAATTGTAATTTGCTCTAAAATAAATTATTTTTTAATAAATAATAAATTAAATCATATTTTAAACACAAAGAAGTTTTGTTTTCTTTTTTTGAAACTGGAAAGTACAAACAAAGTTTTTGTTCTAGAGAAATGATAGACATATATATATATATATATATGTGTGTGTGTGTGTGTATATATATTGAAATATGAAGAAAAAACATTTGAAAAGAAAAAGGAAGAATTTTATTTTGATCCCTATACTTTTTTGAATTATCATCTTTAAATGTGAATCCACTATCGATTACTTTGGTCCCTCTATGTTTCAAAATGCACAATTTTGACTCCTCTAATAAAAATTTTAACAGGCCACATTAACAGAAAAAACAAAAAGATATTTGAGAAAATATATAAAATAACTCATTTTGAAAGGTCAACTTCAAAACTAACCTTTCTATTTTTTATTCTTAAAAAAATATCAAATGGACAAAAATGCCCTTAATGATAACAAAATGAGTCAGTTGGTTTGAAACCCAAAAATTATTTAGCTCCCTTTTCATTGAGTTCCCGATTTACACTTTCTTAGCTTCTACTCGTCTTTTCAACTTACACTCTCTTAGCTTCTACTAATCTTTTCAACCTTTTGGCTTCTACTTTGGCGACGGTCGACCCAGAATTGACTGGATTGATGTCAATACGACCCGGTAGCTAACCCATGTCCTACTCCACCATTACTATGGCCTGGTAATCTATCCACTTTTGTATTGTTTTTCCGGTTTGTTTAAATGATTTGTGTTACTTTTTCCGCTTGTTTAAATGAATTTTAGATGGGTTTTACGTTTTAGCTTGAATGATAGGAGTTTTCATTGGATTTGATGTTGCTATTGTTTTAAAGTTTTGGTTTTTATTTTCTAGGCTGGTGTTTATTGATGTAGTGCATGATGTAGATAGTTCAAGTTTTGATTCTATGGTAATGTTGATTTTAATGATTTCAAGCTTGTCTAGACTGTCTGCTTGAATTTTGAAAAATACCAATTTCACATCTTGAGGCTTGTGAAATTCGAAAGCTTCGATTTTTAGTTGTAACCATTATGAATTTCTTGTTTATTGAATGTTTGGAGATGAATGTGATTTGAATGATAAAGTTTGGAGTTTTACATCTGTTAGTAAATGGATGTCATTTGATTAGTGATTGCAATAGGGACCTTTGTTAGAGTTAGTATATGGATGTCATTTTGATGGGTAAATTCCTAATGCACTAATTACAATAGGTTGCGTGCAAGTATATACAGTCACAATGTAATATAGTGGCAAATTAAGGTCGTTCCCACAGGGACAATTGCTAATTTTAAGTATCAATTACCAAAATTGATTGACAGCAATTTTATTCAAACTACCAAAATTAAAAGCGAATTGAATTCAATTAAATAAAAATAATAATAATTAATAAAAATAAAGAAAGAAAATCAAATAAACAAACTAATTAATTGATGGAACCAACATCAGTTGATTAGATCTAAGGCACAATTTCACATTTTTATTTCATCAACCTATTCTCATTTTATTTACACAAAAATAATCACTTTTATATTGTATTTAATAAGGTAACTCTAGATTAATTACCAGCCTCTTTCGAACGGTCAAGTAATAATACCCAGGATAATTAATCTACTATATGTCTATGTAAATTAAATAATCCTGAATTCATTAAGTTTCAATTACCCACATATGATTATACAATCCCTACAGGTATATGTCTATCCTATATGGATTATGTCATTCTATTGACGTCTAACACATGATACCTTTGTCAAGCGCATCATAGCCACAAGATCTATCAATTAACATGCCTTATTTAACTGATAGCAGTAAGTTCCAATAGAACGGAATACAAATATAAAAGAAGATAATAATTAATTACACACGAAAAAAATCATTGAATAGGTGATGAAATAAATTGGCTACATTGTAGCCTTAGAAATTAAAATTAGTTCGACATAAGATAGAATAACACAGTGCACAAAATTAAAATAAAAATGTTCGACATTGAAATAATCAAATAAAAAGATGAAATAGTCACTGTGTTGTTCTCTGAGATGTTTCTTGAACTTAAATAACAGGAGTAGGTTGAATTATACCAACGTTGAGAGTGTCTGCAACTCCGCTTCTCTCAAACCCTCTCTGTTGTTGTCCAAGGAAAATAGAAAACCCTAAAAACCAAGACAAGCTGAAAAACTCCCCCTCTTGTCATCAAAAGGATGAATTTATAGGAGGATGGAGAGAGATTTTTTCTAGCATCAAATTGATTTCCTTGATTTTCTCTCAATTTAATTCTAAGATATTTTCCCAATTCAATTCCATGATTCTCTCTCTAAAGTACCATAAATAATCATCTTCAATCTTTTGCATTGAATGCCATGATTTTCCTTAAAAAAATCATTAAAGCTTTGACTTCAATTTTCTTAATTAAAAGATCGTCTTCCATGCAATTAAATTCCTTCCAAAATGGGATTAAGAGCTTTTAAAGCATGCATCAATTACTGCCCAAATTACTTGATATGCTCCCATTAATTTTGGTGCAAGAATATCTCCCAATGAGCTTCCAAAATTGGCTTGCAGAAAAATTATAAAAAGACCCATAGCTTTTGTAAATTACACTTTTGCCCCAAAAAATTACATTTTAATCCCTTCATTCAAATTCTGCACAAAATACTCAGAAAACATTAGTACACCCCTTTTTACTCAAGTTTTCATCATAAAAGCATAAGTTAAGGATATAAAATCATGCATAATTTTAGCCCGATCACATTTGAATGATGGAATTTGCAGAATGGACAAGTATCGCTAAGTTTGATGGCATCTATTTAGAGCCTCTACATGCAAAATGTTTGTTTTGAAATTTGTGTTTTATGGGCATTGAGATTCCTAACTTTGAGGTTGAGATTTCCAACTTTAGGGTTGAGATTGCCAACCCGAAGATTTGGATTCTCAACCTAAAGGCGGGATTTAGGGTGGGAATCCTAACCCTGAAGTTAGGGATCCCAACCTAAATCCCAACCTTGAAGTTAGGGATCCCAACCTAAAGGTTGGGAATAGGGTGAGATTCCCAACCAACCCTAGATCCCACCGGAGGTCGATAAGTAACTCGAGGGCTAGGAATCCTAACCTTCCGGTTGGGATTCCCAACTCATGGGTTACTTCCCGACCTCCGACGGGATCTAGGGTTGGTTGGGAATCTCACCATATTCCCAACCTTTAGGTTGAGATTCCTAACTTCAGGATTGGGATTCCGATTGGGATTCCCAACCCCTGGGTTACTCCCCAACCTCCTAGATCTAGGGTTGGGAATCCCAACCAAAAAGGTTGGGATTCCTAACCCCCGAGTTACTTCTCGACCTTCGACGGGAATTAGGGTGGGATTCCAACCTTTAGGTTGGGAATCCCAACTGCCAGGTTGGGAATTCTACCCTAGATCATGCTAGAGGTCGGTATTTCACGACCTTTAAGTTAGGACCGATTGGGATTCCCAACCCGAGGGTTAGGATTTTCAACCCGGAGGTTGGGAATTGAGTCATCTTTTTTGTACTTCCAATAATTCTTGGATAATGGATGTTGATACACTTTCGGTTGGGAGATAGGGATTCCCAACCCAGAGGTTGGGATTCCAACCTTGAAGTTGGGAATCACATCCCCTAGGTTGGGAATCGAGTACCTAGGTTAGGAATTGAGTACTCTTTTATGTACTTCTAATAATTCTTGGACAATAGATGTCAAAACCCTTCTGGTTGGGAGTACCCAAGTTGGAGAATGGAGGTTGGGTCATCACTTTCCTTTTCTTTTTCTTTCTATTTTCTGTTTTATGTTCATATTTTCATTGTTTAATTCATTAGCCTAATTTTCTAACTAAATTATATTGTGAATGTCAGCAGGAGAGCAAGAAAGACCCTTAGCAACCTGCCGTTGAGGTTCCAACCTAAGAGATGAGTAGACTGTCTGTATATAAATATGTTTGAAAAAGAGTAGCTAATCCTGATCAAACCCTTTTCATCCTTGATTGTTATATTTCTCATTACTAGTCAGTAATGGTTACTCTAATGATGTATAAGTAATTATTTATGTTTGTTTTTGATGATTTCTAGTAGTCATGAGGGACTGGTCAAGTTGTGCCTGACTGTTGTCATGCTGTAAAAAAATAGTGATGAAATTTCTTAGTAGCTTATATACTTATAGGTTTTTACAGTTACATAGATGTTCCCATAGTTGTATATTTATTGCATAGTTAATGATGTGATATATTTAGGAGTGCACTTTGAAATCATCTCATCATGGTAAAATAAAGTAGGAAAAGCTAACACAAAAGTAGTTCATATTGAGTAATCAATCTAATCAAACCTCAAAGGTTGGATTCACAATGCTTAGAGGTGAAGACTAAACATCCATTATAAGAAGAATCTAGAAAAGGCTTAACATCCATTATAAGAGGAATAACATTAAAAATTATTGTCTTAATGAATGAGTATTTCAACAATGAGTAATAAAATCATTCACAACTCAAATAGTAGGAATACTCAAGCAACAACACACATGAAATCTTTTACAATAAAACATAATCTGATGACATATTGAGAAGTTATATACTTCATATAGTAGGAACTATTGAACCTAGACATAAGATAATGCATTGACTGACATAACCTAGACACAAGATGTTTCATATAGTAGCAAGAATTGACAACTAAATGACATTATTCATTAGACGTATGGCATTTATGTTCACTAAATAATTGTTTAGAGTTTCGATCTCATAACTGTCAACATCATATTCATCATCAAAATCATTAAAACCAATTCCAGGACTGTTACTATCAATATTAGAATGCCCTATCTCATGGGCTCTTCAAACTATGTTGGATTTTTTGAAATCATCTCCATACCCTCTAACAGATTCTGCATAAGCCTTACTGTCCAATGGAGAGTCTTCAACCCTTAACGAAAAATCAGCATACTCAAAAGCAGCAACATCTGATCCATTTAATTCATCATCATCAAAGTCAAAATTCCAGGCTTTTGAAACCTCAGGCTTGTTTGCAATCTTCTCCATTCTCATGTTTGGACCCTGTTTCCTCTCTTCCATTTTATTCTCCATAAAGTCATCGGATGGACGTTTGCCTGTACAAATACCAAAAATGTTTTAAAAGCTGGAAAATTCAATGGCTAATGCAAGGTTAATTATCAGTACACTTTGAGACAGTGCAAATGAAACCCTATAATATCAATAAAAACTTTGTCCATGGATGCTCATTTAGTACACCTTAACCAAAGCAAATGCATCCTATTTGAAAATTGTATGTACACTTGGCAAATTAGCACCATTACATAGATAAGAAAAAGTTTATCATGAATAAATCATAAACTTTTAAAGAAGAGACATACCTAGGACATAGCTAGTCCCCCATTTTCATCTCAACATCATCACGTCTAACTCATTTCTTTGGAGGTGGAGGAGGTTTCTTAACTTTTTGGAGGTGGCTTCTTTATTATTGGCGGAGGGAGATTTACATATTGCAATGACAATTGTACATACATCATTGAATGATAAAACATATAATTGTAATGATTGTATACAATTAAGAGCAGTGGCAAAAATTAAATGATAAGAAATTAAAATAAAAATAAGTGAAAAAGAAGGCAAAGTATCATCAAAGATTAGCCATTATATCTACTTTAATTTAGAAAGAAGGTGCACAAAGCTAAAGAAAAGAATTAACGTTTACATCTCCTTCATCAAGGTGAATAGGCTTTCTTAATAGCTTTGCAGAAAAAATCACCATACATTTTCTCAGCTATTGACAATAAAGGCAATAACACAATCAATACAAATAGCTCTCTCAAGTCGAGCAATACATTGCACAACTGCACCTGTTATACCTACTGAGTAGCCTGTGCAATTAAATTACTTATTGAACTAGCTTGTTCTTTTGCAATCTCCACCAATGAATCCTAAAATTAAAAAATATGATACTCTTAAAATTTGGAAAAAAACAACCAAATGCATTGAGACCAGAAACAAACTTTACCTAAGCAATTATTAGTCGTGCAACTGTTTCCTTGATAAAATTCCACGCGGGAGCTGCAACCCGATATTGAAGGTGGAATTGATGAAATTCCTGCATAACTCATACATAGAAGACTTATAAGGAGATTATGAGGATATATGTTCCAATCATACCTACATATGAATATTAAGTAATATAATTCACTTTATTTACTCATTGTTCTGACAAAGGTCAAGACAAATGAGACATGAAAGTCTTCCGATGCTCTCTAGTATACCATTCAGCAAATTTTTTGTTGCACATATTACAACAATTTCCCAATTTTTCTTGATGTCAATATAGGAACTAGAGATTAATTATATCATATAACACATGTTTAAGTACTGTAGAAAATTACATGCATTGAATTCTGTCAGCATGGTCCATGACGCAATCAAATTCTCAGAAAAACTTGTTAGCTTGTTCCTCTGCATCAGATAGAAAGACCTTTTAATTTTTATTTAAAGATAGTTTCCATTTTGAGTCCAAGAACATAAATCACAATTGGCTAGCAATAAAATGAAGATAAAATTTTAAGTAGTCAGGAGGTAGAAATCTATTAGAAGACATCTCAATAGTACCTCCAAATCTAGTTTGGTCAATTTTGAACAATTTATGAGATCTTTTGGTAAGTTAGTTAAAAGATTATTTGATGCCTGAGGGAAATGAGATAGCACATTGTCACAAACCAATTATAAGCAAGCATGATATAAGTTTGTCCTCTACTTACATTTCATGAGGATTAGTGTTATAAAAAAGGTAGCATATTATGGACACTAGGTTTTACCATGATACAAAATGTAATAGGATTAGTGACCAAGTTATGGGACATTGTTGCACATCCTGAAATTGATTTATAGACACTGATTATGAGGAAATTACAAATTAGCTACCTGATTGGAAACAATTTACTGATGGAGTAAATTTTATCTATTTATTACAATTTAACTACCCACTTCCAATCAAAAACTGTTAATTTTAACAGTTATCCTAGTCAAATAACGAAATGACCATAATACCCTTGAATTATAAATAATATTAAAAAATAAAGTAAAATATTTTTTATAAGCTTAAAACAAGAATCCTAAAATAAAACAAAATGATTTTATTTTTCACTCCTCCTCCTTTTCTTCTTCCGATTGCCGATCTCCACTTCTTCATCTTCCCTCTCACCGACCTCCTCTTCTTCTTCTAGATCCACCATTGCTGACCTTCACTTCCTCATCTTCTCGATCGTCGACCTCCCTTCCTCTTCACCGACCTCCACTTCTTCACTCCTCTTCCTTTTCTTCTTCCCATCGCCGATCTCCAATTCTTCATCTTCCCTCTCGCCGACCTTCTCTTCTTCTTCTAGATCCACCATTACCGACCTTCACTTCCTTATCTTCTCGATCGTCGACCTCTCTTCCTCTTTGCCGACCTCAACCCAGGCCCGAATCATCACCGGAGCACCGGCAGTGCTTCCTCTTCCCTTCCTCTTCCTTCTCTCTTCTCCTAAACAAGTTCAAAACCCAGATGATGTTGGTTGTTCTGGGTGTGGATGTGGTTTGTGGTAATGATGTTTGCAATGTTTTGGGTGGGTGTTCTTCTCTTCTCTTCTTTTCTTCTTCTTCTTCTTCTCTTATCTTTCTTCTTATTCGAACCCAGAAATTTCAGTGAACCCTAAAATTTCTGGGTTCGTTTTAAACGAACCCAAATTTTTGGGTTTGTTTTGTTGTGTTTTGATGACTGAAGATGTTGGGTTTTGATGATTGAAGGTGTTGGGTTTTTATTTTATGGGTTTGATTGAAGATGATTTTGGGAATTGATTGAAGATAATGTTTGAAGAAACTGATGTTTGGGTTGATTGAAGATGAGGTTTGATGTTTGAAGAAGATGATGTTTGGGTTTGATTGAAGCCTGGAAACTAGAAATCAATTCTTTAGTTTTTAGATTTTTGTTTTTTTGTTTTAAATTAATCGCTATAGAGGTTTTTTTTTTAATTATTTTTTATTTTTATTTTTGACTATATTTTATAGTCAAAAGACAAAAATACCCCTAGATTTATTCAGGTTGACTAACCATTGACTGATCTATACTAACGGCGGGTGGGTAATTTGTAATAAGCATAAAAAATTGATTCTACCTGTAAAAATATTTGAATTGGGTAGCTAATTTGTAATTTCCTCCACTGATTATATATCTAATGGAAAATTGCAGTTGATTGGAAACCTTTTGCAGAAGATCACAATATATCAAGTCAATCTAAGAGAGGTGTCCAAAGCTACAATAATTTCAAATTGGGGTTTTGTTAAAATTGAAAAACACCTCTGTGATCTTAATAAACAACAAATTTAAACACCTATGTGCATATAAGTGAACTATATCACTAATTTAACCAATATATGTTATTACAAAATTTGAAGTATATAAATATCAAAACCATGTAACATTATTCAAATCTAAACCCAAAATTCTCAACTTTCAAGCAAAATACCCAAGTCATTATTCAAATCTGAACCCAAATCATGTTCAAATGCAAATGTCCACTAAAATAAATTATATGTCATAAATCATCAATTCAAATCCAAACCTAAACTCACATATTACACCAAACAATAAAAATAGCACTTTATCATATCAAGCTCACAGCCCCTGAGATGGATTATCAGTGGTACAGAATCGATTGATGACAAGCAAGGGTTTGCTATCAGCGGTGTGAAAGTCTAGAACCAACAGTCCAACAGTGGTGCGACGTGCAAACGAAGGATGGATGGTAATGTGTGAATTTGATGGTGATAGCCAAAAAATAAAATAAAATAAAATAAAGGAAGTATAAGAACAAAATAAGAGGAAGAAGAAAAGAGAAAAAGAAGACCTCACTTGCCGGTGAACCACTGTCGACAGCATCGTGGTGGAGAGAGGTTGGCATATCTCCGATGGTTGAGAATCAATAGTGAGAGAGAAAGACCGATGGGTGGGTCGAGTTTCCAATGTATTTGGATGGGTTTGGTCGGTGGTGGGTGGAGGTGTGATGATGAGGTCAGACGGTGAGGAGGTGCGATGATAGGGTAGGATTCCTAGAGAGAGAATGAGAGAAAAAAGTTTGGTAGAGAGAGTGACAAGCTTGGTGAACATGACAGACAACAGGGGTGGGTTAGTGATAATTGGTAGAGTAATCAAGGGTATTCTTGTCCAAAAAAAATCAATCTAAAATGATTTTAAAAAAAAGTTATTTTTTAATTGGGTCATCAGAAAAAGGTAAGTTTTGGTTAAGACCCAAGATATTTTTACCCTTTAACCAATTAAGATGACTAAATTACCTCTCATACAATAAATTAAATTTTAATATTAAAAATTTAATAATAGTGGAGTTTTTTTTTTAAAGAAAATTTGGGAATAATTTTATAAATAAAGAAAAAATGCCAATAAGAATTTGATACATAATAAAAATTAATGAAAAAATAATTAATTTAAAAAATAAAAGAAATTTGAAAAAATAAAAAGGGTTGATCACCATCTCGTGGAGATTACCCTTTAATGGAGATCTAGAGATCTCATATCCCATGACTAGCCATTGCTATAGTATCTGACCTAAAAATCCAAGTTATTTATCACAAGAAAATGAATGTTCAAAAGAAAAACACATGCTATCAGCTGTCTATACTCCACCTTGTGATGTGTAATTTGATGAGTCACTTTCACTTGCATGAATATTATTAAGTAAAGACATTCATTTTATATTTGATGGGTCACATCAAATGTAATTTGATTTTAATTATTATGCTTTGTTATAAAAGTATAAATTTTATTATGTTTAATTAGGAAAGTGTATTATTGTAATACTTGGAGAGTAAATTAGGTTTAGAAGTTAATTGTATATATAAACTCTTTTCTATATAGTTTGAATCAATATATTCCAATATTTCACAGATGGGTTATATCAAATGTAATTTGATGGGTCACTTTCACTTGCATGAAAATAATTAAGCAAAGACATCAAAAAGTGGAGTATAAAACCATGAACGGCACATTAAAAAAAAAAAAAAAAATGAACAGCACAATTAGCCAAAAAACACACACACAACATACATATATATGTGTGTGAAAATGACTAGAAATATCCATTTTAAAAAGGTCATTTTTGTTTTTATCTATTATTTTTAAAAAATTATTTTTAACCCCTCAAACAAATTAATTTCATCATATACCCAAATTACTCATAATGTCTCTACATATTTTTACCCATAAACCCTTATCTTTTAAAATTTTATAAAAAACTGAAACGTGAAATTACAAAACAACCCTTATATATAAGGTTTAGAAAATCTCGATGGAAAGTCATTTTTATCACCGAGCAAAAGTGAAGCTCGACCCATTTCTACGACCCATACCTGATCAAGACCCAACGAGGCCATTCGGCCTTTTCTGGTCATTCTCTCTCAGTTTTCGACTTTGTCAAAGCATCTCCGACCGCCGACAAGCTTTTACATTTGCGAAGGTACGTGATCTTTTGGTTTCCATTTGAAAGTTTGTATTTTTTCAATTTTGTTTGCGATTTTGAGATGTTTTTTGTGTTATGGATGTTGGGTTATGATTATTAGGTTTAGAATATGTTAGATTTGGGTTAAAAATGACCGATTCCGATGATAGTAATGTCACTGGCATCAGTTCAGTTATTCACATCGGTTATTCACTTTGGTTTTTCACAATTATATTTGCTTAGAAGTGAAAAATCAAATTGATTAACCGATGTGAATAACCGAAGTGAATAACTGATCTATAACATTGATTAGTTTTTCAGACATAGTAAAAAATTGATTCGATTTTTCACATCCAAAATACTAATCTTTTGCTATTTTTCTTTCCTACAGATGAATTTAAGGTATAAATATATTTCGAAAACAATTGACAATAATACGAGCGGGAATGCACACATTGGTTAGAAATGACTTGGTAAAATAATTGCAATTCTTATTAGATGGAATTTGTACGATCGGTTTATAGAAGAGTGCCCATTCGAACATATTTTGAAAATTACCAACAATACAACTGCTGCTTTCATGATATTATGGGTTCTTGCTAGAGAGGTAGAGGTCACTGGGCGCCCTAATGAAATGTGGTTTGAAATCGAGGGGAAAACATATAAGTTTGGGAAACAAGAGTTTTTATTGGTTACAGGACTTGATTTTGGGGTAATTGACTAAAAAATCTTCAATGCATTGCAAATTAACCAGATTAGTATCCTATGGTGATTGTTTAATGGAGTGTCACCGGATGTGCCCAGCGTAGCCACTTTTCTCAAGGTAAGAAGCCATACAACCCGCTAAAGTCGTGCAATCAACGATGCAATAAATGATGAAGATCTATCGAAGTTAACGAATGTAGGAATCGCTTTCCATCTCTTTATGAATCAGGATGATAGGACCAACATTGTTCATTTTAAGTGATCATGATTAAGAATGCAGAGGTGTGGAATTCGTTCTCTTGGGGTACATTAAGCTATAGTACACTAATCAATTGCCTTCGCTTGACAATTAATGAAAAGCAAATTAAAAATCTACTGAGTACCATTAATATTTATGGCTATATCTTGGCGTTTCAGGTATAACTGATATAGTTAATATTTATAGCTTCCTCCTAACATGGTTAATATATAGGGTTATATATATATATATATATATACTAATTATATGTTTGTTTTTTGTTTAATCATTTTTGCATTATAGTGGTAGTTAGTAGAAATATTCTCGATGTTGAGAGAAAAGATAGCGAAAAGTAACCAATCGTTGCAAAATGATCTACCAAGATGTAAGAGACAGACACTTAAGAGGACACCAAAAACATGAAAAGCCTTGATGATTTTCCCCTCGTAAGTGGCGAACGTAACCTAAATTGGTCTAATTATTTGTTTGTTTTAACTATCATTTTTTATATTAAGTATATAATAATATAAGTATATATATATGTATATAATGTAGATAGTTCGCATTATGTAAACCTTTGAGCCCACTGAAGCCGAAAGAGATACGGATTATTGGAAATCTTTCAATCTGAATCATTTGGTTAGCGAAGAGGTACATAAAGATGGCGGCGGTGGAAGGAATGAGGATGATGATGATGATGATGATGATGATGATGTGCGAGGTGATGATGATTATCAAATGGAGGATGGAAGGGATGATAATGAGGTGGAGGGTGATGATGATTATGTGGTTGATGAGTTTACAAGAGAGGACGATGAGCCAAATAAAGACGTCCAAAGTGTACAATTTGAATTAAATGATACATTTTCAAAGTTTCAGACAAAAAAGTCGCATGATGTACGAAACGTACATCCTAAGGTACGAATTTTCTATTTATTTTATTGTTTAGTGAATATCTATTTTAGTAAATACAAAAGTTATGGACATGTTGTATAGTCGTACGGATTAGGACAGAGAGATGGAGTCTCTAAACATGATAAATGAAGTGTAATTATGTAAATATGCAAACTATATTTCCCTGGATACTCAAAAAACAGAGGAGACTCTATTAAATTTTTTTACAATTGTGTGCACTGTGTAAAATGATATATATGGTTCTATTCTACTAGTGGTTGTTTGAGTATATTGTGGATTTACAAAAGGTAACCCATAAGAAGTTAAGTAAAATGGATAAGAGATAGAAGACAACCTTTAAGATCGTAAGAGAGATGGATAGAAGATTGACATGGGTGGAAGAACATTTACAAATTCCTAAGGATCCGGCTGGTAGGCATAATCCAGATTACGACGATGACAATGATGATGATGATGATGATGGGAGAGCTTTGTCCGGGATGAGCACATCTATTGCCCACGGCCATCACCACCACCACCATATTAGAATGAGAGGGTCCGTTGATCACCTCTCGATGAGAACGAAATGGTCCATCAGTCAATAATCCATGCCAGTCAACCATTCATCAGGAGAATCAAGATATCCTTCAGCCTCAGGGTGTCCATCGGTTACCTCATCAGCAGGAGGACCAGAAGATCCACCACTCATAGAAGGACTCAGGAGGTCTATCAGATGTAGAGTCTGAGCGTTGTCATAACCAGGTAAATATAGTATATGTAGTGTGTTATAGTTTGATATATAATTGTAAATGTATAATTCATGTTTTTTATTTGCTTATAGTTATAGAATAAGGTCATCCATGAACGGGACAAACAAAAGATGAAGCCAACAACACCTTTATGGACGTCATACATGGATCCTGGACCAATAAAAAAGAAAACAAAAATGCCCCAACAACAAGTTGAGGAGGTGGTAGAGTCTTTAGATCCCGTAGAGGCTGTCTACAATGAATACAAAGTTTCCACATCTTTAAACCTTAGGTATTGATAAAAAAACATATGATCCTTTCATTTTAGTTGCTAATGTAGTAAAATTTACAATCAATTATTATTTTTTTAATTTTAGGCTTGCAGTTTATTGTTGTGTGTGGTGCATGATACCGAACACATTGGCAACCCTCAAGGATGAGAACCAATGGTTGACTTCAGAGCACATCGATTCTTATTTGATGTGCCTATGAAAGAAATGGTGGAATGAGACTAAGGATAGTAGATACGCAATCCATGGGAGTTCCTTGTTTGTGAGTATTTACATTTCAATCAGTTATGCATTTTATAATCTCATGCCCATTTTTCCCTGAAGTTAAACATCATGTTTGATTTTTATTTTGTAGGCATATATGACAATATCCTATAAAGAGTAGTACATCAACAAAGAGATAAAATTTGATCCGGTTACAACTGATGTACCCTTAGATTGGCTTGCATTCGGTTCTAGTCAGATAGACGCATTAGTCTCGCGATGACGTGTTGAAAATATAAATATTGTTCGAAGATTAAGATTTATTATTTTATCATTTGAATTAGTCATATAGCACTGATGTCCTCAATCTATAGGTGTTACTACTATATAGTCTGAATCAATATCACTAGGTCATATGTCAGGTGTGCCTCATAAAGCAAAAAATATTAATATATGATTCGTATGCAAATACTGACATAGCCGAACGGATCAAACTACTTGAGCCGTTAGTATCTTTTATGCTCATCTTGTTGTGGTTCATAAAATTTTATGAGAAGACCTAGATTGATATGCCACCCGTGGATGAGTGGTAGAAATTTAAATATCTTGATAGATCAGTTGTGCCCCAATAACCTGATGGATGAGTAAATTTATAACTTAATTAATATATATTAAATTCTAAATGCTATGTTATCATTTATTACTGATATAGGATGAGTTATGGAACGTATGTGGTAATGTATATACACGACATTTTATAGTCGAAAGAGAGTACATGGAAATCAAGACGACCCGATTAGGTTGCAGGCGCTATTGCATTGAGGGTAGAGATTGCTAGGGATTCATATATGTTTTCAACAACACTGTATAAAGTAAATAAATTTGAAAAATTGACACTAGACTTTGATGGAGAGGTTGTATATAAGTAAAAGTATTAATTTATATGTTAATTATTTAATTCATTTTGTTAATTATAAGTTTACAAAAATAATATAATGAAGGTTAATATTGCTAAGTTAAAAACCAAGAAATTAGTTATTTACAGGGGCTGAAAAACCGAAATATGTTTTTCATCATGCTTGAAAACCGATTAGAATAGCAAATCAAGAAAAATGGGGATCGATTTTTTATAGGGGCTGAAAAACCGAAATCGGTTTCTGAGCCCCACTGAAAAATCGATCCTATATTTTCTTTCTTTTTTACGCCACTTTCCACCATATTTAAAGGTTCACAGTGACTAAAAAGACACAAAAACGATAGAACTGATATTATATCTCACAACGGATCAACATTACCAACAAACATAGTTAGATAAATCAACATCAATAATTTTTAGGTGAAACATTGTCACCTAAATGTCATGTGTTACTTTGATGTCACCATATGGAGTTGTTACATTAGTTATTTACTCAACTTTATGTTAATTGGTTAAATTAAAGCAATTTTGGGGTCATTTGTTGGTCATCAAAAGTCATCTGAAGAAAAGAAAATCAAGAAAAACTATGATTGATTATTTACAGGGGATGAAAAACCGAATCATGCTTGAAGACCGATCAAAAGAGCAAATCAAGAAAAATGGGGATCGATTTTTTACAGGGGCTAAAAAAACGAAATTGGTTTCTTAGTTCCACTGGAAAACCAATCTTATGTTTTCTTTCCTTTCTACCCTACTTTCCACCATATTTGAAAGTTTCCAGTGATTAAAAAGACACAAAAACCATAGAACTGATGTTATATCCCACAACAGATCAGCATTACCAACAAGCATAGTTAGATGAATCAACATCAATAATTTTTAGGTGAAACATTGTCACTTAAATGTCATGTGTTACTTCGATGTCACCATGTGGAGTCAATATGTTAGTTATTTACTCAATTTTATGTTAATCAATAAAATTGAAGCAATTTTGGGGTTATTTGATGGTCATCGAAGGTCATTTGGAGGGAAGAAAATCAAGAAAAACCATGATCGGTTATTTACAAGAGATGAAAAACTGAATCATGCTTGAAGACCGATTAGAACAGGAAATCAAGAAAAACGAGGAACGATTTTTTACAAGGGCTGAAAAACCGAAATCGATTTCTTAGCCCCACTGAAAAATCGGTCCCATGTTTTCTTTCCTTTTTATGTTAATTAGTTAAATTGAAGTAATTTTGGCGTTATTTGATAGTCATCATAGGCCATCTGGAGAGAAGAAAATCAAGAAAAACCATGATCAATTATTTACCCGTGATCAGTTTTTAAAGGTGTGAAAAGCTGAAATCGATTTCTTAACCCGATTGAAAAACTGATCGTTTGTTACTTCCCCTTTTGACCCCCTTTTCCACCACATTTAAAGGTTTCTAGTTATCGATTGATGGTTGAAACCGTTGATCGATTGTTTAAGTGTTTAACTTCATTAATTAAATTTGATGTCAATTACTTTACTTCATTCATTAAATTTAATGTCAATTACTTTACTTCATTCATTAAATTTGCATTCATTCATTACAATTGGTGAAATTAAAATTAGTAACTTAAAAACCAATTTGATTATAATAGTATAGCGGTATTATTATATAAATGGAGTAATATATATATTTAAAAAAATAAAATAACATATATGAAACAGAAGTTCAAATTAATGTCGATGTCTAATCATTGTTTTCATTATTACTCACCTTTAGATTGGGAGTAGGAAACCGTTAAGGACATCAACGTTGGTTGTGTCTAGTCTCACAACACAAACGACATCTTCAAGAAGGCAGGCATTTTCATTAGTATTTGTGCTCATCCCAACTTCTACATCCACGACCATGCTCATTCCTTCATTAGAGAAAGTAAAATGGTTAGGGCAACGAAGATGGTTATGTCCCCTCTGACCATATTTTTCACACTTTTTTCTATGATGATCTTCCCCAATTGAAGGAATTCGAACTCCTTCAGCCTACTTGCTTGTCTTTTTCCTATAGGTGGTAGTACAACCATGCTTCTAACTTTTGCAAAAATATTTCAACTGGCCAATTTAGGGATGCAATTGATCAAATGTACATATGTAGCTTTAAGCTACTCTGTGCTATAATACTGACTGCAAATTGTATCACAACTGACGTTCTTAAACCTGATATGTATCCAAAATTTAAGTGTCACGATATGACATGAAATACCGAAAGCAACAATATACAATTACCATACTTGGCCACTACACATGCATGAACACAAGGCAACTGATCTAGGTTCTACTGCTTACATGTATGTTTGTTCTCTTGAATATTAACCATTGCATTGCCTTTGCTAGGATGCATGACATTGTATGTGATCAGTTTTATAATAAGATGTACGCTACCTTCCTTTGATAAATCTTTTGCTAACATGATACAATTATACGCAGCGGTGGTAACACAAGTTGTGAGCTACTCAACAGTAACACGTTATTAAACCATTTCTGCAACACGTTTCTTACATATTCATATACATTTGTTATTAGCAAATGGTGTGTTTGCATCGTGCAATTGTTGAGTGACTCTGTAATGTCGGTGGTCATCATTTCATATCTTCTTTTTGGATAATATGCTCATAATCACCTGCTCACTCCAGCCTTAACCAAAGTTTCATGTGTTCTCGGATGTAATGCCCGCATTTCTTCCAATATTCTGTTGCAATCATTAGGTATATAGTAGTATGTTGTATGGTAAATTGTATTTTTCACATCCGAACGCTTTTTACAATATTGGTTAAGCTTTTGCCATAGGTGGAAAAAACATGAAATGTGTGGAACTTTAGGAACAGCTACTTTTATCCCATTCAATATGCTTTTATGATAATAAGATACGATAAACAAATCGTCTAACATGCCAATCGCCTCCCATAACTTTTTTAGAAACCAAGTCCATGAACAGTCTGACTCTCCATCAACAAATTCAAAAGCGATGAGATAAATCATCTTCGACCAATCTTTGCATGTAGCAAAAAAAATCACCCCTTTATATTCACCTTTCAAATGAATGACATCAATAGCAATAACCGATCTCATATAAGAGTGAAAACCCTTAATGGAAGCTCTAAGTGCAACGAAGGAATACAAAAACCAGTTGTTTTCATCTCTCTCAATTGTCGTCATTGTGTTGAGATTTAATAGTTTTAACATCTCAAAATAGGATGGAAGCTATTGATACGACTCATCTGCTTATCCATATACTAGTTTCTTTGCATACCGTAAAGTCTTCCAAGCTTTATTATACAAAATCTGCACGTCATACTATTCTAGCATTTCTCCAATCAAATGATTAGATGTCTAAATATCTCTCCCCACCTTTCCTATATACAATTTTTCGATAACAATAACCTTCACACTCTTCATATATGATTCCATGGTTGTCTGACGATATGTGTGTTCCGTCACATACCTCAACATAAACCACATCGAACAACCCTTTCTACATCTTGCACGAACTATACAAAACTACAATTTTTATCCTTACAACCAGTCTCAAATCACTCTGTGTTTGAATGTCTAACCCGATATTCAAACTTGGTTTTCAAAGCATATTTTGCAATAGTTGTACTCATTTCTTCTTTACTGTCAAAGAATGCACCTTTATACAAGTACCGCATTGGTAGATGGTTGACGTAGCATTTAAAGTAGCCTTAATGTCAATTCTACACCAAGAAAAATCCAGTATAGTTGTGAAGGATTGCTCTGAAATTATAAACCTGAAAATCTTATTTCTAGAAACCCTTCTTTCTAAAAAACATCATCAAATCGAGTTTCCTTTTCATCACTATCTACAGTTTGCTCTTTGTTACCATCTCGTGTCCTATCACTATCATCATTTCTGTCCCGATCTTTATCATCAGTACCATCATTCATATAGTCATCATTAATGTCGCAAATGAGACTTTCCATAAATGTAAATGGGGTGATAGAAGCATCAACCCGATTGCTCTCAATACTTCAAGTAAGATAAAAATGACTTTTAATCATAAGTGAATTTATAGGTCTATTCGTATTTGCCTCGTCATGCTTTATGTCTTGTATTGAGTCAGTGATAGTTGGATGAACGGTATGCCTACTAACTCTAGCCCCAAAATCTCTCGCAATCTTATCAATATAAATTTCTTAATATCAATATTTTTGATCACCATCAAACCAATCACACCCATATCAAACATGATGTGTATTTTTTTAACTTGGCCATTTGTCATACTTTGTAATAAATAACATATACGGATATCTCACTTTCTTCAATCAATGCTAGCCTCTCTGTACACAATGTCTACCAATGATGAAAAATTATCATCTTTGTAAACCCTATACATGATCGACTCACCATCAGGTAGTTACATTCATTCTACTTTCCCTTAAAGTTTATTACGATCATCTCTTGAGCCATTTCTGTAACATTCAAATAATATTATTAATAAATTAGTCTCACTTCAATGGGTCAACATTATAAAATACAATAATATCAAATCAAATCTAACATTATAAATCAATATCCAGCATCAACAACACAAGAAATATCAAAATTATGTTAACACTACCTAATTTGGTTTTTAAGTGGACCAAAAAACCGGTATCGGTTTTTTGCTCCACTAAAAACCGAGTTAAACGCATTGATTATGCACTCACAACACTCTCCAGTCAAATATAATCAAATACAATAAAATACAATCATATCTAACCACATATAACACTAAAATTGAATACACAACATTCAAAACACAACAAATATCAAAAATATGAAAAAATTGGTTATTTCGGTTTTTCAATGGACTAAAAAATCGATATCAGTTTTTTAGTGAGTGAAAAATTGATTTACTTCTTCAATCGATTTTTCAATCATGAAAAATCGATTTTGTCGCAAATTTTATAGAAACAATTAGTCTATCTTACGAATACCAGATATATCACAATCAAATCATTTTAACAGCCTTTTATCTTGTAATATGAACAAAACAATCTAAAAACCAACTAACAAAAACACATAAATTATGTTTAAAACTTAAATTACTTCAAATGGAAGAAGAAACTTCAAAACTTTCAATGGATGAAACTTGAATGGATCAAAAACCTTTAATAGACGAAGAAGCTTCAATGAAGAATTCCTTACTAGATTATTTTTGGGCTACAATGGTGAATCTAACATCAAAAACCATGAATAGAGAAGAGGAAAGAGAGAGAATATTGTTAGGAAGAAGAAGACTATTTTGGTAATTTCAGATTAGGACAATTGGGTGATTTAAACTTAAGGATATTTTAGTAATTTTGGATATACAATGGAAATAATTTGTTTGAGAGGCCAAAAACATTTTTTTTAAAAAAAAATCTAGTTAAAAAAAAAAAAATTCCCTTTCATTTGGGTAAAAACTATAAATTTCCTTATATATATAATCTAGAAAAAGATATGAAAACTAATGAAATCCTTAGAGGTTAATTATATAATTAATTAGTCAAACAAATTCTTGAGTGCATGGCATTTTCCACATGGTTCATGCAACAAAACCTTTCCATTATCCCATTCAATGATCACGTGAATAGAGGTAGTAGTGACTGGTTCAACATTATTGTCGCCCAGAATTACTCCCTACTTTTGTATGCACCCTACCTATCTTGAAAGAGGCTAAAGCAAGCCATGAAAGAGATCTCAACTGTGAAAAGTATGGTCTAAATCATAGTGCTTCATGATATTTTGTGATGCTTGGCTCTTATGCCTGTGTAGATGTTGAAAATCCCCACGAGAGACACTAAAGCTCCAAGTAACCAATGCACAGAGTACCATACAATTCTTCTTTTGTTTCCTTTGTAGAAAGATAGAATGTATTGTATATTGCTAACATTTGCCCCTTTTTTTCATGAATTGTTGCATGTATGATTACATTTTTCATTCATCAAACTATGTTTAATAAAATGCAAACCAACTATGCATTACTTTTATACAAACGTCACATCTCGATCCTTAGATAGATCTAATAGTTGATAGAAATGTTACATCTCTCAATGCTATCAAGGTGGAATATTACATGATATGATATAGGCTTTGATTTTAGGCTCTATATATAGGTAAACAAGGTGCAATGACCTTGGATCCAGATTTGATATAATGTATGATCAAATAAAAATATATATAATTAAACAACAAAACAAAGAGTAAATTACAATTTGGCTATCCAATTCAAACTTTAATTCGAGCAAAGTAATACTTTTGATGTTATTGCAATTTATCCCTTGCCATTAGTAAAATTCTGTTAGATTTGAAGAAAAAAAATTGGAAAAGAAAAAGTTGAAAAAAATTATATAGAAATTTGGATTCATTCGAATGAACCGAAATTCTAGGTTCATTCGAATGAACCTAGAATTTTTGGGTTTAGTCGAATGATCCACTGGTGAACCACCATCAATAGTGATGCACCACACCCACCCACACTCACCTATCAAACACATCCATCAAACATCAAATGGAGGTAGATGGGAAAAAAGAAGAGGTCAAATAGCCACAGATAGGGAAGAAGAAGAGAAGTAGATCGGTGATGGGAAAGAATAAAAAGTGAAGGTTGCAGTGAAAGAAAAATATAGAGAGAGCTGCTAAAGTTAGAGAGAAGAAATGAGAGAAATTTTTTTTTTTTTTTGTTTTAATCAGTTGATTTCCACCGTCTATCTTAATCCACTGTCCATCTTAAAATGGATGATAGAGATCTGATGAATTTTTATTTAAATTTAAATTTAAATTTTTATTAATCTTTTTAATTATTTAATTTTTAAAATAAGGTCAACATATCAGTTTGTCCCTCACTTAATTAATTTTAACAAAGAGTTGCTAACAATAGGGGGTAAATTGCAATAACATTAAAAGTGTTATTCCATTCGAATTAAAGTTTAAATTGAGTAGCTAAATTATAATTTTCTCCAAAACAAATCACTTTTTTAGTAAATAATAAATTAAATCATATTTTAAACACAAAGAATTTTTTATTTTTTTTAAAACTGGAAAGTACAAAGAAGGTTTTTGTCCTAGGGAAATGATATATATATATATATATATATATTGAAATATGGAGAAATGACATTTAAAAAGAAAAAGGAAGACTTTCATTTTGATCCTTATATATATTTTTTAATTATCATTTTTAAATGTGAATTCACTTTCAATTAATTTGGTCCATCTATGTTTCAAAATGCACCATTTTGACCCCTCTAATAAAAAATTTAATAGCCAACGTTAACGGAAAAAGAAAAAAGATATTTTTACCCTTTAACCAATTAAGATGACTAAATTACCTCTCATACAATAACTTAAATTTTAATATTAAAAAAAATTGATAACGATGGAGTTTTTTTAAAGAAAATTTGGGAATAATTTTATAAAATAAAGAAAAAACACCAATAAGAGTTTGATACATAATAAAAATTAATAAAAAAATAATTAATTTAAAAAATAAAAGAAATTTTGAAAAAAAAAAAGGTTGATCACCATCTCGTGGAGATCACCCTCTAATGGAGATCTAGAGATCTCTATGATCGACGAACTCTGTTATCAACCTTAGACCAAGGTTCGAACCCAAACCTTTGGTTTGTATTCAAATGCAGATTTTAAAAATTTGGGTTCACCCAGATTTTTCTTCAGCATCTGGGATTTGTCCACAAAAGGAAGGTCAACATCACCAGAGGAAAAGAGGAAAAACACAACAATGATGTGAGAGTTCATCCTTCTAAACTACAACCACTTCTTCTTCGCGTTGCCTTCCTCTTCTTGACATAGATTTTCTCCGGTTCACAAGAGTGCTAACATTTTTCTTCCTTACATATCACCACCATCATCCACCGGTGAAATTAACTTTCTTTTAATGGGACATCGCTACTATTGAGCGATTTCTTCTTTCTCATGCAAAACTGGTTTCCTTGCAGAACTTGGTGATGTGAGATTCCTCCTTGCACTGACTTTGTGTGGAACTACAATGTTGAAGATCGTCTAGTTTTTTTCCTCTTTAACAGCGATCACTAGTCTTGGCATCACTTTCGAACCTAGATGGGTTCACCTAGATGTTGAAGATCTATGTAAGGCCTTAATTCAAGTAGACCCAAGAGATTAATTGAAATCTAGTTATTATTATTAATTTGATCTTATCCAAATTTTAGAATTAAAAGGGTATATAGACAAATATCCTTTTTGGGGACATTTTGAAAAGAACTTAAGAAAATAGAATGTAAAAGGAAAAAAGGTCAAAGGGGTACAAAATGCAAATTTATAAGTTGATAAATGTGGTGGGCCATTACTACTGAAAATTGAAAAAAAAAAAAATATGTGGGGTGGTTGTGAGAAAGAGAATTGAGACAATATTTTTATAAACGGGTAGGTATTTGGTGTCTGTGATAATTTTTTTCAAAGAAAGGGGCAAATATTAAACCAGTGTATATATAGGAACTATGAAAACTAGAAACAAATCACACATGAAACCAAACCATATGGCAAAACAAGAGAAAGAAAAGAAACGAAAAAGAAGAAGGTCGTGAACAAGAAAAGATAGGAGAAATTTCATATGAGCGATCCGAATATTTTGATGTCAAATTTATCTAGATAAGTCATTTTTATTTCAATAAAATTTGAAATCTAGGAAATTAATAAATTTTACAATAAGTTTTAAATTGAGTTTATGTGATTTTAGGGTGGATTCAGAATTATGAGAAATCCGATGAAAATTCATTTTAGATCCAAATCTGAGCAAAAGAGTTATGTGAGTAGACAGTTTTATTTTAATTAAATTGATTGAAGTATGTTTATTTATATTTTAATTTCTATTATGTATTGAAAATAAATTATTTGTTTAGTTAATTCATTTTATAGATTATAAATTACATTTTATGATTGAAATGAGAATTTATTATGTATTCATATTTATATTATGTTGTGAAAAAGAATTTTTGTTTATATTTCGAGAAAAGTATTATTTAATATTATGTATATTCAGAAAAGATTTGAGAAATGAAAATAAAAATATTTTCATAATACCAAGGTTATACTCTCTCCTTAACAATCAAGCAGGTTTCATGTGTGTAAGTCCGAAAGAGTCGTCTAGCACGTGTATAATAGATGTTATCCCTCGCTTTGCGTGTATGTTGAGTATCTCCATCACATATGATAGATTTTTCTAGGTATTAGTTGATATAAATTTTCATATTATAGATGTTATATATTGAGCTGGATCAGTACAGATAGAGATTTACAAAAATACATATTTATATAAAGAGTTTCAGAAAAGTTTTACATATTATAGTATTATAAAAATAATACATATAGAAGTTATAGTTTTATTATGATACAAGAATTATTTATTATTACCAATAATATGTTTAGTTTTAATAGAAATATTTTAGAAAAGTTATATCCACTCATTGGACGTTATCGCTCACTCATTTATAAAACTCATTTTTCCAGGTATCTGCTACAGGTTCATACAGATTAATATGTATTGTGAGAATGACCATATGGTGATGACCAAATACATTCATATTATTTTTAAGTAGAAATATTTTACATCAGTGTATATTAATTTTAATTAATCAAATTTTGTAAATGTATTTCAAGAATAGTTTTGGAAATGAAATATTTTTTTCATATATTTTATAAATATATTTGATATATCCAGTATATGGTCTAACACAAGAAATAAAGATTTTTTTTTAATTTATTCAATTTATATTTATAAAAAAATTATGAAATTTACTATAATTTTTCTAAACGATGTTTATTAAATCCTACATTTCAATCAAAAAGACCTCGGTTTTCACGGGATCCTCCCGGAGTTGAGAGAGGTGTTTGGTCAAGTCCTTTCAATCTAGGTTAGAACTATTCAAACCTAAATCTTCAAGATCTGACATTGATTTTTTTAATTTTTTTTTAGAATTTGTTTTCTTAATTAAGTTTAATCTCTACCCTCCATCTTAAAAATAAATAGTGGAGGTCGTTCAATATTTTAATTAATTAATTGTTTAAAATTTTATTTTAATTAGCTTTTATCTTTTTCGTTCATTTTTAAAATGGACAATGGAGATTTATCATTTTCAATCATAATCTATCTAATTTGTTTTACTTAAAGATACAAAATCATATTGAAAAGACAAAAGTATCCCTCCATCCATCATAGTTGAATAATGGTTGATTAATGATAAGGATTAAATTGATATATTTTAAACGTAGAGGGACCAATTTTTCCGAAAGCAAATTCACATTTTAAAAATGATCAATCGAAAAAATATATGGATTACAATAAAATTCTCCCAAAATGGATGTCCTTTAATATAATAAAGTAGTGCTAGTGTCATTTCCTACTATTCTCATTTGTGGAAGAGTGGAACAGTGAAACTTGTGTTTATTTATTTATGTTTTTAGGCAAAATTAGTATTTATTTCAACGCTATCTTTTTGTTACACATTCGCACCGTGATATTTTTTTTTCAAAACGTTATCTTTGTGTCACAATTACTCCACCATACGCGTCATCAGAATAAATCTGAAAATATGTCATAAAAATATCTAGTAGACAAATATTTTGTTTTAAATATCTGGGTGTCGCTATTGTATCATACAAACACCCCTTGTGACAACCAAGGACTGAAAACTGAGCTGCAGCTACCGGTTAAAATATTATGTTAAATAAAAAAAATAATAGTAAAACTCAAAATTATATGAAATAAAATTATATATAATCTAAATATAAATTTGATCAAAAAAATTAAAAAAACTAATATGCATTAATATGCATGAATTGCACAATTCCCATGAGATACCCTTTTAAAATGCGGAAACATGTTTATTATTTAATTACATCAAACCTACACTCTATCAATAAACTCCGATGAGCAAAGGATTCAAATACGCTCAGCATAATAAACTAAAGTCTATTTGATCAGTTTACTCGTGAATAATATAAAAAAACAATGATAATAAAATATTAAAATGAAGAGGTATTTTAGTTTTTTAATCATTTATCTATATATTTTGTAAACTAAAACACATCTTAATAAAAGGAAACTCTTACAAGTGGAGAAAACATAGAAACAAACTAGATGCATTGACATGGTGCCAATACAGAGCGCCACAAGAGGCCAAGATTAAAGAGATTAGTTTATGTGCTAGGCGGTTCCCATCTCTTGGGACGGCTACCCACTTACAAACGCCAACTTCCTCAAATAACACCTTAATATCATCAATAAGAATACTGGCTTCTCCTCTATAGTTACTCCCCGAAGAAACATCAGAAGCCGTATTCGTTGCATCAACTTCAGCAACCAAGACCTGAAGATTCAAAAAACGAGCCAGCAACAGCCCTTCGCGAAGGGCTAACAGCTCCCCTATGTCAGGGGTGAAATTTATTTCCTACTTTTCTGTCCAATGTTCCGCCATGACAAATCCGTAGTTGCAGAGGAATGTCTCCTCGGTTCCTACTTATGTTCCCTGCTCTCTAAATTGCTTCTCTTTCAGCTCCTTAAGGATAGGCACCCAGTTGTATCACTCATTGTCTCAGCTTCATTCTATTACTCTTTGTATTTGTAGTTTGTACTGCAGGCCATCTCTCCTACCTTAGTTTAAGAACCTCACAAGTAGCCTATTTATCTTATTTATTCATTCGGTAACTTATAAAAAATTGTGCAGCTTTATTGCGCAGAGATTAACCAGACAACATAAAATATCCAACTATTAAAAACGATATATTATCTTCCTCATCCGACACCTCTCCTCTCACCAATTTATCATACAATCCAGTCTTCCTCTCTAATGCTGCATAGCTGGCTGATCCATCATTAAGTGCTTTCAGCTCAAGGTTATCTCTAAATTTACACACATTTGATTTTCTTCTATTGATTTCCTCTCGTCCACCATCAATTCTCAAATCATGGGTTGCTCCACCGCCCTCCATAAACGACATGTCGTATTAACCCCTTTGGGTTCAATTAAACTCGGGTCGGATCAGTCGCCTTCAAGGCCCAAGCCCATCCGAATATATAAGAGACTTCAAATCAAAAGTTCATTGGTTGACAATTTTGGTAATCAGATGGGCTAGTTTGAGTGCGCATAATAATCATCATCAATTATATTTAAAGGTTAATTATGTTATTTTCTTTTCTTTGATGAAATCTGAACTAAATTGTAAAGTAAATTAGTAATTAGGAGTTAGGTCCAATAAAGTTAAATTGGTTTGATTAGTTGATTAATTTAATGCGACTGTTGGTCCACCCCTAGTCTAGGGTTTTTTGTTTTTTGTTTTTAATTAAGATTCAAAGTAGTAGTAGTAATAATAATAATAATAATACACACCAATCTATAAATTAATCGGTTAACATATTTTTCTTTTGTATATATAATCGAGGTTTGAGTTTATTATGTACATTTATTAGTATAAGTGAAAATAGTTCTCTTTGATTTCTTTATGTGTTATATGAGTATATTTTTGAGTGCAACATAGTTTTTTTATTTCAATGAATCCAAAGAGATTTCCTATCATAAATGTTAGTAGGTTTATATTATATTATAATTATAAATCAAAATAATAATAAAAATAATAATAATCATAATAATGATTATTATTATGGTAATGATATTACAATAATTATAATGATAGTTATAATAAATTGATGATTACAATATCATGAAAATAAGCACGCATTATATCATAGAAGTTATTCTTCAAACCTTGACTACTATATTATCTATTTCCAGAGGAATGGGATTAATAAGTAATGATGATACACGATCTTTAGTCTCCTGGTTTGAAGTACCATGTCCATCCCCATATTGGTACATGCACTGAGCCATTCTTGCCAAATTTATTGCAACTCCAACAAAAGTGTCCGAGAAGTGAGGGTTTCTCACTCCATCTTTATTCATTTTCAACCATGTGGCACTTATAAGTTCTTTTATGTGTTCACGAGTCTCTTCCTCTGAAGCTCCTGTTTTATGTATATAACATTGGATTGATTTAGGAACATCCCCCCTCTCCATCTCATCCTAAACCAAATAAATTAAAACAAGAGAAGAGAGAAAAAATTATCAAATAATCAAGAATCAAACGTAATGAAAATTGTATTATTACTATTAATGTAATTAAGAATCAATTTCTATACCGATGATGTTCCCAAGTCGTCTGCAAGTCGCAAAACCATTGATGACCAACGAATTATGTTAGGATATTCCTCTAATTGATTTAAAGTTTCCTTTGTTGGTGGATTTCTAATTAAAAAGTAAGCATGCACTAGAACTAGAGGTGCTGATATTGAAATCCACGCATTGTCAATGTATTCTTGAAAGGTTGGGGTGTATCCACTGTCGTACCACTTTGCCTCCAATAAATAGGCTTTACATAAATTTGCCCACTGCAATAATTGCAGAGTAGTAGAAGGAGATAAGATAAATTACAACTTAAATAAATTAAATGTTGGGTTAGATAACAGATGAGAACCATACCTCTTTTCTTAGATATGGGATGATGTCAAGTCCTTGATCTTTTAGACTGTCGAAAGCCATTTCGTTTATGGTATTATAAAGAGCAAGAAAACATATCTTCATATATTCTGGAAGTTGCTCCATTGCAGTGATGTCCCATCTGAAATTATCTTGCAAATTGACATTCTGGTAGAAATAGCTAATGAAGCTAGATCTATATAATAAATTTACTTACAAATCTAACATTGAGATTATGTATTATAAAGAATACATGGGACTGAATCGACATTTTTCATCGATAAGACGCTAATATATTAAAGCGTATTAGAGAGATAGCTACAACCAACCTCTCCACTGCATATGTAAAGCGTTCTAATTCGTCCAAAGTGCCGTAGACATCATAGATATCATCAATTGTTGTTATTAATGCATTGAGCTTTGTGAGCATCCTCCTGCAGTAACTAAATTGAGGCTCGAATATTACCTCCACTGTCCAAAAGAAGTTCTCCATCAACCTGTCCCTTGCAAAACTCAGTTTCTCCCCAAGACCTATATTCCTCCACCAACTTCATATAACAGGAAGACCAATTAATTAGTTTAGTCGATTCTTGAATTAAACTGGCATTCAATAACTATTTATATATATATATATTTTAAAAAAAAGGGCGCTATTGTTAAACATGCATGCTCCCTTACCCCTTACCTAGACACATATATCAGATCTTCTTGGTATGTTGCTTGCGCAATGTTGAAGTCCAATTTAGCAAGCTCAAGCAAGAGAGAGTTCATGTCTTGCTTTGTTTCGTATACATCGATGAACCACCTTGCCTCCAATCTTAGCATCCTCCAACGTAGTGGAAGCTCCAATGCATGGTTGGCTAGTGTTGAAAGATATCCATCTTTGTTCTTCTTAACGTACTCTTTGAGGTATGGGGTTGTGAAATTTAAAGCATCGAGAAACATACTTTCTCCTTCTACACAAAAGTATGCGGCTTCATATAAAGACAGAATTCCTTTGCAATCATCACCGAGGTATGACCAAAAGCTTCCCTTCTCATCCCTGAAACTACTGAAAATTTCTACCCCAAAAAAAAAAAAAATAGAAGCAATGAATTCAAACAGAAAACTGCGATTGAATAGAGACCAAGTTGATATAATTAGGAAAGAAATCAAATCACTCCAAATGGGGGTGGTGCAATGACGTCCTCACCTTCCTTGTTTTCTAAAAGTAGAGGGATAAGGTTCGAGTAGCTACTTTGCTACCCAAATAGATAATTTTTTTCATTTTGAATGAATTGATCTCTCCATCATCTCATTTATTAGAGAATAAAAATCCAAATTATACTTTAAAGTCTATTTCAAAAGGTTTTGATAGTTGTAACTAAACTTGTAATATTAAAAAAAAAAAAATCATTGTTTGTTGTTGTCTTATATATTAGATTTATATCTGATCGTAATTGGTAAAATTATACTATTACCTAAAAGTTTCAGTTATTTATACCTTGAGATATATCATAGTCATACTGTCTGAAAAGTCTAAATTCGAGAGCCACAGCATGTAGGCTACTTTTTTGTTTTAGCTTACAATTGCTGTGCCTCTTGTCGTATATTCTACCCAAACTTGTTTTGATTTCATTCTCAAAGTGGTAAGATAAACCGAGTCTTTGCAAAGTATCGATAAGCTCCAGTTGATGTAAATGGTCCCCCACTTTGACAAGGATGGTCTTCGCTTCTTCTTTCAGCTCTTTGACTCGTTGGGCATATGATTCTCCCTGAATTGAATTAATCTTTTGTTAGGCATCCAGCAGTACTAATTATAACTTCGATTATATATATACAACTACAGAAACAATATTGCTGCTTATAACAACAGAATTAGTATAATACCACAAATTCACTAGTCAGTGATTGAATATAGTCATAGCTCCAAACCGGAGGTCTGTAATTCGCAGATCGCCTAGTAATAATTTGATGATGATGAGACATACTGGTGGCAACCATGCGTTGGACTCCACAACGACCAAAGCCACGACTAAAAGATGATCCAACTACAATACGATTCGGCTGCACTGCAAGCGGTGAATTTAGACCCTGAAGAGCCATTCAGAAAGCTAACTTAAAGAGAATGATTTTGGTTTTCTTAAAATAATTAATAATAATAGTTGTTGTGTTGAGAAATACAATTGCTACAATATGACTTAGGCTTAATAGGATTTCAGGCTCTATATATAGACAGACAAGGTAAATTGAGCTTGGATCCGATATACTGCATGATCAAATAAAAATATATAGAATTAAACAACAAAACAAATCACGTTTTTTTATTTAACAATAAATTAAATCACATGTTAAAAACAAGAAGCTTTTGGCCTGGAGAAATGGTATTTGGAAAAAAATATTGTGACATGGGAGCAAGCAATGACATTTTAAAAAAAGTGAGGAAGAATTTCAAGTGGTCTCTATATTTGTTTGAATTATCACTTTATTAAATGCAAAATAACTTTCAATTAATTTGATCCCTCTATGTTTTAAAATGCAAAATTTAACAGTCAATGTTAACAGAAAAAATAGAAAAACAAAAATACAATTTTACCCTTTAACCAATTAAAATGACCAAATTATCCTTCATAGAATAAAATAAATTATAATATTAAAAAAATTGATAATGGCGGAGTTTTTATCTAAAGAAAATTTGGGAATAATTTTAAAAAATAAAGAAAAAGACCAATAAGAAGTTGATACATAATAAAAAAAAATAATAAAAGATAATTAATTTTAACAAATAAAAAATTATTAAAAAAATTTGAAAAGAAAAAGTTGATCACTATGTGGTGGAGATCTCCACCAGATGGAGATCCAAAGATCTCTATGGTTGGAGAACTCTACTACTGGCTATAGACCTAGGTTTATACTTAGACCTTCGATCTGTGTTCGAACCCAAATTTTAAAAATCCGGGTAACATTTACGACTTATCCAAGTGAGGAAAGTCATTGCCACCAAAGGAAAAGAAGAAAAATGCAACGGTAATGTGAGACTTCATCCTCCTAACTTGCAACCTCTTATTCTTCCTGTGGTCTTCCTCTTATTGGCAAAAACTTTCTTCTAGTCATGGGGAGGCTTAGCTTCTTGTTCCTTTCATATCGCCACTGTAGTCGATCAGTGAAGGTAGTTTTCTTCTTCATGGGACATCGTTGTTGTTGAGTAGCTTCTTCTTTCTAGTGTAAAATTGGTTTCCTCGCACAACCTAATAGTGCGAGATTCTTTCTTGCATTAACTTTGTGCGAAACTACGATATTGAAGTTCATTGAGTTTTTTCCCTCTTTGATAGCGATCATTTGGTCTTGGCATCACCTGAGTTTGAACCCAAATATGTTGAAAATATGGGTTTGAACTATTCAAGCCTGGATCTTCAACATCCAGCGTTGATTTTTTTTTTAATTTATTTTCTTAATTAGGTTTAATCTTCACCTTTCATCTTAGAAATAAATAGTAAAAATCTTTCAATTTGTAATTAATTAATTAATTGTTTGAAAAAACTTATTTGAATTAGTTTTTATCCTTACCGTTTATTTTTTGAGATCGACAGTGGAAATTTATCTCCTTTTCAATCATAATCTTTATTATTTTAGTTTACTTAAAGTTAAAAAAGAAAATCATATTGAAAATAAAAAATATGCCTCCATCCATTATAGTTGACTAGTGGTAGGGATTAAATTGATATATTTTAAAATGTAGAGGACCAATTTAATTGAAAGTGAATTCACTTTAATAAAAATGACAAATCGAAAAAATTTAAGCACTCGAAGGACATTTTCCCAATAAATGATTTGATTTACTGCAGGTGAGGGCAAATGAGTGAGGAAAAGAGAAAAAGGCAAAGAGAAAAGGACATGACGATTAAAAAAAAAAAGGTAAGGGCAAATGAGCGAGGACAAAGAGAATATTGGCAAAGAGAAAAGGACATGACGATTTAAAAAAAAAAAAAAAAAGAGAGAGAGAGAGAAAATGTACAAAATATTTGGTAGGATATTTTTAATATAATGAAGTAGTGTGAGTGCCATTTGCTTTTACTTTCCTTACGCGGAATAGCAGAACTTTGGAATTTGTGTTTCTTTTATCGTTATCACTTTTGTTTTGAAAAGGATTTAACGTTATCCTTTTGTAACCAACACATTATTAGAGACGTGAAATTTGTGTTTTTTTTCAACGTTATTTTGTGTTACAGTTGCGCCACTATATATGTCGGCAAGAAACGATTTGGATTTTTTTTTTTTTAATAAAAACTAATCCAAAAATGATTAGAATCATATTGATAGAACATCAATGATATAGTTCGAATAAATAATTTTTATATAATTAAAAGTTATTCATAATTAAATAAAAGATAATTTATATATATAAAAGAAAATCTTATCATTTTATTTAAAGTTGAGATGTGTATCTCCAACACATGACTTTGTAAGTTATGATAAAAGTGCAGTTGTTACCACTTAGCTAACCCTTCTTTGCGTAGATTTAAAAGATATTATTGTATATGTGATAAGAAATATCTTACTACATAAATTTTCAAGAAATAATATTATACTTTTAAAAATTTAATCAAAAATTTTATTTAAATAATATAATAAATTGATTTATAATTATTATATTAATTTTAAGATGATGTATTAATAATGTGATAATTATATATAAATTTAATATATTATTTAAGTAATAAATTTAGGCAAATTTTTCAATAAAGTGGCATTACTCGACTTGAAATCAAGTGTAATATGTTTCGCAAAGAGGGAAAAAAAAGTGTGATATGTTTCCCAGTCGTAGAGCAACATTTTCGCGTCATAAAATTTAGTTTGTATCACACAAACAAACTTTGGTTGCAAGCTGGCAGCCAAAGAGTATATACTGACCGGCAGAAACCGGTTTCAGCGGTTTCTGCACTTTAAAATATCACATTAAATTATATTAAATAAAAATAATAAAATAAAATATTATATAAATCTAAAAATATATTAATATGAACAAATTGCACAGCACCTTCAAGATATACTTTTAAAAACATTGAAACAAATTTATTTTTAACTACATCAAACCCTCATTTCATCGGTCAAACTTTGTTAATTACACTTATTGATTAAGGTTTTTGGTTAAATGACTAACATACTCTCCATGTAATAAAAGTGTATTTGATCAATTTATCTATGAATAAGATAAAAAATAATAAAATACTTAAAAAAAGTATTTTAATTTTTTAGCTATTTATATTTATTTTTCCTTTAAATTAAAAATTATGAAATAAAATTATTAAAAAAAATAGATAAATGGAGATTTAATATCTCATTTAGATGTTCACCATCTATTAAATATGATGAACAGTGACAATTCAATTTGGATATTGGATCTCCAGTATACTATATCATGTTTTTCTTCAATGAAGAACGTTTTCTTCTCTCTTCATTGACAAACACCACAAAGTCAACGACAACAACAAACAACCACAAAATCAACACAACAACCGCCAAAATCAAAAGCAAGTGAGTTGTTGTTCTTCATCAACTGCAGCAACAACCACAAACACTGCAACGAATATCGGACAAGTATTAATACGTATTCGAATTAAATGTAGCAATTGTGCATTCCAGTTGAAGAAATGTACTTTACATGCAGTGAAGCGTATCCTGACGAGGGGTCAAAGGATATTGCCAATCTTGTCGAAACCAGCTATCTACAAGTTACGATAAGACAATAGAAGAATGTTTGGAAGGGTTTCAAAGTGAAGAAATTGCCCGGTAGATTCAAAAATCAAGCTACAAAAGCTGGGAATCATATGAGAACTTTAAACTATACTTAATGTCTTGTGAGTTATGTATATCCTAGATGGACATAAATTGGTTTTGTGCTAACCTTAATTTATTATTTATTAGGAAAAAAAACGAAAGGTGATTTGTTTTGTCGTTTAATTCTATATATTTTTGTTTCAAAAAAAAAATCTATATATTTTTATTTGATCATACATTACGTAAAAATTCTATATATTTTTATTTGATCATATTTTTATTTGATCATACATTACGTAAAAATTCTATATATTTTTATTTGATCATACATTACGTCGGATCCAACGTCATTGTCTTTGCCTATATATAGAGCCTGAAATCGAAGCCTAGGTCATTAAGTAGTATTCCACCCTAATAGCATTGTAGCAATTATATTTCAGAACACAGCAGGTATTATTATTAATTATTTTAAGAAAACAAAATCATTCTCTTTAAGTTAGCTTTCTGAATGGCTCCTCAGTGTCATTATTCACTACTTGCAGTGCAGCCGAATCGTACTGTAGTTTGATCATCCTTTGGCTTTGGACGTTGTCGAGTCCAACGCATGGTTCCCACCAAAATGTCTCATCATCGTCAAACCGTTACTAGGCGATCAGCGAATTACAAACCTCCGGTTTGGAGCTATGACTATATTCAATCACTGAGTAGTGAATTTGCGGTATAGTAATTCTATTGTTATAAGCAGCAATATTGTATCTGTAGTTGTGTGTGTCTATATATATAATCGAGTGTATATTTGGTACTGCTGGATGGCTAACAAAAAATTAATTCGATGTAGGGAGAATCATATGCCCAACGAGTCAAAGAGCTGAAAGAAGAAGTGAAGACCATGCTTGTTAAAGTGGGGGACCATTTACATCAACTGGAGCTCATCGATACTTTGCAAAGACTCGGTTTATCTTACCACTTTGAGCATGAAATCAAAACAAGTTTGGGTATAATACACGACAAGAGGCGCAACGATTGTAAGCTAAAACAAAAAAGTCTATATGCTGTAGCTCTCGAATTTAGACTTTTCAGACAATATGGCTATGATATATCCCAAGGTATAAAAATAACTGAAGCTTTTGGGTAATGTTATCATTTTATCAATTACATTCAGATAAATCTAACATTTAAGACAACACAAAAAAATTGTTTGATTTCTTTTCTAATTCTAGCTACTTGGCGTCTATTTAATTGCAGTTTTCTGTTTGAATTCATTGCTTCTATTTTTTTTTTTTTTTTTTTTTGGGTAGAAATTTTCAGTAGTTTCAAGGATGAGAAAGGAAGCTTTTGGTCATACCTCGGTGACCATTGCGAAGGAATTCTGTCTTTATATGAAGCTGCATACTATTGTGTAGAAGGAGAAAGTATCTTTCTCGATGCTTTAAATTTCACAACCCCATTACTCAAAGAGTACGTCAAGAAGAACAAAGATGGATATCTTTCAACACTAGCCAACCATGCATTGGAGCTTCCACTACGTTGGAGGATGCTAAGATTAGAGGCAAGGTGGTTCATCGATGTATATGAAACAAAGCAGGACATGAACGCTCTCTTGCTTGAGCTTGCTAAATTGGACTTCAACATTGTGCAAGCAACATACCAAGAAGATTTGATGTATGTGTCAAGGTAAGAGAGCGTGTATATTTAATAATAGTGCTCTATCCCTTCTTATTTTTCTTTTTTTTTTTTTATTTTTTTGGGAGAAGATTTAATGATAGTTATTGAATCCCATTTTAATACAAGAATCGGCTAAACTAATTAATTGCTCTTCCTGTTATATGAAGTTGGTGGAGGAATATAGGTCTTGGGGAGAAATTGAGTTTTGCAAGGGATAGGTTGATGGAGAATTTCTTTTGGACAGTGGGGATGATATTCGAGCCTCAGTTTAGTTACTGCAGGAGGATGCTCACAAAGATCGGTGCATTAATAACAACAATTGATGATATTTATGACGTCTACGGTACTCTGGACGAATTAGAACGCTTTACATGTGCAGTTGAGAGGTTGGTGGTAGCCATCTCTGTAATACTCTTTAACATACTAGTGTCTGATAATGTTACCTTCTAGTAGTATGGATTATTTGGAACCAAAATTACAGTATTATTTAAGAGATTTCATTATTACACAAGATTCGTATAATTATTTGGTAATCACTAACAAATGAATATAATGGACAGATTTACTCCAAAAAGGAAAAAAAAAAAAAAAAAATTAATGGACAGGTTGAGCCTGTTCTGCTTGGGCAAAACTAAACTAAAATTGACTATTTTCGGTTTCTGAAAACTGAAACCGAACCAACCAACTTGACTTAGAAACCTGACCTTACCAAATATGGTTGGGTCGGTTTTTTTGGTTTTCAACCATTCAATCAGGCCATAACTTGAATATATATATATATATATATATTTTTTTTTTTCATTTTGGATAATATACTTTTCTTCAAATGTTTTATTCTTTATATATAAATTGGATAATGTACGTACTTTTCTCCAAATATATATATATTTTAAATTTTGACTCCTTTTTTTTTTTTTTTGTTAACTGTAATGGCCCTGTAGATGAAAAATGTTGATTCAATCCTTATGTATTCTTTATATTAGCATAACCTCAATGTTAGATTTGTAAGTAATTTTACTATATAGATCTAGTTTCAAAAATAATAATAATAATAATAATAAATAAAATTACTATATAGATCTAGCTTTGTTAGCTATTTCTACCAGAGAGTCACTTTGCAAGAAATTTCAGATGGGACATCACTGGAATGGAGCAACTTCCAGAATATATGAAGATCTGTTTTCTTGCTCTTTATAATACCGTAAACGAAATGGCTTTCGACTCCCTAAAAGATCAAGGACTTGACATCATCCCATATTTACGAAAAGAGGTATGGTTCTTATCCGTTATCTAACCCAATATTTAATTCATTTAAGTTGTAATTTATCTAAATTCATTCTACTACACTGCAAATATTGCAGTGGGCAAATTTATGTAAAGCCTATTTATTGGAGGCAAAGTGGTACAATAGTGGATACACCCCAACCTTGCAAGAATACATGGACAATGCGTGGATTTCAATATCAGCGCCTGCGATTCTAGTGCATGCTTACTTTTTAAGTAGAAATCTACCAACAAAGGAAACTTTAAAACAATTAGAAGAATATCCTAACATAATTCGTTGGTCATCAATGGTTTTGCGACTTGCAGACGACTTAGGAACATCATCGGTATGGAAATTGATTCTTAATTACATTAATACTAATAATACAATTTTCATTACTTTGATTCTTGATTATTTGATAATTGTTTTCTCTCTTCTCTTGTTTTAATTTATTTGATTTAGGATGAGATGGAGAGGGGGGATGTTCCTAAATCAATCCAATGTTATATGCACCAAACAGGAGCTTTAGAGGAAGAGGCTCGTGAACACATAAGAGAACTTATAAGTGCCACATGGTTGAAAATGAACAAAGATGGAGTGAGAAACCCTCACTTCTCCGACACTTTTGTTGGAGTTGCAATAAATTTGGCGAGAATGGCTCAGTGCATGTACCAATATGGGGATGGATATGGTGATCCGGACCAAGAGACTAAAGACCATGTACTATCATTACTTATTAATCCTATACCTCTAGAGATGGATAATATAGTGATCAAGGTTTGAAGAATAACTTTTATGATATTATATGTGCTTATTTTCATGATATTGTAATCATCAATTTATTGTAAGTATCATTATAATTATTGTAATATCATTATCATAATAATTATAATAATTATTATTATTATTTGGATATAATTACAATATAAAACAAATTCTACTAACATCTATGGTAGGAAATCTCTTTGGACTCTTTGAAATAAAAAACTATATGCACTCGAAAATCCACTATATAACACATGAATAAATCTAAGAAAACTATTCACATATGCTAATAAATGTACATAATAAACTCAAATCTCAATCATATATATGAATGAATAAATGAGATTATAGTCTTTTATCTACATAAATCAAGCTACATTTATAGTTTTTTATCTAAAGTAAAGTAAAATAAAAATTAAAGATAAAAACAATTATAGTTTATATGAATTAAAATAAAAATAAAAAAGATAAAAACAATTATAGTTTATATAAATTTTTTCATTTGTGAATTTTATCATATAAAATAGTTTACTCAAAAGAAAAATAATTCACATAAATAATTATAAGTAAATCAAAACCTATTAAGATTAAACAATATTGTATATATTATTTTCTAATTCATGTTAGCATGATATAATTTGCAATAAAAAAAATTTAAATGAGTATAATAACTTGTGAAGTCAAAATATTTCAAATTTGAATATCACTTTATAATAAGGGGAAAAAAAGAAAAAATATCATGTTTTGATAGTGGAACAAATTGAACCGTAATTTAAAAAAAAAAAAAAAAAAAAAGGTAACATGTTTTAATGGGGAAATGGATTGAATCATGGTGGATAGAAGAAAGAAAAACAAGTTCCATGCCATCAACACATTTCCATATTTGTGATAGTATGTAGTATTTTATTTATATAATACATTTAATTGCTAAAATGATGAGACAAAGCAACATTTATAACACAGGGGGGATCGCACTATGGTGTACTTTAGAAAGGAAGGCAAGTCTAACCATTAACGTCTTTCTATGTATCTGACGTTTTATTTATTTAATATATTGAATGACTAAGAAAAAAGGAGAAAAAACAATATTTTTTATGGGTATCTAGAGAAAAGGAAGAACCCCAATCATCAATGCAATTCTGTGAAAGAATATGATATCATATTTATGGTGGTAGAATAGGGGAACACAAGTTTTGACACAAATTTTGATACGATTTATTGATCATTGGATGAGGAAGATTTCAATAATTTAGATCTACTCTCACAATCGTATACAACTCCATTTTACACTCTATATAAAGTTTTTTCTCCCCTTTGTGTTCATCATTATACCATCCTTCCTCTCTCCAATTAATATTGAAAATCCACTATTTAAATTATATTTTTCTCACCTTATGCAATTATATTTAAAAACCCACCAAGAAAATTAAAAACAATGTTGCAATTAATTTTTTTAAAAACTTGGTAAATTAATTATTTGAAAGATGATTTATTTTTTTTTTTTAATAATTTATACCAAGAAACCTTCGGTACAAAAAACTTTCACTACCAGTAAAAGAAAAAAAAAAAAGAAAAGAAAAGAAAAAAAAATATTCTTATTTCAAAAACAATATATAACTAAAATAAGTAAAATAGATCTTGTTTTCCAAAAACACAAACCACTTAACCAAAAAAAAAAAGAAAGAGACAACCATCGAATCATTTCCCAAGTAAACTTGAAACACAAAACCACACTTGCCTTCTGTTGCCACCATTAATGCCCACCAACCATCACAATCTCCATTACTAGTTTTAATCTATTGTCATCTACAAGCTTTAAACTTTTTCAAGGGTGATGGTTGTTTCGCTTCGAAGTTTTGATCTTTGACTTAGGTTAGCTTCTTTCTCTATTTTTGCAACATTTTTATTTTGAGTTTGATAGAGTTGTGTTAACAAGATCAATGACATAAACATATAAATCTATTTCAATCTCTATGACAAGTTTAATAGAGTTATGTCAAAAAGACCAATGGCTTTAAAGGTGGCCAAGGTTTTAAAAATCGTTACTCACTAATCGACTGGTAAGATAGTGGTTAACAATTTATCAATTATTTAATGATTAATCGGTAAGTATTATTTACGATGGTCAAACAAGGTTAAATCTATTAAAAAAAAAAAAAACTTAAAAAGGATGTTAATATCATTATGACCAAAATTTAGATATTGATGTAATTTCATTAACCCTTAGGAGTAATTTTTATAATTGTCCCCAATATGTATACAAACATAACACCCTTCACACAAACCCTAGCCGTCCAACTCCAACACTCCACCTCTATCTCTCTCTCTCTCTCTCTCTCTCTCAAAACCAAACGCTCATCACCTCACTTTCATGCCTCCTCTCATACCTCTAACCTTCTCTTACAGTCTCACCCTATTCTCTCATCTCATCTCATGCTGCACCAATCACCGAAACTAGATCATAATCATCACTGTCGCGGCACCATTAGATCATCATTATCATCACCACGCTGGCCCCTCTCTTATGTCGCTCTCTTTCTAGTTTCTTCTTATTTATTTATTTATTTTGTGTATTGTGGTGGTTGTTGGCTAAAAATAATATATATATTTTTTGTGGTATTTGGGATGATTGTAGGTCAAGTGTGGTGGATGGGCTTTCCGGTTCTAGGCCAAGTTGGATTGATAAATCGCCAACTCAATTGAATACTCGCCTCTGACGAATTGGACCCTCGATCTGAAGTTATCGGATTGGCAAGGCGTCAGTTAATGATCAATCGATGAAAAATTACCGTTGATCAGTGATTTTTGAAACACTGATGGTAGCAACAAATGGCAAGCGTGGTTTTGTGTTTCAAGTTTTCTTAGGAAGTGACTCATTGGCTGTCTCCTTTTTCTTTTATTTATTTTTATTTTTTATTATTTTTTTTGGATTAGCGTTTTATGTTTTTGGAAAACCAAATTTATTTTATTTATTCTTGGTTAGAAATTGTATTTTAAACAAGATTTTTTTTTTCTACTCGAAGTGAAAATCTTTCGTAGTGAAGGTTTCTTGGTTTAAACTATTTAAAAAATAAATCGTCCTCTAAAAAACTAATTTACCAAGTTTTTAAAAAAAATTAATTACAACATTGTTTTTAATTTTCTTGGTGGGTTTCTAAATATAATTTAAATATGTTGGATTGGTTGAGAAAATTTTATTTTAAATAGTGAGTTTTTAATATTAATTGGAGAAAGAATAGATAGTTTAATGATTAAAGGAGATGGGAGAAAAAATATTTATGTAAAGTGTAAAATGGAGTTGTATATAATAGTGTGAATATATTTAAACCATTGAAATTTTCCTCATCCAATGGTTAACAAATCGTGTTAAAACTTGTGTTCCCTAATCTTGTCTCTTATTTATGTATTCAAGCATCTAATGAATAATATCATAAACTTTATAAATTTTTAAAAAACACTTCATCAAGGGAGTGGGTCCCTCCTCCATCTTGGAACTCAAAGCCCAGCTTTACAGGTCCCAGGAAGAGTCCAAGAAGTCCAAGGAATGGGCGGCCCTGATGTGGACTTCCATCACGCCAAGAACAAAATGGCCCCCACGTGATTCTCTCTCCGCCAAGAACTCTTGCCTTGAAGGCCACACACTCAAGTGATTAAACATTATAGGTTTTTTTATGGGAGAATTACCTCAACTAATTAATTATTATAGGTGTTTATAACTTTTTGGTTTATTTGTAATATTCTTTTTTGGACTAACTGTTGACTAACTTTGACTGTTAATAAATATGTTTGACTATGTAAAAAATATTGAAAGATAAAAGTATTAAATAAATTCATTTTTTATTTTTATTTTAAAATAAATTTAAAAAACATTAAATAAATTTAATGATATCTCCACCATTTGGAGATTAATTTGAGAAAAAAAATTAAAAACCAAAACGAACAAAAAAAAATCTAAAAATAAAAGATGAAGATTCATCTTTAAATAAAACAAAATTGAAAAAGAAAAAAAAAATCTAGGTTAAAAAAAATTTATAAAAAATCAAAATTAAAGAAAAAATTATAGTTGAATCAAAACAAATATTTTTTTTCATTTAAAAAAAAAAGAGATATCTAAGTTGAACCAACCTAGATTTTTTTTTTTCTTTTTCAATTTTGTTTTGTTTGAAGATGAAAATGAATCTTCATATTTTATTTTTAGACATTTTAATTTTTTTTATAGTTTTATTTTTAATTTTTTTTCTCAAATTAATCTCCACCATCCATTTGATGGAGATCTCATTCAATTCATTTTTAATTTATTTAAAACTTTTAAAATTTGAGTTAAAATAAAAATAAAAAGTAAATTTATTCAGAGGTAATTTAATCTTTCAGTGTTTTTTACAGGATCAAATATATCCACTAACAGTTAGAGTTGGTCAATCATTAGTTTAAGGAAAGACACTATAAATAAACTAAAAAGTTATGTGTCTGTAAATATTAAAATTTTAGGTATGTTAAATATAATTCTCACTTTTTTTTTTTTAATCGAATTCCAATTTGAATAATTTGGTTGGGAATAAATTTGGGTGGAGATTTAAGTTGTCAACTATCTCTGGAACGACTAGTTATAAATTCTTGTCTTAGTTTCTTTTTGTTTCATAACTTTGGTACAATGTGTCCCTTGTTATTAATTAAGCTTAACTCATATGTGTTAATTACGCTTTTGAGGTTTTAATGAGATTGGTATGATGTTCATTACATGATGACATACTTAGATGACTTTCCTTACATGGAGAACTTGTACTTGTTATGTATTTATAGCTTGCACAAATGGGTTTTATTATATGTGTAGTCTATGAATGTGTAGCTTACTAATAAAGGATAAGTTGACTTGCTTGTGAAGTGTTTGTAAGAACTTTCTAAATATCATATCTGTGACAACTTATATGTCACATCATGGATTTGAACATAAAATTTAGGAGACTTAACATTACTCTTGTATTTTAATAATTTTATTTAAAGGTAACATTAAAATTTTGAATAAAAATCCAATTTGGGGTGCACAAACAGTATTAGTGGGATGAAAATATGGCCACTCAAGATCCAATTTGGTCTATAAATCTAAATAACTCGGCGGCGGGTGTGGGAGACGTGCTGTCAATGCCGTTTTGTGCTGTTTTCTGTCTTCGACACCTGTGCAATTTGTGAACCAAATGGCAGCAACAAACTTGAACCATTGAACTGTTGCGGCAGGGCTAGTAGTAGTACTATCAAACAGCGAGGTTAGTGCAAAAGTTGCACCCAACATGCTTTTTCAACAATGCTAGGAAGGATAATGTTTGGAATTTTAAATATTATTATATTTTGGGGTGTATGCACAGTTTTGAAGGGGTGGCAACATCACCACTCTCATTTTTATACTAAAATTTTAATGTAATCAGACCATTTGGGCTTTGGATATGGAAAAGAAGGTTTCACATATTTGATTGTGAATTTTGATCGTTGGAGCTTTGGAAGATAAACAGAGTTTAGAGAATGAAGGAAAAAAACATGAAATTTACAGGGAGATTATTGTGTTTGCAATATGCAAATTGCACTGCTACCTAACACTAGTTACACTTAAAAATGGGTTTTTCATTTTTGTTCATCGGATGGAATCAAGTCTTCAAAAGTCGAGGTCTAATCTTCTGCTCTATTGCCAATGACAAACCACGAGTCTAGCACATTTGAATTTCCAACAAGGTTTTCTTAGGCGGTAATAAAGCCACCCTATATATAAACCAACATCGTGGCTTCTTCGATATTGAAAATAAAATCATTAACACCTAAAATATATCAATTGGCTCTGACGACTGTCATCAGCATTCAAATTGAAGAAACATCATAACAGGTGAAGGTCATATTTATTGATACACGCAGCTAGAGAGAATGTAGTGGATGGTGCAGGAACAAATGGAGTTACATTGAAAATAAGATGCAAAACATTATCTAAAGAAGCTATATGGAAAAAACGTCAGTGTCGCGTTTTCCCTGTTGCTACTTCCCAAGCCTGCAAAATGTGGCTCACAATTTCCTCTACACCAAGCCCATGTTTGACCTGCATATGAAATTCACATAAATTTTTCATAAAGATAATTTTGAAATTACAATAGCAACGACCATCAAATAGAATGTCGATCCCATCTGACAGAAGATGATAATTTAGCAAAAAACTTTGTAACATGGGATCGAGCAGGGGCTTTTCGGGCATATGCAAAGATACATTTCTGTTCTTTACAGTTGACAGGCATCTTAACAAATCCCAAGCAATTACATGACTTAATAGCAGTTAAAGCACTTTGTATTTAGAAGTGACTAGGATTTAGTGCATGTCTAAAACCACAGGTATTATAATCATATGATTTTATGACATGAAGCCAACTGTATAGAAAAGAGCGGGGGCACAGTACACAATTCAACTGAATAGAAAATTTCACGAGCCACAGTACACAATTCAACTGAATAGAAAATTTCACGAGCCACATAATCAAGTTGTCCATTCCATGTCATTTATCCCATTGTCTTTCTTTTTCCTGGTTTAATAAAAATAAGTCATCTATAGATTGATTATTTACAGTGATAACTGAAATTCCTCTCACTGAAAAGAATCAGTGATATTTACTATCCCAGGTGCAAAATTATCAGAATTCCTTATTAATCCTTTAAGAAGAAAAGGACTGATAAAAATTGTACATTAATGTAAAGAAACAGATTATATGTATGTAGACTGAGTTTTTGTGTGATTGTGTAACTTCCACAAATTAGAGAACAACTTCATGCTTATACTAAACAAATGATACTAAATGACACAACCAACCTGCGCAAAGACGAAAGGCCCTCCATCACACATCCAGAGAGCATCACGTTCCATTACCGCTAAGTCAGCACCAACAGCTGGTGCCAGGTCAGTCTTGTTTATCACCTACAACCAAATGCAACAAGTCATCCGCATTAACAACATAAAGATGCCACAAAAGTGGGAGCAGAACTATTGAAATGTGGAATTACATACAAGAAGATCAGCTTGCGTGATTCCCGGGCCACCCTTCCGGGGAATTTTGTCACCACCAGATACATCGATTATATAAATGATACAGTCAGCCAGCTCCCCGCTGAAGTTGGCAGCTAAATTATCTGTAGACATGAAATTTCATAAGCGTCACATACTTGTGATTGTAAAACAGTTGCACCAGAGGTGACACTACTACTACACAATTCCAGAATAAGCAATTTCTATGATTTAAATTATTAAGAGAAACATAAGCATTACAAATAAGCAGGCCAGAGTGGCAAGATTACCTCTCCCAGATTCACAAAGAAGTATGTCTGCCTTGAACAAGTTAGAAAGTTCTTCAAGAGGGCCAAGATTGATGCTGATGTCTTCACGAATTGCAGCATGTGGACAGCCTCCCGTTTCCACAGCACGCATTCTTTCGTCAGGCAGAGCACCATGCTTCATCAGGAACTCACCATCCTCTTTTGTGAATATATCATTAGTAACCTGACATAATGATATGCTTCTAGATCTATCATTCAACTTAAATATCCAAAAGTAGACAGAGAACATGCTATTGTTCCCTCGAATAGGATCTTGTCACAGGTTGATTCACGGGGAAATCTTCTTGATTTCCTTTGTTTACATTTCAACCTTTCCTAGAGGAACCTATTTTGAAAAATAACAATAGGGGTTTGTTCTTAACAGACTATCCAAACTCTTTTTACTTTTTTTTTTTTTATTGCAAAGTCTGAATGAATCGTTTTATTTCATAACTTTCTCTTTTATAATAAGAAAATAATTTCAATAAGAATACAAATTATATATTGTCATTCTAGATATCCTGAAATTAAATAATTACCAAAACAAGCCTCTCTCTCAATAAGGAAACAAGATATTAAAACTAAAAGAAACTAAATACCTCACAATACTCCAAAAATAAAGAAAAATAATTAGAAGGATTTATATCTATTTATGCGTTCCTATTCCTAACATTACTCCCCTCCTCGACAACAAGCTTGTCCTCAAGCTCAAACTCAGGATATGACTCTTGGAATTGGAGTGCATTTCCCCACATTGCTTTAGTAGAGGAAAGACCCACTGGGATCCACTAGAGGCAGCTGCTCGGGCAGAATGTTTGCGTCGTCCACCATAAGGCAGAAAAGTTTTTTACATTTGTGCCCCGTTGAGTAGGACTCATCACAATTGTAACATAAACCTTTTGGCCATTGTTCAGCCATCTTAATGTTGGACAATCGCTTAATAAACGAAGACAGTGTGCTGCCACTGCTTGAAGTCGTAGAAGCACTACTGGTGGTCCTTTTCTGCTCGCTATTGGATACATGAGTGGAGGTTGATGCAGTGGGTTTGGTTGTTGTTCCTGCAAAAAAACGTTGTCTGCCTGCCCTATAACTAAGTTGCATTTTTCGTTCAAAGGCCCTCACAATGTTCATTGCTGTCACCAAATTTGGAGGGTTTTGCATCTCAACATCTACGTGAAGCGTCTTGGTTAATCCTGCAGTAAATATATCTACCTATTAGGCAGAACGGACCATTGTTGCCCTAGTAAGGAAGGTCTGAAATTGGCGTTAATACTTTTCAATTGTACCTGTTTGCTTCAGGTTAATCAACTCACCCAAAGAATTGTTGCTTAAAGGAAGGCCAAATCATAACAAGCAGTAGTGCTTGAATGATTCCACGTGAGGATCGATTCCTCTTGTTCAAGTCGGTAGAACTATAATTGCGCCTCACCTACCATGTAAAAAGTGACCAACCCCACCTTATCCCCTTCGCACGTCCGTTGGTTGAGGATGAATTGCTCGTAATGATACAACTAGCCCAAAGGATCTTCCATGCCGTTGTAAGTCCAGAACTCAAGCTTGGAATAACGTGGAACCACCGCACTGCCTAGACGTCCCCACTGCAGTCTACCCTGTTGCTCTTTCAACAGTCCATATAGGTTGTGGCTGTTACTGCCAGAGCCATCTACTGGTTCAGCGACCTTCCCCTTCCCTGCACACTGCAGTTCTAGCATGTGCTTGATTGCCTTGACAGATTCGCACAGGTCACGCATCTCCTGACTGACTTTCTGGTTTGATTCTAGCATGCACCGGTCAAACTCTTGCACCTTGATCGCTAGCTGGTCGGAATCAGCCATGACGTCGGGCTTTGATACCAATTTATTATGTTATCTCTAATAGAATCTCGTTACAGGTCGATTTACGGGGAAATCTTCTTGATTTCCTTTGTTTGCATTTCGACCTTTCCTAGAGGAACTTATTTTAAAAAATAACAATAGGGGTTTGTTCTTAAGAGACCACCCAAATTCTCCTTACTGCTTTTTTTTTTTATTGCAAAGTTTGAATGAATTGTTTTATTTCATAACCTTCTCTTTTATAACAAGAGAATGGTTTCAATAAGAATACAAATTATATATTGTCATTCTAGAGTTCCTGAAATTAAATCACTACCAAAACAAGCCTCTCTCTCAATAAGGAAACAAGATATTAAAACTAAAAGAAACTAAATACCTCACAATACTCCAAAAATAAAGGAAAATAATTAGAAGGATTTATGTCTATTCCTAACAGAACATAATTATGAATAATTATTAAAAGATGTAGACTGTCCTTGAGCATTGTCCAGCAAGTTCAGTGTTAGCTTCTTTTCTCTAGAATTTGTGTGGTGGACGAAAGATTAAAATTATCAAAAATATTTCACACAAGAGGATATCCTTAATTTGTATCACAAGTTTTAAGGAAAGAAGGTAAAACAGAAAGATTCTTACCTTCAAAAATATGAAGAGAATGTGAGGGCACATGATATTGGCTCCACTGAAAATTACCATCAAAATGCCCAAAATATTCGAAGTACAGAACACAAACTACATATTGAAACTTGGTAGAACATATGAGTTCACGTTACTCAAATGCATCTCTAATAATCAATACTTTCGGATAATTAATTTTGGACAGACCAACGGAAAATGAAAAGAACAATTTATTTACTATTCACCACATTATTGCCATGTTATCATTTCTTCTTTATACGGAATGGTATATTTAAGTAGATTCATAAGGTACGTAACAAAAATTTATGCAACAATGACAGAATCAGAATACGAAAGTACGAAACTTAATAATATCCTCCACCAATCAGTACCATTTAGAGCATTCGGAATCACAGGTGCTGATATTGAAATCCACGCATTGTCAATGTATTCTTGAAAGGTTGGGGTGTATCCACTGTCGTACCACTTTGCCTCCAATAAATAGGCTTTGCATAAATTTGCCCACTGCAATATTTGCAGTGTAGTAGAATGAAATAAGATAAATTACAACTTAAATGAATCAAATATTGGGTTGAAAAGCAGATAAGAACCAGACCTCTTTTCATAGATATGGGATGATGTGAAGTCCTTGATCTTTTAGAGAGTCAAAAGCCATTTCGTTTATGTCATTATAAAGAGCAAGAAAACATATCTTTATATATTCTGGAAGTTGCTCCATTGCAGTGATGTCCCATCTGAAATTATCTTGCAAATTGACATTCTGGTAGAAATAGCTAATGAAGCTAGATCTATATAATAAATTTACTTACAAATCTAACATTGAGATTATGCTAGTATAAAGAATACATAAGGACTGAATCAACATTTTTCATCTATAAGACACTAATATATCAAAGTGAATTAGAGAGATAGCTACCACCAACCTCTCGACTGCATATATAGAGCGTTCTAATTCGTCCAAAGTGCCGTAGACATCATAAATATCATTAATTGTTGTTATTAATGCATTGAGCTTTGTGAGCATCCTCCTGCAGTAACTAAATTGAGGCTCGAATATTACCCCACTGTCCAAAAGAAATTCTCCATCAACCTGTCCCTTGCAAAACTCAATTTCTCCCCAAGACCAATATTCCTCCACCAGCTTCATATAACAGGAAGACCAATTAATTAGTTTAGTCGATTCTTGAATTAAATTGGCATTCAATAACTATTATCAAATCTTCTTAAAAAAAAAAAAAAAAAAGTTATTGTTAACCATGCACGCTCCCTTACCCCTTCCCCAGACACATATATCAGATCTTCTTGGTATGTTGCTTGCGCAATGTTGAAGTCCAATTTAGCAAGCTCAAGCAAGAGAGAGTTCATGTCTTGCTTTGTTTCGTATACATCGATGAACCACCTTGCCTCCAACCTTAGCATCCTCCAACGTAGTGGAAGCTCCAATGCATGGTTGGCTAGTGTTGAAAGATATCCATCTTTGTTCTTCTTAACGTACTCTTTGAGGTATGGGGTTGTGAAATTTAAAGCATCGAGAAACATACTTTCTCCTTCTACGTATGCGGCTTCATATAAAGATAGAATTCCTTTGCAATCATCACCGAGGCATGACCAAAAGCTTCCCTTCTCATCCCTGAAACTATTGAAAATTTCTACCCCAAAAAAGGAAAAATAGAAGCAATAAATTCAAACAGAAAACTGTGATTGTATAGACACCAAGTTGATAGAATTAGGAAAGAAATCAAATCACTCCAAGTGGGGGAGGCGCAATGACGCCCCCCTCCCCTGCTTTTTGAAAGTAGAGGGATAAAGTTCGAGTAGTCATTTTGCTGCCCAAATCCCACCACAGCGTGGATAATTTTTTTATTTTGAGTGAATTGGTCGTCCGGTGATCCCGTTTATTAGAGAGTAAAAATCTCAATTATACTTTAGAATATATTTTTAAAGGTTTTGATAGTTATAAGCAAACTTGTATTATGAAAAAAAAAAAAATAAAATCATTTTTTTGGTTGTCTTATATGTTAGATTTATATCTGATTGTAATTGGTAAAATTATAATATTACCTAAAAGTTTCAGTTATTTATACCATGAGATATATCATAGCCATATTATCTGAAAAAGTCTAAATTCGAAAGCCACATCATGTAGGCTACTTTTTTGTTTTGGCTTACAATTGCTGTGCATCTTGTATATTCTACCCAAACTTGTTTTGATTTCATGCTCAAAGTGGTAAGATAAACCGAGTCTTTGCAAAGTATCGATAAGCTCCAGTTGACGTAAATGGTCCCCCACTTTGACAGGATGGTCTTCGCTTCTTCTTTCAACTCTTTGACTCGTTGGGCATATGATTCTCCCTGCATTGAATTAATCTTTTGTTAGGCATCCAGCAGTACTAATTATAACTTCGATTATATATATACAACTACAGAAACAACATTGCTACTTATGGCAACAGAATTAGTATTATACCGCAAATTCACTAGTCAGTGATTGAATATAGTCATAGCTCCAAACCGGAGGTTTGCAATCTGCAGATGGCCTAGTAATAATTTGATGATGATGAGACATACCGACAGGCCCCGACTCTTATTCTCAAGGCGACCCGTCCGGCAACCCCATAGTAACCTTCTAGTCAGGATCCCCTCCAGTTGAAAGGTTTCCAGGAAGCTAAGCCTTTTTATTTTATATTCTGAAATTCTCTTTTTGAAACTTTTTTTTTTAAAATTTATTTATCAGCGGAATTGAGTGGGAACTTTTTCAATTTAAAATTTACGTTATAAACAAGATTTTATAAAAATTTCTATAATTCAACAGCTGCTTTTTTAAAAAAAAAAATTCACTCTATAAAATCACATTTAAAATACCTATATACTTCAAAATAAATCATTTCTCAACTATTGAGTCTCAGGTTCTTTTTCCACAAATCAAAAACAACCTCAAACATGCATTCAACTTAAAACAATTTCAAACTCTAAAATATGATATGCATGAATATATATATATATACAAAATTCAAAAGTAGAATTTATATTTACATACAAAACATTTCACATGTTTAAAATATAAACATCATACATAAATTACTAAAGGAATCATAGCTGCACCCGACAGAAGTCTATCTACTTCGGATGTAAAATCCTTGCTGCTAGATCGTCTACACCTGTATCTGATACTGGGAGGTTTTTATTTTAAAAACAACAAAACTAAAGGTGAGCGAATTAGACTCAGTGAGTGTCAAGTATTTTTATTCAAATCATTTCAAAAGTTTTCTCCCTAAAAACATTTTATAAATATAGTCCATAACTAAAATCATGCTATATAAATTTGATAAACATGTCGAGAACCATACATAATATAAAACATGAATAACTATTTGTAATTTACATTTGCATCATAAGCTGAAATTTTAAGCAATAACTTAAAAATCAAATTTCTATTATCAACAATTATTCTGAAATGCTTTTCAATTGTCAAACGATGCATAAAATATTCTTTTGTATGATTTCATTTCACATTGTATATTGGTATATGGCGGAACGGAATTTATTCTCGCACAGGCCATTTAATAGGTATTTTCTAACAGAATTTAACCTCGCTAGGAGCGGCATTTATCCTCCCTCAAGACATTAATCTGGTAATCGCGTAGCGGAATTTAACCTCACTACGGCGTGACATTTATCCTCGCTCAGGTGGAAGCTAACTAATAATATACCCTGTACGTGCATTGGACGACACACGGGACTAGACCAACGGACACATTCTCTCTCGTTGTTAGTGACAGACACTACCAATGCACGTTTAGAGTATTTAACCTCAACCGATGATATCGGGATACCTTTAAGACATACCATAGTCTCACAAATCACTTTTGTTCATTTTGCTTTTCATTAAATCATTCACATTTCGTGTAAACTATTCAATAATTTATGCAAAAATGGTTCTCGTATGACATTTTATCAATCATAAAATAAACTATCATGCAATTCGGTTCTCATACGAAAATCCATTTAACATATAAAAATCAATTTTCAATTAATAACAGCATGAATTTAAATTAACATATAAAAATAATTGTGAATAGAAATAATAACATTTCAAAGTATTTTCGTTAGAACACTCACCTGTATCCCTAGCTCACTATTAAACTCTAATCAACGGGAAAGTTTACTTTGCCTCCAAATAACCTACACATTTTGCATATTCTATTTTCAGACTACGCCACGATTAACTTAATTCACATGCAAATAATTTTACGCATTAATCCGATGAAATACATAACCAATCTAATATTTTGAAACACCCCATTTTGATCTATTTTAACTTCGATTACTCATGTTTAACATCCGTTTGAAATTCTAATTATTTAAACACTAAAAAAATATATATCGATTCAAGTCTAAATTCATTCGAATGGATTAAACAATTATCTCAAACCTAAATTTCTCTAAATGGCCGAATTCAACACATGATCTTAACAACATTCTTTTCACTTAAATTCCATGTCTATCACATTTATTCTTCCAATTTGAACTTCAATAATCATGTACAATATAATTCAAATTCTTGACATAATCTTTCAAACTAACATTCCAACCAAAACTTTTCATTTAAAATCATTCAAGTATCCAATAATTCCCTCAATTAATTTTCAACATAATAAGCATCAGATAACTACTTATTTCTAATTCAATATATGAGCTCAATAATTTCACAACCTCACCATATTTCCAATCAATATTCTAACACATTTTCCTTTTAATTTCTTTTGCACCAAAACACTCAGACACATCTTAAACATTACTAAAACACATTAAAAGAATGGAATGACAATTTAGACACCCATTCTTGACCTTAGCCATATTTAACATCCAAACTTCCCATTTCCATTTTTCTTTCATTTTTTTGATGTCAATCAACTCAAATCCATTCCAAAACATTATACAACTCATTTAAACATTTAAAATCAACACAAACACATGCTTAAACATATCTTGGCCATACACTAGTATATATGCCCATCATTTATTCACTTGCATTTTCTTTCCAAAATTCATCTCAAATTAATACAATATCTCATATAAACTCATCCATACATCAAAAATCACTCAGTTACATCAATTTTTCCAAGTTGACCACTTACTAGTATAGGACATAATCAAGCTATTCTCTTCATTTCAAGCTCAACAATCACACTCAAATGCATCAAATAATCATCAATTGATTCACTAAAGTCTTAAAATCACAATTAATTAAATTCCATTAAATCTTGGCATCAAACCCTAACTCATATCTTACTAATTTCCTTGACTCCAAGTTCTTTGATGTTTCCTTCCTCTTTTAAGCGCAATTTGAAGTTAATCTAACTCTAAACAAACTATAAATTCCATCAAAAACTTATTAAATCAACTATAAAATAATAATAATAATAATAATACCCATCAAACTAACATAAAAATTTCTCAACTCAACTCAATTCTCTTCACTCTTTCTTGAGAAATTCTTGATGGGTTTGAGAGCTAGAGAAGGATGGATGACCCTTGAAATCTCCTATTCTTCTTCTTCTTCCTCATTCTTCCTCTTCCTCACGATTGCAATTTCTTTTTCTTTCTTCTTCTCTCAGTTTTCTTTTCCATTCACGGTCTCTCCCCTGCTTGACGGAAAATGCTCTCTTCTTTCATCTCATTTCACACTTCACTTTATATACTCATTCTTCCAAATCTCCAATTTGCCCTTAAAATTTACTCAAAAATCATAAAAATGTCATCCATGAAATCTTGTCAAGTGTCCTCATCCTTATCCCTTATGCCACATGTCACATTTTCATGGTTGCTTGCCCTACATGTCTATCATTTCTTATATATTTTGATTTGACTTTTTTAGAACGCTCAAATTTAGCTTTTTCGGGATTTGTTCAAAATCATTTCAAAATTTACCGGAGCCTATATTTGGACTTCCTACATACTCCTAGTAACCTTGGTGACTCTTAAAAGTCATTCCATGTCCTTTTCGGCTTCCTGTAAACTCACTAAATCGCCTTTGGTGATTTTCGGATTGATTCCATTTCAATCTGAATCTCCTTCAAAAGTGTCGATTAAGTTTCTAAAATATTTCTTGAGCATTTTAATACTCATTTTGACACTTCTCTAAATTTTCAAAATTTTTCGAAAATCCTTCTAAATTTTCGATCGAATCCAGAAACGGTTCCATTTTACTTCAAACGAACTAATTTTTAATCCATTTCAGTTTCCTTAAACTCTATTACTTATTCCAGAGTTTTTTGACTTTGGGGTCCACTTTTTGAAAATTTTACTATTCACACGAATACTATTCATCCGAAAATCACTATTTCTCCGAACATACTATTCCTTCGAAATGCTATTCCTTCAAAAATACTATTCAAAAAATTTCGGGTGTTACATATACAGGTGGGAACCATGCGTTGGACTCCACAACGACCAACGCCATGACTAACTACAATACGATTCGGCTGCATTGCAAGCAGTGAATTTAGACCCTATCGATGCGTGGAAATAGTCGATCGGAGATTCTAAGCCCAATACCTGCAATTAATGAGAAATAAAGCAGAAAACAAAGAGGAGTGCAAGAGGAAAAACAAAGATAGCACCGGAACAACAACAAAAAATAGATAGATACAGTAAAAATAATTAAAAGAGCAAAACTGCGAATGTGAGAGTAACAAGCAAATAACAATAGATAAAAATAACTAAAAATGAAAGAGAAGGGAGGAAGAACAATGAATGCAAAGAGATTTTTACGTGGTTTGACAATGATGTCTACATTCACGGGTCACTCTCCATATATTTTAACAGAGTAACCATATCACTAATAAATGAGCTCCCTCCCCCTTTACAAAAAATTTCACTTTTATTTATAGCGAGAGATTTACAATTAAGTGTAATATACGTTAAGTAATTAACTACTCTGACATGACATTTATTGCATTGACTAACAGCTCTATCATAACCATACTACATTAATTGCTTATCGGGATTTGGAATCGCATGGAGCTCGCTGGTACGAGATCGAAAAGCTTTAATCTGAGAGATTGAATCTGGCACGAAACTAGGGAGCTCAAATTTGTCTCGAATTTGATTGCTGTCAGCTTTTGAGAGCTGAGATTTGAGACCTGAGATTTGAGAGCTACGAGCTGAGAGCTGAGACCTGAGATGAGATCTGAGAGCTAAGACCTAAGAGCTGAGAACTGAGAGCTCTATCCTGCAAGCTGAATGTATAGCAAGATGAGAGCTGAGAGCTGAGCTCGTTTCTATAACTGAGCATAAGGCAGCCTTGCAACTTGAGACCTGAGACTTGAGAGCTGACCTAAGGTCTGAGAGCTGTGACTTGGATGTTTAGCTAGTTGAGAGCTGAGAGCTGACCTGAGGTCTGAGAGCTGTGACTTGGATGTTTAGCTAGCTGAGAGCTGAGAGCTGAACTTTCAGTCTGAGAGCTGTGACTTGGATGTTTAGCTAACTGAGAGCTAGGAATTGACCTGAGGTCTGAAAGTTGTGACCTGAATGTTTAGCTACTTGAGAGCTGAGAGCTAGGTCCGTTCCTTAGATCTTGGGTTTTGTTAATTGGATCAACCCTCTGAGTTAGCTTATCAGGCTTTTACCAATCCCTTTATGCAGACCAGAATTTACCCACAGCAGACCTTGAAGAGCCATTCAGAAAGCTAACTTAAAGAAAATGATTTTGGTTTTCTTAAAATAATTAATAATAATAGTTGTGTTATGAAATATAATTGCTACAAGGCTTAATATGACTTAGGCTTAATTCGATTTCAGGCTCTATATATAGACAAACAAGGTACAATAAGCGTGAATCTGATATAATGCATGATCAAGTAAAAATATATAGAATTAAACAACAAAACAAATCACGTTTTTTTATTTAACAATAAATTAAATCACATGTTAAAAACCAAGAATCTTTTTGGCTTGGAGAAATGGTATTTGAAAAAAAAAAAAAAAATTATTGTGACATGCGAGCAAGTAATGACATTTTAAAAAAAGTGAGGAAGAATTTCATTTGGGCTCTACATTTGTTTGAATGATTTCTTTATTAAATGCAAAATCACTTCAGTTAATTTGATCCCTCCTCATTTCAAAATGCAAAATTTAAAGGTCAATGTCAACAGTAAAAATAAGAAGTCATTTTTACCCTTTAACCAATTAAAATGACCAAATTATCTCTCATAGAATAAAATAAATTATAATATTAAAATTTTTTTGATAATGGTGGAGTTTTTATCTAAAGAAATTTGGGAATAATTTTAAAAAATAAAGAAAATGACCAATAAGAAGTTGATACATAATAAAAAATTAAAAAAGATAATTAATTTTAAAAAATAATAAATAATAAAAGAAAATTTGAAAAGAAAAAGTTGATCATTGTTTGGTGGACATATCTCCACCAGACGAAGATCTAAAGATCTCAATGGTCCACGAACTCTATTGTTGGCCATAGGCCTAGGTTTATACCTAGACCTTTGATCTATGCTCGAACCAAGATTTTGAAAATCTGGATAATATCTACGACTTATCCATATGAGAAAGGTCATCACCGCCAAAGGAAAAGGAGCAACAGTAATGTGAGAGTTCATCCTGTTAACCCATAACCTTTTATTCTTCTTGTGGCCTTCCTCTTCTTGGAACAAAGTTTCTTCTGGTCATAGGGGCATTGACTTTCTTGGTCCTTGCATATCACCACTACCGTCGACCTGTGAAGGCAACTTTCTTCTTTATGGGACATCGCTGCTATTGGGTGGCTTTTTCTTTCTCGTGCAGAACTGATTTCCTCGCACAACCTAGTGGTGCGAGATTCTTCCTTGCACTGATTTCATGCAGAGCTGTGATATTGAAGTTTATCTCTTTTTTTTTTTTTTTTAACTCCTTGATAGTGATCATCTGGTCTTGACATCACTTGGGTTTGAACTAGTCAAACCTAGATCTTCAACATCCAACATGAATTTTTTTTTTTTTTTTTTTTTTTTTAATTTTTTTAAAAAAATTTGTTTTCTTAATTAGATTTAATCTGCATTGACCATCTTAGAAATGAATAGTAAAAATATTTCAATTTTTTAATTAATTATTTATTTATTTTAAAAAATTTGCTTGAATTAGTTTTTAATCTTTACCATTTATTTTTAAAACTAGCAATGGAGATTTGTCATTTTTTAATCATAATCTTTATTATTTTATTTTACTTAAAGTTGAAAAAAAAATCATATTGAAAATAAAATATATCCCTCCATCCATCATAGTTGATTAACAGTACTACGGACTAAATTGATGTATTTTAAAATGTAGAGGGACCAATTTAACTGAAAGTGAATTCACTTTAATAAAAATGACAAATCGAAAAATATAAGCACTAAATAAAACTTTCCCAACAAATAATTTGATTTACTACAGGTAAGGACAAATGAGTGAGGAAAACGAGAAAATGGGGAAAAGAGAAAAGGATGCAATTATTAAAAAAAAAAAACAAAAAAACAAAACACGAAACAAAACAAAACGTTAACAATGTTTGGTAGGATATTTTTAATACAATAAAGTAGTGTGAGTGCCATTTCCTTTTATTTTCCTTACGTGGAATGGTAGAACCGTGGAATTTGGGGTTTTTTTTTTTTTAACTCACCGTTATCTCTTCTGTTTATTGAAAAGGATTCAACGTTATCCTTTTGTAACGCGTTATTGGATGTGTGATAAGAAATATCTTACAATATAGATCTTGAAAATCACGTGTGATATATTTCCCAGTTGTAGAGCAATATTTTGCATTCAATATCTGGGTGTGATACGAATAAATTTTTTTTTTTATTACATTATATTATGGAGATAAATGGATTTGAGACTGATAATACAAACCGATGAGGAGCACTTATATAAGAAAAAATAATCGACATTTTATTACAGAAGTGGATGTACAAATGCATTAACGACTGCATTAATGCACCTTTTGACGAACAAAATTTTGTTTGTATTGTACAAAGACACTTTGGCTGCGAGCTGCCAACCAAAGAGTTAAAATTGACCGGCAACAACCGGTTTGAGCGGATATTAATATTAACGAATTGCATAGTACCTCTAAGGTATGCTTTCAAAAATGTTAAAATAGGTTTATTCTTTAATTACAACAAATCTTTACTCCATGAATTAAACTTTATTAATTATATCAGTTGATCAAGATTTTTTATTAGAAAATTAAAATACATTCAACTTAAGAAATTAAAGTATATTTGATCGAGAATAAAATAATAAAATAATATTTAAAAGAAAGAAAATTTTAGTCTTTTAATTATTTATATTTATATCTTTTAATTATTTATATTTATTTTTCTTTTAAATTAAAAAATTAATTTAAAACATTATGAGATAAAATTATTAAAATAAAAAATAAAAAAGTACAGATCCGATCTCCAGCTTAGATGATATATTATGGTATATCCAACTATTAAAAATGATATATTATGATAAAGTAAGAACCAAGAGCATAATAGACCACTGAAACAGCAATCATGCTGAATAGTCCAGAAGCAATTCTAAGCCATCTCGACGGTTGCTTTAGATTAGAATCAAGCGTCAAGTTTACACATTGCATCCCAGAATTGTTGTAATTGTAAGTCAACATTCCACTGTCGTGGTTATTGGATCTGTTCACCAATCAAAACAACACCAGACCCCACATGCAATACTGAAATCATAGAAAAATAGGAATAACGTAAGAGGACAATGGGATAGAACCTCAAAAAACGTTTGTGTTCGCCGTTGTCAATTGCTCCGGCGGTTCGGCCCGGCGCAACAAATTTCATATTAAAGAATGTAGAAGCATCATTCTTACTATCTTCATCTTCTGCAGGTACGTCATAATGCCCTTGTGGCTGCAACGAGACTTCCTTTTCCAGGTGCTTCTGCAAAATGTCAACACAATAGTTGTCATTAATCTTCCTCATCCGACCCCCCTCCTCTCACCAATTTATCATATAATTTAGCCTTCCTCTCTAATGCTGCGTAGCTGGCTGATCCATAATTAACTACTTTCAGCTCAAGCTTATCCTTAAATTTACGCACATTTATTCAAATTGGAAATCGATTAAAAAAGAAAAAAAAAAAAGGAAGAATTATCTCTAACATACCTGAAACTTTAATTTTCACAGACACATATAATATTTTAGTTTATTTACAGTGTCCTCCTCTAAAATAATGATTGACTGACTCTAACTGTTAGTGGATATTTTTGACCGTGTAAAAAATATTGGAAAACTAAATTACCTCTGAATAAATTTATTTTTTATTTTTATTTTAACTTAAATTTAAAAAACTTTAAATAAATTGAATAAGATCTCCACCAGATGGGTGGTGGAGATTAATTTGAGAAAAAAATTTAAAAATCAAAACTATAAAAAAAAAATATAATAAAAAGTTTAAAAATAAAGGATCAAGATTCATTTTCATCTTCAAACAAAACAAATTGAAAAAGAAAAAAAAAAAAATCTAGGTTGGTTCAACCCAAATATCTTATTTTTTTTAATAAAAAATTGTTTTATTTTGATTCAACTTTATTTTTTTTTTTAATTTGATTTTTTTTAAATTTTGTTTAACCCAGACTTTTTAATTTTCTTTTTCAGTTTTTGTTTTATTTAAAGATGAAAATGAAGATGAATCTTCATATTTTATTTTTAGATTTTTTTTTTTTATTCTTGTTCATTTGGTTATTAAATTTTTTTTCTCAAATTAATCCCTAAACGGTGAAGATCTCATTAAATTTATTTAATGTTTTTAAAATTTATTTTAAAATAAAAATAAAAAGTAAATTTATTCAATAATTTTATCTTTCAATATTTTTTATACAATCAAACATATTTATTAACAGTCAAATTTAGTCAACCGTCAGTCTAGAGAAGGACGCTGCAAATAAACCAAAAAGTTGTATGCGCCTATAATGTTTAATTAGTTGAGGTAATTCTCCCATAAAAAAACCTATAATGTTTAATTACTTGAGTGTGTGGGCTTCGACGCCAGAGTTCTTGGCGGAGAAAGAATCACGTGGGGGCTATCTTCGTCTTGGCACGATGGAAGTCCACATCAGGGCCTCCCAATTCCTTGGACTTCTTGGACTCTTCCTGGACCTGTAAAGCTGGGCTTTGAGTTCCAAGATGGAGGAGGGACCCACTCCCTTGATGAAGTGTTTTTTAAATATTTATGAAGTTTATGATATTATTCATTAGATGTTTAAATACATAAATAATGGATGGGATTGGAGGATACAAATTTTGACACAATTTGTTGACTATTAAATAAGAAAGATTTTAATGGTTTAAATCTATTCACACTATTATATACAACTCAATTTTACACTCTACATAAATGTTTTTTCTCCCATCTCCCTTCATCATTAAACTATCTATTCTCTTTCCAATTACTATTAAAAACTCACTATTTAAATTAATTTTTTCTTAGCCAATCCAATATATTTAAATTATATTTAAAAACCCACCAAGAAAATTAAAAACAATGTTGTAATTAATTTTTTTTAAAAACTTGGTAAATTAGTTTTTTAGAGGACGATTTATTTTTTAAATAGTTTAAACTAAGAAACCTTCACTACAAAAGATTTTCACTTCGAGTAGGAAAAAAAAAATCTTATTTCAAATACAATTTCTAACCAAAATAATAAAATAAATTTTGTTTTCCAAAAACATAAAACACTAACCCTAAAAAAAAATAAAATAAAAAAGAAAGAAAAAGGAGATAGCCAGTGAGTCACTCTTCCCAAGTAAACTTGAAACACAAAACACACTTGCCATTTGTTGCCGCCATCAGTGTTTCAAAAATCACCAATCAACGTTACTTTTTCATCGATTAATCGTTGATTAACACTTTATCGATCTGATAACCCCAGATCGGGGGTCCTACTCGTCGGAGGCGAGTATTCGACTGAGTTGACAATTTATCAGTCCAACTTGGCCCAGAACCGGTGACCCATCCACCACACTTACCTAAAATCGCCCCAAATACCACAAAAAAAAAATATTATTTTTAGCCAACAACCACCATAATACACAAAAAAAAAAAAAAAAAAAAAAAAAAAAAAAAAAAAACTAGAAAGAGAGTGATATAAGAGAAGGGCTGACATGGTGCTGATAATGATGATCTGATGGCATCGCACAGTGATGATTATGATCTAGTTTCGGTGACTGGTGCGGCATGAGGTGAGATGAGTGAGGAGGATGAGACCATGAGAGAAGGTTAGAGGTATGAGAGGAGGCATGAAGGCTAGGTGATGAACGTTTGGTTTTGAGGGAGAGAGAGAGAGATGAAGTGTTGGAGTTGGACGGCTAGGGTTTATGCAAGGGGTGTTATGTTTGTATATATATTGGGGACAATTATAAAAATGACCCCAAGGGTTAATGAAATTACATCAATATCTAAATTTTGGTCATAATGATAATAATGTCCTTTTTAAGTTCTTTTTTATTTTATTTTTTTTTACAGGTTTAACTCTATTTACCATCACAACAATACTTACCGATTAATCACCGAATAATCGATAAATCACTAATCATTACCTCACCAATCGATTAGTGAGTAACGATTTTTGAAACCTTGGCCACCATTGAAGCCATTGGTCTTTTTAACATAACTCTATTAAACTTGTCATAGAGATTGAGATAGATTTATATGTTTATGTCATTGATCTTGCTAACATAACTCTATCAAACTCAAAATAAAAATGTTGCAGAAATAGAGAAAGAAGCTAACTTGAGTCAAAGATCAAAACTTTGAATCGAAACAACTGTCACCCTTGAAAAAGTTTAAAGCTTGTAGATGGCAATAGATTAAAACCGGTAATAGAGATTGTGATGGTTGGTGGGCATCAATGGTGGCAATAGAAGGCAAGTGTGGTTTTGTGTTTCAAGTTTACTTGGGAAATGATTTGATGGTTGTCTCTCTCTTTTTCTCTTTTTGTGTGTGTGTGTGTGTGTGTGTGTGTGTGTGTTAAGTGGTTTGTGTTTTTGGAAAACTAGATCTATTTTACTTATTTTGGTTAGAAATTGTTTTTGAAATAAGAAATTTTTTTTTTTTTTTTTATTGGTAGTGAAAATTTTTTGTACTGAAGGTTTCTTGGTATAAACTATTTTGAAAAAAATAAATCATCTTTCAAATAATTAATTTACCAAGTTTTTTAAAAAAATTAATCGCAACATTGTTTTTAATTTTCTTGGTGGGTTTTTAAATATAATTGGGTAAGGTGAGAAAAATATAATTTAAATAGTGGATTTTCAATATTAATTGGTGAGAGGAAGGATGGTGTGATGATGAAAAGAGAGGGAAGAAAAAACTTTATATAGAGTGTAAAATGGAGTTGTATACAATGGTGAGAGTAGATCTAAACCATTGAAATCTTCCTCATCCAATAGTCAACAAATCATATCAAAACTTGTGTTCCCTTATCCTACTATCATATTCTTTCATAGAAATGCATTGATGATTAGGGTTTGTCCTTTTCTCTAGATACCCATAAAAAAATATTGTTTTTTCTCATTTTTTTTCAGTCATTCAATATATTAAATAAATAAAACATCAAATACATGGAAAGACGTTAATGGTTGGACTTGCCTTCCTTTCTAGAGTACACCATAGTTGGATCCCCCTTGTGTCATAAATGTTGCTTTGTCTCATCTTTTTAGCAATTAAATGTATTATATAAATAAAATGCTAAATACTATCACAAATATGGAAATGCATTGATAGCATGGAACTTATTTTTCTTTTTTCTATCCACCATGATTCAATCCATTTCCTCATTAAAACATGTTACTTTTTTTTTTTTTAATTACGGTTCAATTTTTTGTTTTTTAAAAAATTTTTTTTTTCTTTTTTTTTTTCCTCTTATTATAAAGTAATATTCAAATTTAAAATAATTTGATTTCACAAGTTTTTAGCTCATTTTAAATTATTTTTTTAATTACAAATTATATCATGCTAACATGAACTAGAAAATAATATATATAGTGTTGTTTAATCTTAATAGGTTTTGATTTACTTATAATTATTGACGTGAATTATTTTTCTTTTGTGTAAACTATTTTATATGATAAAATTCACAAATGAAAAAACTTATATGAACTATAATTATTTTTATCTTTTTAATTTTTATTTTAATTCATATGAACTATAATTGTTTTTATCTTTAATTTTTATTTTACTTTACTTTGTTATAAATCACATATATTTATTAGATAAAAAACTATAAATGTAGCTTGATTTATGTAGATAAAAGACTATAATCTCATTTATTCATTCATATATATGATTGAGATTTGAGTTTATTATGTACATTTATTAGCATATGTGAATAGTTTTCTTAGATTTCTTCATGTGTTATATAGTAGATTTTTGAGTGCACATAATTTTTTATTTCAATGAGTCCAAAGAGATTTCCTACCATAGATGCGAGTAGAATTTGTTTTATATTGTAATTATATCAAAATAATAATAATAATTACTATAATTATTATGATAATGATATTACAATAATTATAATGATACTTACAAGGAATTGATTATTACAATATCATGAAAATAAGCACATATAATATCATAGAAGTTATTCTTCAAACCTTGATCACTATATTATCCATCTCTAGAGGAATGGGATTAATAAGTAGTGATAGTACACGGTCTTTAGTCTCCTGGTCTGGAGCACCATGTCCATCCCCATATTGGTACATGCACTGAGCCATTCTTGCCAAATTTATTGCAACTCCAACAAAAGTGCCGGAGAAGTGAGGGTTTCTCACTCCATCTTTGTTCATTTTCAACCATGTGGCACTTATAAGTTCTTTTATGTGTTCACGAGCCTCTTCCTCTGAAGCTCCTGTTTGATGCATATAACATTGGATTGATTTAGGAACATCCCCTCTCTCCATCTCATCCTAAACCAAATAAATTAAAACAAGAGAAGAGAGAAAACAATGATCAAATAATGAAGAATCAAAGTAATGAAAATTGTATTATTACTATTAATGTAATTAAGAATCAATTTCTATACCGATGATGTTCCTAAGTCGTCTGCAAGTCGCGAAACCATTGATGACCAACGAATTATGTTAGGATATTCTTCTAATTGTTTCAAAGTTTCCTTTGTTGGTAGATTTCTACTTAAAAAGTAAGCATGCACTAACGTCGCAGGCCCTGATATTGAAATCCACGCATTGTCCATGTATTCTTGCAAGGTTGGGGTGTATCCACTATTGTACCACTTTGCCTCCAATAAATAGGCTTTACATAAATTTGCCCACTGCAATATTTGCAGTGTAGTAGAATGAAATAAGATAAATTACAACTTAAATGAATTAAATATTGGGTTAGATAACAGATAAGAACCATACCTCTTTTCGTAGATATGGGATGATGTCAAGTCCTTGATCTTTTAGGGAGTCGAAAGCCATTTCGTTTATGGTATTATAAAGAGCAAGAAAACAGATCTTCATATATTCTGGAAGTTGCTCCATTGCAGTGATGTCCCATCTGAAATTTCTTGCAAATTGACTCTCTGGTAGAAATAGCTAACAAAGCTAGATCTATATAGTAATTTTATTATTATTTTTATTATTTTGAAACTAGATCTATATAGTGAAATTACTTACAAATCTAACATTGAGGTTATGCCAGTATAAAGAATACATAAGGATTGAATCAACATTTTTAATCTATAGGGACCATTACAGTAAAAAAAGAAAAAAAGGAGTCAAAATTTAAAAAATATATATTTGAAGAAAAGTTCATTATCCAATTTATATATAAAGAATAAAATATTTGAAGAAAAGTACATTATCCAGAATTGAAAATAAAATAAAATATTCAGATTATGGCCTGATTGAATGGTTGAAAACCAAAAAAACTTACCCGACCATATTTGGTGAGGTCAGGCTTCTATGTTAAGTTGGTTGGTTCAGTTTGAGCTTTCAAAAATCGAAAATAGTAAATTTTAGTTTAATTTTGCCCAAGCAGAATAGGCTCAATCCGTCCATTAAATTCTTTTTTTTTTGGAGTAAATCTGTCCATTATATTCATTTGTTAGTGATTACCAAATAATTATACGAATCTTGTGTAATAATGAAATCTCTTAAATAATACTGTAATTTTGGTTCCAAATAATCTATACTACTAGAAGATAACATTATAAGACACTAATATATTAAAATGTATTAGAGAGATAGCTACCACCAACCTCTCAACTACATATGTAAAGCGTTCTAATTCGTCCAAAGTACCATAGATATCATAAATATCATCAATTGTTGTTATTAATGCACCGATCTTTGTGAGCATCCTCCTGCAGTAACTAAACTGAGGCTCGAATATCATCCCCACTGTCCAAAAGAAATTCTCCATCAACCTGTCCCTTGCAAAACTCAATTTCTCCCCAAGACCTATATTCCTCCACCAACTTCATATAACAGGAAGACCAATTAATTAGTTTAGCCGATTCTTGTATTAAAATGGGATTCAATAACTATCATTAAATCTTCTCCAAAAAAAAAAAGGAAAAAGAAAAAGGGATAGAGAACTATTATTAAATATACACGCTCTCTTACCTTGACACATACATCAGATCTTCTTGGTATGTTGCTTGCACAATGTTGAAGTCCAATTTAGCAAGCTCAAGCAAGAGAGCGTTCATGTCCTGCTTTGTTTCATATACATCGATGAACCACCTTGCCTCTAATCTTAGCATCCTCCAACGTAGTGGAAGCTCCAATGCATGGTTGGCTAGTGTTGAAAGATATCCATCTTTGTTCTTCTTGACGTACTCTTTGAGTAATGGGGTTGTGAAATTTAAAGCATCGAGAAAGATACTTTCTCCTTCTACACAATAGTATGCGGCTTCATGTAAAGACAGAATTCCTTCGCAGTGGTCACCGAGATATAACCAAAAGCTTCCTTTCTCATCCCTGAAACTACTGAAAATTTCTACGGAAAAAAAAAAAAAAAAAAAAAAAAAAAAAAAAGATAGAAGCAATGAATTCAAACAGAAAACTGCAATTAAATAGACGCCAAGTAGCTAGAATTAGAAAAGAAATCAAATAATTTTTTTATGTTGTCTTAAATGTTAGATTTATCTAAATGTAATTGATAAAATTATAACATTACCCAAAAGCTTCAGTTATTTTTATACCTTGGGATATATCATAGCCATATTGTCTGAAAAGTCTAAATTCGAGAGCTACAGCATATAGACTTTTTTGTTTTAGCTTACAATCGTTGCGCCTCTTGTCGTGTATTGTACCCAAACTTGTTTTGATTTCATGCTCAAAGTGGTAAGATAAACCGAGTCTTTGCAAAGTATCGATGAGCTCCAGTTGATGTAAATGGTCCCCCACTTTGACAAGCATGGTCTTCACTTCTTCTTTCAGCTCTTTGACTCGTTGGGCATATGATTCTCCCTACATCGAATTAATTTTTTGTTAGCCATCCAGCAGTACTAAATATACACTCGATTATATATATAGACTCACACACACACACACAACTACAGATACAATATTGCTGCTTATAACATTAGAATTACTATACCGCAAATTCACTACTCAATGATTGAATATAGTCATAGCTCCAAACCGGAGGTTTGTAATCCGCTGATCGCCTAGTAATGGTTTGACGATGATGAGACATTTTGGTGGGAACCATGCGTTGGACTCGACAACGACCAAAGCCAAAGGATGATCAAACTACAGTACGATTCGGCTGCACTGCAAGTAGTGAATAATGACACTGAGGAGCCATTCAGAAAGCTAATTTAAAGAGAATGATTTTGTTTTCTTAAAATAATTAATAATAATAGCAACTGTGTTATGAAATATAATTGCTACAATACTATTAGGGTGGAATACTACTTAATGACTTAGGCTTCGGTTTCAGGCTCTATATATAGGCAGACAAGATACAATGATGTTGGATCCGACGTAATGCATGGTCAAATAAAAATATATAGAATTTTTTATTTTTGAAACAAAAAATATATAGAATTAAACAACAAAACAAATCATCCTTTTTTTTTCCTAATAAATAATAAATTAAATCACATTTTAAACACAAAGAAGCTTTTTGTCCTGGAGAAATGATATTTGAAGAAATATATATATGATATACGAGTAAGGACAAGAGAAATGACATTTGAAAGGAAAATAATTGAGAATTTTATTGTGATCCCTATAATTTTTTTAGTTATCATTTCTTTTAAGTGCAAATCCACTTTTGATTAATTCTAAAATGCATCACTTTGGCCCATCTAAAAAAAAACAAAAATGATAGTCAATGTTAACTTAAAAAGCAAAAAGACATTTTTACCCTTTAAGCAATTAAAATGACCAAATTATCCCTCACAAAATAAAATAAATTATAATATTAAAAAAATTTTGATTACAGTAAAGTTATTTTAAAGAAAATTTAGGAATAATTTTAAAATAAGGATTTGAAACATAATAAAAAAATTAATAATAGATAATTAATTTTTTTAAAAAAGGAAAAAATAAAAAATATTTGAAAAAAAAATTAATCACCATCTACCAAATAGAGATTCAGAGATCTCCATGATCAGCAAACTCCGTTGCTACCATAGACCTAGTTTAAACCAAGACCTTCGGCTTGTGTTCGAACACAACTTTTAAAAATCTACAGTTATTCAGATTTTTCTTCAACATCTAGGACTTGTCCATAAGAGGAAGGTCACTGCCACCAGAGGAAAAGAAGAAAAAAGCAATGGTGATGTGATCGTTCATCCTCCTAAATCACAATCTCTTCTTTTTCACTCGACCTTCCTCTTCTTGGTGTAGACTTTCTTGTGGTTATAGGGGTGCAAGCCTTATTCCTTCTTGCATATCATCATTACCGTCAACTAGTGAAGAAGGCTTTCTTCTTCATAGGACCTCACTACTATTAAGCAACTTCTTTTTTCTCATGCAGAATTGGTTTCCTAGCATGGCCTGGTGGTACAGGATCCCTCCTTGCATTGACTTTATGCTGAACTACGATGTTAAAGATCATATAGTTTTCTTCCTCCTTAACAGCGATCACCAAGTCTTGGCATCATCTAGGTTCACCTAGATGTTGAAGATTTGGGTTTGAACTATTCAAACCCAGGTCTTCAACATCTGACATTGATTTTTTTTAAAAAAAAAAAAACATAAATTAGAATTTATTTTCTTAATTAAGTTTAATATCCACCATCCATCTTACAGATGGATAGTGGAGGTCTTTCAAATTGTTAATTAATTATTTATTTATTTTTATAAAATTTATTTTAATTAGTTTTTATCTTCATCATTCATCTTTAAGATAGACGGTAGAGTTTTGTCCTTTTTCAATCATAATCATTATTATTTTATTTTATTTAAAGTTAAAAAATATATAATACAAAGACATAAATACCCCTCCATCCATCATAGTTGATTAATAGTTGACTAGCCGTAGAGATTAAATTGATGTATTTTAATATGTAAAGAGACCAATTTTAACGGAAATTGAATTCACAACTAAAAAAAGATAAATAAAAAATATAAGGACTATAACAAAATTCTTCCAAAAATAATATGATATACTATAAGTAAGGACAAATGAGTGAGGGCAAAAGAGAAAAAGGCCCAATGATTAAAAAAAAAAAAAAAAATAGAGAGAGAGAGAAAAAAATGTTTTGTGGGATGTTTTTGATAGGGATAATTTTATTTTTCCCTTTGTAGTTTGCCATAATATCAAAATCCTCCAGTATTTTAGAAGATCACTAATATCCCTTGTAGTTTATGAAAATATCCAAAAAAAAAAAAAAACCCTTTTGCCATCAAAGTTGATTTAAAAATCAAATGTTTAATCGTTAACATGGAAGGCAAAACTACAGAGATACTTTGAACATTTCGATCATTTTAGTAATGGTAGTAACGATAAGAATAAAATGAGATTTTCGAAAATTATAGAGGGAAATTAGCAATTTTATCAAGCTATGAGAGGGAAAGTGAGATTATCCCTTTTTAATATAATAAAGTATTGTAAGTGTCATTTCCTACTATTTTCATTTGAGGAATAGCATAACCTTCTTTAATGTCGTCTTTTTGGTACACATTAATTAGAATTAAGAAATTTAAGGTTGTTTTTTTCAAGCTTATCTTTGAGTTATAGTTACATCCCTATATATGTAGTCTGAACAGATTTGAAACTATGTAATAAAAAAATATCTCGCCATATAAATTCATGAAAATTATAAGTAATAAAACTGCAATGAACAAATAATACATTTCTCATAATTGTATTAGCAATAATTTGTTTTAAATATCTAGGTATTACTATGATATGAATAAAATTTTGTTTGTATCATACAAACACTTTGTGGCAGCCAAAGAGTAAAAATTGTCCTAAAAAAATCACGATGAGATCATCGTCTCCTAGGGTCTTCTCTCTAAAATGCTCCAGAGAGAGACCTCTTATAAGCCCTTGTCTCTAGTAAAACCTACCATCTACATCGATTTCTTTGCCATTTTCTTTTTGTGTTTTACATTCTTTCAGCATTTTCTTCTTGTTTTCTACATTCTTTTAGCAGCTTCTCTAAATCTGCGGTTTTAAGGGTTAGATTCATAAATTTCTAAATCTATCCCTTAAAACCTAAAATAATGTATAGTTTTTTATCTTTCTTGTTGTGTTGATCAACCGATTCTTTTCTTTTTCACTTCCTCCTCTTCAGTTCTTGATGAGGCTTTAGGGTTTTTAAGAGTTGGATCTAGATGATTTTTGGTTCCAGCCTTTAAAAACCTTTTTGTTTTGTAGGTTTAGAGGTCGATAATTCAAGTCTAGGAAAAGATCAGTTGATCTCAAGCAAATGGGGTTCCTCATCGATATTATTTTGATGGCTATATCCAATCATTCGAAGGTTTCCAAGTTGCAGATCTTATGGAGATTTCGACTATAGTGTAAGGTGACTATTTGTGTAGTCTACTTTTATGATAATGCTAATTTTCTCGTTGTTTAGTACTGTTAGTGGTATTTGTGGCTTAGTTTTTATGTGGATAAGTTGGATTTAGCGTTTTTCTTGTTTTAGGAATCGTTTGGTATTCCACATTTGGCCATCCATGTTTTCTCATGTGTGAGCATTGATCTGATTGTTTGTAGATTGAACTTATGTTGCCCAAATTTGATTGGATTCTTAGTGATTGTATTCTTGTTGTTCCCAAATTTGGGATGGTTTAATGAAATTCCAATATTTCACAAAAAAAGGACATAAATATTAAATTATAATATTGTATTAAATAAAATTCTAAAATAATAATAAAATATAATATTATATGAAATAAAATTACAAGTAAATTTAAAAATATATTGATATGAACGAGGTATGCTTTTAAAAACATAGAAACAGGTTTTTTTTTTAATTACACCAAATCCCCACTTTGTCAATCAAACTCTTTTAATTATACCGGTTGATCAAAGTTTTTGGTTAAATGATTAAAATACCCTAAACATAATAAACTAAACTTAATTTGACCAGTTTACCCATGTGTAAGATGATAAAGTAATATTAAAATAAGGGACAAGAGAAATGACATTTGAATATATCAAATACGAGTAGGGACAAGAGAAATGACATTTGAAATGAAAATAAGGGTGAATTTTATTTTGATCCCTATAATTTTTTGAATTATCATTTTTTTAAATGTAAATCCACTTTTGGTTAATTTGGTTCCTCCATATTTCAAAATGCATCACTTTGACCCCTCTAACAAAAATTTTAACACGTAATATTAACAAAAAAAGCAAAAGGATATTTTTACCCTTTAACCAATTAAAATGACCAAGTTATCCCTCACAAAAAAAATTATAATATTAAAACCAATTTTGATAACAATGGGGTTCTTTTGAAGAAAATTTACAAAAAAAATTAAAAAATAAAGAAAAAGACCAATGAGAATTTGATGCATAATAAAAAATTAGTAAAAGATAACTGATTTTAAAAAATAAAAAATAAAAAGTTAGTCACCATCCACTAAATAGTGATCCAGAAATCTCCATGGTTGGTGATCATCGGTCATATACCCAAACCCAGACATTCAGTTTGTGTACGAACCCAGATTCTAAAAATCTGGATTCACCCAAATTTTTCTTTAACATCAGGGACTTGAGCATGCAAGGAAGATTGCCACCATAAGAGGAAAAGAAGAAAATATCAACAATGATGTGAGAGTTAGCAATCTGTTCTTCTCACGACCTTCCTCTTCTCAACACACACTTTCCCTTGGTTATGAGAGTGTTGACCTTTTTTCTTCCTTGCATATCGACACCACCGTCGATCAATGAAGCTGAATTCTTTCTTCATGGGACATCATTGCTATTGAGCAACTTCTTCTATCTCGTGCAGAACTAGTTTCCTCGCACAGCTTGGTGGTGCGAGATTCCTCCTTGCACTAACTTTGTGCGAAACTACAATGTTAAAGATTATCTAGTTTTCTTCTACCTTAATGACAATCATCTGGTCTTGACATCACTTGGGTTCGAACCCATATGTCAATATCTAGGTTCACCCAAATGTTGAAGATTTAGGTTTGAACTATTCAAACCCATACCTTCAACATCTGACATTGACTTTGTTTTTTTTTTTTTCTTTTTTAATTTAAAAAAAAAATTCTTAATTAAGTTTAATCTCTACCATCCATCTAAGAGATGGATCGTGGAGATCTTTCAATTTTTCAATTAATTAATTAATTGTTTTTAATATTTTAGTTTAATTAGTTTTTGTCTTCATCATTCATTTTTGAGATAGATGATGGAGATTTGTCACTTTTCAATCATAATCTTAATTATTATATTTTCCTTAAATTAAAAAAAAAATCATATTGAAAAGACAAAAATACCACTCCATCCACCCTAGTTGACCAACGATTGATTAATTGTAGGGATTAAATTGATGTATTTTCACATGTAGAGGGACCAATTTAACTAAAGGCGAATTCACGTTTTAAAAAAGATAAACATAAAAATATAGACATTAAAAGAAAATTCTCCTAAAGATAATGTGATGTATAGAAAAGGACAAATGAGTGAGGGAAAAAACGAAAATGGCACAGTGAAAAAAAGGATAGTTCTAAAAACCTACCAAGTTTTACCTTTAATAAGAAAATGCTCCCTTCAGTTTCGTAATTAATATTTTTACACCACATAATATAATTAAATAAGCTAGTAACACCTTGTCGCTAACAATTTTGGTTAGAGGATGGCCATTGTCATTAACGGTGGAAGGGCAAAATGATAAATGACGTTGATCAATGAAAACCAATTAATAAAAACAAAAACCAAATAAATAACTAAATAAATGAATTAGATTAAAAAACTAATATATGTTACAATAAAATTTTAATATAAACCAATATGTATAAATTAAAAACTAAAAAAAAAATTTAAAAAATGAGAAATTTTCTCTTTATTTAAAAACCAACCCAAAACCGTCTTTCTTCTTCTGCTTGTTCTTCCTTCATTTTGTCACATTCTCTCTCTCTAAGTCTATCTCATCAGATTGAAGCGGTCTTTTTCCTCTACATCCGTCTCATCTTCTTTCACTTCTTTTCATCACCGTTCTTCAATAGCCTTGACCAATCCAATCCATCAATATACCCACGAGATGAATCCTCATCAATGCCTCCATCTCCTCGATCGACCTTATCTCGAGATGAAGTCATTCAAGTCCGTGACAGTGATGGAACTGACTAGTTCCATCTCTATCAGAGCTGAAGTAGATCCGCTCCATCTCAGATAGAGATGGAATTGGTTATTTCCATCTTAAGTCTTTAGGTTCATTGACGTTGAGCTCTAAATCGAAAAAGGAAGCGACATCATCCTATTCGTCACCCCAGAATCACTTGACTCCGACAATGGCGTAGGCTTAGCACTTACTATGGTGTTTGGTGGGGTGATAAACCCAAAAATGGTTGCAGATTAGTTTTTTTTTTTTTTTTTTTTTAAATTTTCTAACTTTGACCTCTGTTATGTTTCAATTTGTTTTAAGGGTTTGGGATATTGAAGATGAAAAAATGGAAGGTAATGATGTGTTTGAAGATGGATGATGATAATTAAGGAAGATTATAGAGAGATATGCTGACTGGTGAGTGAGAAATGGGGGAAAATAATTTGATTTCTAGATCGTCAAAGGATTTGGAGTTCCAGATCTTATCGTTGAACGATTTGGATTTGGAACTAAATCGTTTGCTGGATCTAGAAACCAAATTGGTAATCGATTTGATTATTTCTTTTTAATTTTTAATTTTTAATTTTTTAATTTTAGTTTTTTTAATAATTTTATAAATTAAATTATTAAATTAATTTTGATCTTTTACTATCTATTTCAAAGATGGATTAATTTTGATCTTCTTTTATTAATTTTGATTTAGTAAAGGAATTCATCCAACAGGGGTAAATATGTTTTTTTTTTTTTTTTTTTTTTTTTTTTTTTAACTTGTAACATGTGAGAGTTAACCAATGGCTTGGTGCAAAATGCCTAATTACGAAATTAAGGGATGCATTTTCTTATTTGAGGCAAAAGTTGGGGAATTTTTTCGAAATATCCCAAAAACAATGTTTTGTAAGATGTCTTTTAATATAATAAAGTAGTCAGTGTCCTTTCCTATTATTTTCATTTGTGGAATACTAGAACCTTGTATTTTTTTCAACGTTATCATTTTGTTACACGTTTTTTTTTTTTTTAATATTCATTTTGTGTCCTTTCTTATTATTTTCATTTGTGGAATACTAGAACCTTTTATTTTTTTCAACATTATCATTTTGTTACACGTTTTTTTTTTTAATATTCATTTTGTGTCCTTTCTTATTATTTTCATTTGTGGAATAGTAGAACCTTTAGTTTTTTTCAACATTATCATTTTCTTACACGTTTTTTTTTAATATTCACTTTGTTACACATTAGAACCGTGAAATTAATATTTTTCTTAACGTTATTTTGGTGCTACAATTACAACGCTACTTATGTGATCTGAATATGTTATTGAAAAATATCTTATTATATAGATTCTTGAAAATCATGTGTGATAAAAGTGCGGTGAAAGAATAGTACATCCCTCACAGTTGTATATCAATATTTAGAAAATATGTACATCCCTTACAGTTACACAACTATATATGTTATGTGAACAAATTTGAAAATATGTTATAAAAGAATATCTAACTATATAGATTTTTGAAAATCATGTGTGATAAAACTGTGGTGAACGAATAATACATCCCTTACAGTTGTTTTAAATATATCGATGTTGCTATGATACTAATAAAATTTTATTCAGTGTTGCTAACTACTATTGAATAAAATTACTTATTAATAATAACTCTTAAATTAATTATAAGAATGATTATTAAAAATATTTTATGATTATTATTGATAAATAATCTTATCATATCAATAAGATATCTGAACTCAGTTTTATTTATATCATGCAAACACGCTTTGTGGCAACCGGTTTCACCAATTGCTACACATTAAAATATTATGTTTAAAAAATAATAAAATATTATATTATATATAAATATAAAAATATTAATATCAATGAATTGCACTGTACTGGAGTCGACGCAGAAATAGGTTTATTTTTTAATTATACCAAAGTCCCACTCATCAACCAATCTCTGTTAATTATACCTTTTGATCATGATTTTTGGTTAAATAACTAAGATACTCTCGACAGAATACACGAAAGTGTATTTAATTGGTTTACCAATAGATAAGAACAAAATATATTAAAATATTAAAAAGAAAGGATATTTCATAATTTAAAAACTTATGAAATAAAATTATAAATAAATAATTGAAGATCTAATTTTTAAATTAGATGTTTACAAACCTTCAAAATTATAAACGGTGTGGAGATTGGAAGGTTAGATTTCTACTGTCCTATATCTTGTTTCTCTTCGAGGAAGAACATCGAAGAACTTTGTTCTTTAGTCTTCGTGACCGAACACCACAAAATTAGTAACAATGACAACAAACAAACACCATAAAATCATCAACAACCAACGAAATCAAAAGCAAGTGGGTTTCTGTTCTTCATCAACAGCAACATCAACAACAAACACCACAGTGACTCATTTTGCCCAACCTTGGCCACAATGGCTCCCACATGAACGGCAAATTTGGCGAGTCCTTAGTCGTCGCGAAGCTAGCTGCCATTTGCAAAAGACTAGCCGACTCGCAGAAACGAGGGAAGAAGGAGAAGCAGAGTACCACCATAGCAGCAGCATCAAAACCCCAAATCAAAATTAAATCAACCCCAAATCAAACTCGATCACTCTTCCACCCACCAAAACCACTCACCAGGCAGCAACACCACCACTGACCATTCGTTGGCAAAACTCTCCTCAAATACCAATCACACCACCTCCAACCATCTATCGGCAAACCTCTTTTCAAACGCCGATCGCCACCATCCTCCCCCATCTCCCTCTCGCTCTATAGCGAGCAGTTCATCTCCCTCTTCCTCCACGGTTTCGATCTCCTCCATATGTGGAGGAGATCGATTTCAATCTCTTCCAAATATGGAAGAGAACAAATAGATCTCCAAAAATTAAAAATTAATTTTTAATTTTTTAAAATTATGTTTTTAATTTTGCTTAATTATTTTTTAATTTTATCTCTACTGTTCAGATATATGTTTTTTTAATTGTTTGAAAAAAAAAATTCCTTCCAAAATTTATTATAATAAAATAAAATATATATAAATATATTAATATATTAATATTAGGGTAATTTGAAATATTATTAGTGTATTATAAATTTTGTCAATATTTTAATATATTTAGTGAAAATATGGTTTTATAAAATAAAGTGATTTTAGATAAAAAGACTTGAGATTTTGTTAATGTTTTGTGATTTTTAATTTTTTGAACAAGTTAAACATTGTATGCGCAAGTTTAACGTCAAAAACTTATGGAACAAATATGTTTAATGTGCCATGTGGCCATAGCCCACACACGTCATTGAGCAATTAGATCGCTAGTATGAACTTGTATAGTATGAAATTATTTTAGATCATGCGTTATCAAATTCCATGTTATCTAACAAGTAAAACGTTTCCCATTTGTTGAATCATCAAGTGTAATGTATATAATCAACTTATATCATTAATCAACTACAACATCTTTTTTTAACAAGTGTCGTATCGTCCATCCTATTCCATAAATAAAAGCAATTAACATTCACGCTCTCATATTGTTCATTGTCAAAAACTTGTGTAATAAACATGTTCACCATGCCACATGTCGACAACCGACCACACGTCATTGAATGATTGCATCGTTAGTGTGAAAAACTTGTATCATATGAAATTGTTTTCGATCATGTGCTATCAAGTTCCACGTTATCTCACAAATATAATATTTTATAGTTGTTGAATCATCAAATGTAACGTATGATCAGTGATGGACTCAAAAATTTATATAAAAAAAGGAACTATAATAAAACATAATACAAAAATAATAAGATTCAACTATAACATAAATACTTTTAATTAATTTACCAACAATATATGTGTGTGCGCACGTGCGCGTGTGTATATGCACACATGTGTTTTTGTGTAAAAGTTGATAATGTTTACCAAAACTTCCTAAATTAAACACCATAATTATGACTTGAAAATCAACTTTCATAGCATTGTGTGACTCTCACATTAAAGGGGGGAAAACTTCTCGTAGATGCTCATAGTCATGTGTACATATACATAATGAGACTCCAACAACTATTATAGATGTGAAAGTAAAGTATACTAAAAATTTAAACTATGGGATGAGTGTATATAAATCTCTAGGGAAATTAAATAAATTATATCACCATTCAACTCCATGATATTTCTATTTACTACAAACAATAATTATAATGTTAAAAACCTAATATTGTAGTACAATAGAAATGATTTTATAAAAAAATTTAGTGAATAAGAAAATTTATATCAAATCAAAACAACACACCTAATCAATAAATTTGGATAATATTTCAATTAAATTGTAATTAAAATATTTTTTAAAAAAAGAAATCAATAAAACAATCAAATCAGTAATATATTGTAAAGAAAGAGATGGGTGATAAAAATAATTGAAACGCATAACCTATTTGACAATTTTGATGCTGCAAATTTTGAAGGAGGAAAGTTTACAAATTAGAAGGCAATCAATTTAAAGAATATTACAATTTTAAAAAAAAATGTAAAAATTATAATTAGAAAACATAATAAAGTAACATGAAAAATGAAGAATTCACTCATTTGTATCAATAAAGATATAAATATATTACTATAAATATAAATATATTACTATGTGGACAAAAGTGGAGAACAAAAGTTTTAATATGTATAAAAAAACATTATAATCAAATTTATAAAATAAATTCTATTGAAAAGAAAAATCTATATATTAAATTATTAAGTTTAAAAATAAATATAATATACTAATTTTTTATGTAAAAATCATTTTGATCTCTAAATTTTGGAAAATGATCAATTTTTATCTATATTTTGGGAAAGGTCCAAATCAATCCCAACTTTTTGAAAAAATATTAAATTAGTCTCTTCCATAAATCAACTAATTGTTAAACCCGATAGGACATTCAAAAAGTCAGTTTCACCCCTATCGTTAGTTACTCTTAAAATTATTATTTTATCCTCATTTATCAATCAATGAAAATCCGACACACATCACCATTTCCAAACTAAAACATTTAGATATATTCTTAATAACTTTCTTTTACTTCACTAAAAATTAATTTAAAAATTTTAAAAAGAAAATATATATATAAACTGCATCGTGTTTGGATTTGATGGAGTCCACCGATGCATCTGATGGATCTCCATTTGTTTTTATTTTTGGTGGCTTTGAAGATGCTTATTGTTGTTTGCTTCCATGAATCTCCATGGCTAACAATGTCTCACCACTACCACTTAATCACCACCTAACATCATGGCCACATTTAATCACCACAAAACATCACCACCACCACTCCATCACCACCACACTCAATCACCAACACACACATCACCAGTATACACACTTAATAACTCAAAATCGAACCCAAAAACTTGTTACAGAGGAGAAAAAGATTTGTGTGGTGTCCTCGGAAACCAAGAACTGGTGCCACCAAAAACCGAGGATGGAAAGTGATGGGACAAGAACCGAGAAGATCAATGTGGTGACAACAGCCATAGAGGGTGAGAGGTAGAGGAAGAAAGAGGGGAGGATGGTGATAAGGGTCATGATCTGTGTGGTGCCACTAGAAACCGAAAATAGAAGGAGATACATGCAACGAGAACTGAGCAATCAGTATGGTGATGACGGCCATTGAGGGGAAGAGATACAAAAGGAATAAGAGGGGGTGGTGATTGAGCCATGGATGTGTTTGTGTGATTGGGATTGGGATTAAATGTGGACGTGTTTAATTTTTGATAAGTGATTTCTTATTTTTTATTTTTCACAAATTATTTGATTTGTACAGATGTCATAATTATACACTACAATTCAGAATGACAAAGTAAGTCTTGCCTATCATGCTGTCTGTAAGGTTTGACCATCAATTGACTAACAGAATGAACTAATTTAACATTTTTTTGGAAAATTAGGTTTGATTTCATCCTTTCGAAACATGGTTAAAAATTTCATCATTTTCCAAAATTTATAGACCAAAATGATTTTTTCATTTTTTTAAATATTTGAAGTGAGGCATGGCACTTATGTAGGTCCATCATTGTATATGACACCAGCTTGTATCATTAATCGACTACGTCTTTTTTAACATGTATCATATCATCCAACCTATTCCATAAATAAAAGTAATTAACGTTAATGTTATCACACATGTTCAGCGTCAAAAACTTGTATAACAAACATGTTCCACATGCCACATGACCACGACCAACCATACATCATTGAACAATTACATCATTAGTATGAACAACTTGTATCGTATGAAGTAATATCTGATAATGTGCTATCAAGTTTCACGTTATCTAACAAGTATAACGTTTTAATGCTAAATCTTCATGCATAACGTATAACATTAACTTACATCATTAATCGACTATAGCATTTTTTTAACAAGTATCATATCGTCCGACTTATTCCACAAAAAGAGCAATTAACGTTAATGTTATTATACATGTTTAACATCAAAAACTTGTGAAACAAATATGTTTAATGCGCCATGTGGTAATAGCAATTTTCTAGTGAGTAAAATACAAACTAAAAACATGTGCAAAGATACACAGTTCGCAAATAATACATGTTGAGTAAAATATCGTTTCCATAGAGATTATCCAAGTTACATTAATTATCAAAATTGATCTCGAGTACTCTTATCTAAACTAAGGGAAAATGAATTTAATAAACTACGCTAAATTAAGTAAACAAAAAATATGACTAATTAAACTACACACACAACCAAGGAGATAATGATTTAGAGCTATAATTTCACCTAACCAATCTACTCAATATATATTTCTACCGTTAATTATTTCATTCTCATCATGAACTAAATTAGATAACACTATAGTTTTTGCGAGCCCTTTTCAAATTCATCACAAACATGCTCGCACTAAATATCCAGCTATATTTCCATGCTAGATGGTTAATACAAACTCATTACAAATAAGTATCTACACATGATCACATATAACACATAAATATATTTTTATCTTACATGCCATATGCCATGGCTTGATCCTCATGTCACCAAGAACCGGCCTCCAAAATCTTCACTCCTCCCACGCCTTTTATGCACCAAATCTGTGAGTGATGATGGGCTGCTGTTGAACTCCAAATAGGTTGATGATGGATTGCTTTTCGGCTCAAAAATCTCCTCTCCAGGGACTATTTTGAGGTGTGATCACGGGCTGTCAAGGACCTGCTGTTGAGGGCTGTTATACGTTGATTTTACACTCCAAAACCAGCCTTGAAAATGTTTATTCAAGCCCTTCTGAAACTAGGTGATAAGCCGCAACGAATTGGTTCCGATTCGGCTCGAAACACTGCCGAACACTGCAGAATATGGGCTGTTGATGTGCAAAATTTACACTCCCCGTTCCAGCCTCACTTTCACGTCCAAGACCTGCAAATACTGTCACTCAAGAATTTCACAAAAACTGCAGAAAATCAATAGCCAAAAACGGGTTCCAGGGGCTGGTATGCAGAATTTACACCCTCGTTCCGGCCTCCACTTTCACGTCCAAGACCTGCAAAGACTACACTCAAGAATCTGCAAAAACTGCAGAAAATCAATAGACAAAAAGGGTTCAAGGGGCTGGTTTTTGATCTGAAAAATTGTAGCCCTTAGCACCCTTGAACCACGCCTAAAGCCTCCTCTTCTGGTTGTGTTTTCACTACTGTATCTGGCCCCTTCCAAAGCTGCGTTTCTCCTCCTAAAATTATGTATTTATAGTGTGCAATTAGGACAACAAAAGAAGTGTTGGAGTTTGTCACGCTGCACGGACATGAGCTGCACGGGAGTAAGTCGTTGCATGGGCTTCATTCTTTCCTTATATTCTTCTTCAAATGACAACTACATGGGCTGGTCATTGCAATTCTCTCATGGCCCGCTACTTATCTTATTTCTTGGGCATGACTGAATAAGTGAGCTGACTTTGAATATGTTTAGGTTTGTTTCCTCTCATGGGCAAAATACTTGGCTGCATACATTTGCAAATTCGATGCATGAATTGGCTTTGAGATTAAGCTTCAAGGGCTGCGTATATTGAACAAAATGGGCTGATAATGAAAATAATAACAATAAAAATATATTAATTCAACCCATATAGTTATTTCTTACACGAATTCATCCCATAATAACTCGAATATTACTCATTTATTTTTCCATAACTCACCTAAAAATAATAAATAAAAACACATAAAAATAACAAAGATTTATTCAATTTTCCATCACAAAAGTGAGATTTAAAAACATAAAATCATAATATATTTTATCGTGATTACGTGGCCACAATATGACCACACGTCACTAAACAAATACATTGTTAGTGTGAACAGCTTGTATCGTATGAAATTGTTTTAGATCATGTGCTATCAAGTTCTACGTTATCTAATAAGTATAACGTTTTACAGTTATTGCATGTAACGTATAACATCCGCTTACATCATTAACCAACTATAACATCTTTTTAATCAAGTATTGTATCGTCCAACTTGTTTCATAGATAAATGCAATTGATGTTAACGTTAAACAAACGAGTTGAACATCATAAACTAGTACATCCAACAAATGGGGTGTGACAATTTTTGGTTTGAACTTCAATAAAATTTAAAAGATTTTCATACTTAAAAGAATGATAAAAAGTTATCCTTGTATTTAACTTTTGAACATGCATTATGATTAGATCAAAATATAGAAAATTTATTTTTGGTTAAATTAAAATTCTTACTTATAATTGAATTGTAAATTAATTGAGAATTGCTTTTGAATGTAAATTTGAAATCTAACTGAATTATAATTTATTTTTTAAAACAAAAATTAAAAATTGTGATATAAATTTTTACATTACTCATACTACTTTTTTTTTATTAAATACATATAAGAATAAAATACAATTATACACCAACATAAGATTTTAATAAGTATACCACCATCAAATCTAATTTATCAAACATCTTTAAGTTATAATATTTCTCACAAAAGACTAAATTTAAACATATATAATATGCACTTAAATTATATAATATAAAATTAAATAAACTATACATATATTTTTTATGATGGGGGAAGAGCGATTAAATTTAGAAAAAATTATCCACACCTTGTATATTAGGAAAATGATGGAATTTAAACACTTTACTTTTTAAAATCAAATGAAATGTTCAACCGCTCTTATTAGGAAATAATGTGCAAATAAACTAACTTCAAATATGTTTACTAAAATTAATACAAAATTGGCTTCTTCTTTTTTTCATTTTTTGGAACGATTTATTGTGTTGAGTTTTGGAGATCAAAAAAAAAAAAAAAAATTCGACAAATAAGATGAAGAAAACTACATATACAATACAACACAAATCTATGAATTTGAAAACTTCAACATGTCACAGGAGAAATGTGTAAAACATCAACATTCAACCATAGCTCTCATTAGAACAACCTACAATTTCAATACAATCAATAAAAATTTTGTTAGATCTAATATTTCAAAAATTTTCCATAACCTTTATAGTACGTTTACTTACATGTAATCGAAATAATTTCGTATTAGAATAATCTAGAATCAGATTGACTTAAAATTTGATTGATGCATTTGAACCGAAATAAATTATTTACTTCAATTGCAAGATTGAGAATCAAAATCAGTAGTATCTCCATTGAAATGTTTACTTTGATCTGCAATAAGAATTTATCAATTACAAAAATACCCTTGATTAAAATTATTTGTTTGTCTAGCATAGCTTTGGGAGGGTCCAAAAGCTCTTCTTGAGCCCAAAAGTGGCTTTTGGAGATATTTGGGTTAAATTGAAAATGACTTTTCATTCTTGGAAAGCCATTCTAGCGGAAGCTACTATTTTAGGCTTCCACAAAAAGAGCTTCCAAATGAAAATACACGAAGTTGTTTCCAACTTTGATGAATTTTTTTATTACCAGTTTTACCCTTGTAATCATAAGTAAGAAATTAAAATTGACCACTGTATCCTAATATATCATTTAATAGACATTTGGTATAGCTTGTTTACTAATCAAAAGTATTTTTTTTTTTAATCTTGAAAACTCTACTTGATTTTTCTTATATCGTTTGATTGACTTTCTAGTAAAACCTTTTGGGCAACTAAAAAAGCTTTAAAATGTCTACTTGAAGAAGCTCAAATTTTGAGTTTCTTCAAGTAGATATTTTGTAGCTCTTTTTAAAAGGTTAAAATGTCTAATATATCCAAATTATATTTTGTTAATATGTCTATACTTTTAAAATCCTAATCCACTTTTTGTAACATGTAGTGAAGTGTACATCTTTATCTTATTCTTCTTTTGTTTTAGAATATTACAAGGCTGGCCTCATATAAATGATGTATCCTTTTTTTTTTTTATTAAACTCACTTAGATACAGCATTGTTCTGCTTTTGCAGCCAGAGTTGTATTGTTTTTACATGCCAAGCTATAGAAAATGAACCTTTATTTGTTATTTATTTGCAACTATTTAGTTTTCATGTTGTGAACCTTTTGTTTTGGCAAATAGGCTAATACAATTCTGAGGATAGATTTCATTTCTAAGAGCACATTTAACTAGGAAATGAAATACAGACACGAATTTCATCTCTCCATTGTTACTTTCCCAACCTAAGCTACTGTAAATTTGACTATCTTGGTGGGATCATATCCATGAAAACTTCACAATTCATGAAAATTTAGAAGTTGTAACAAACCATATCTTAAAAGTATAGATAGAGATTGAGTAGGTGGGAAAGTGACAGATTAAGTACCTAATTAACATATAAAAATTCAGAGTAAATAATATGATGATGTCTGTTATTCCCATTTTCTGGTTCGGCTCAAATGGGCCCAAGAGGCCTATTTTATTTCAAACAGAAGCAAGGGCCCAGGAGGCCCAAAGGTGGAACCAGCAGCTGCAAGCCTAGACCATGAGGTCATCCAAGTCGCGAGCCCGCAACAGTTCCTAGGACGCCTCCTGTCGGCGTTTCCAGCTCGTGGAGCCCGCGAGGTCGCTCAGGTCGCGAGCTCGCTGAAACCTCCAGATCGCCTTATCTCTCCTCCAGAAGTGCATCACCTGACTGACCTGAAGGCTTCCTCAGGAGATATCATGTACAGCAAGTTGTCAGAATCTACCAACTCCCATGATTTCCCGCCGGAAACTGCTTACACAATTACCCAGGAGCATTTAATGAAGTGAAGACTTCCTCAGGTATAATTAATGCAGACTTGTGCAGAGATGAAACCATCATTACCTTTACCATTAATGCAGCATGGCAATGTCAGGATCAGCTGAAACTAGCCGTTGCCAGTGACTTGTATGATTTTCTTTTGTATTTTTGATTGTGAGCTCCCCTCCTCTATAAAGAGGGGAGACATTTTTACTGTACAACAAGCTGAACATACGAAAAGAACTGTCACTCTGCCGGAATGACTGGGGAGTGGCCGTGGACGTAGGTGCAGTCACCGAACCACGTAAAAATCCTTGTGTTTCTTCTCTCTTTCACTCTCTCTCTTTCTCTTTAACTTCTCATCGATCTCCTTATTAACTCTAACCAACCACCAAGTCCGACATTCCTTCACCTGAATTAATTGCTATCAACCTAGAACTCCATTAATCGATCATTTACTACATTTTCACTCAGTACAACTGACCCTTAATTACCAAGTCTGCCGTCTGGGCCCCAGAATCTCTGGTTGACCGTTTCCGGACGTCAACATCTTTTGGCGCTAGAAGGAGGGCCCAACAGCGACCTGGTAATCTCCAGTTAATTATTACTTCATTTTCATTTGTACTTGTCTACCATGGCTAGGATCAAAGCAACAAGGAGTGTCGGAGTAGCAGAAGAACGACGTGAGATCCAAGAAGAACAGAGCGCCTCACCTTCAGGAAACGAGGTCGCTCAGGACTGGCAGTAGCGCCAGCGAGCTCTGGAGGATGCAGTGAGGGAGTTGACAACAATAGTGAGGGCGTTGGTGGAAGTCCAAGCCCATGTAGTGCCAAGACAGGTAGACGCAGCACCTCCAGGCAGAGCTCGCCGTCGACCTTCAGAAGAAATACCAACTCCAGAGGGGGTAGCCGTAAGGGAAAGGTCGTTGACCGAAGGATCAGCCCGCTCCTCGAACTTACACCCAAGGAGAGCCAGAGAGCGGAACCAAGAGCGGGAGATCCCACCTCGCCAGAACGAGATAAGGGCGAGGGCAAGTATCGAGGGCGCCAGGTGCGAAGAGGATAGTCGTGGGCCAGAGCGAGTCCGCGGATATCGTGCAGGTTATGAGCCCGAGCCGCGGAGGGCTGCCAGACACGCAGAAGCTCTCGGTGAAGAGGGCAGGTCACAGAACCGTTACTTTGGGGAGCAGGAAAGTACCAGTAGATGGAACCCCAGTCGGCAATCATTGACCCAGGACCCAATAGTAGAAGAATTGTTGTAAAGGGTCCAGCAGTTGGAAGCTCGACCTGGGGGCCGGACTGGGGAAGAGCGGGACAATCGCCGGGTACCATTCACTCGGGAGATCGAGACAGTGCCCTTACCAGCGAAGTTCAAGCTCCCCAATATCCCTCCATACGGCGGTAAGACAGACCTTTACGATCATCTGGACGCTTTCAATATACAGATGGATCTTCAGACAGATGACCCGCTGGTCAAATACCGAGTATTCCCAGCCACTCTAGGGGACGCTCCGCGAGCTTGGTTCAACCGCCTTCCAGCTCGTAGTATCGGAAGCTGGAGAGAATGTCAGAAGAAGTTCCTGGACCAATATAAGGCATTAAGAAAGCAGCTCGCGCCAGCCTGCCACCTCGCTACCATTTTCCAGAGACAGAATGAATCCTTGAAGGATTATATTACTCGATTCAGAGAGGAGGTGAGTAATGTGGAAACGCCCTCTGACGAGAGTATTTTAACAGCTATTTCTGTAGGGCTCAGGAAAGACGGGAAGCTGTATGAAAGCATATACAAATCCCCTGTGAAGGATCTAGGGGAGTTCTACGAAAGGGCTGCTAAAGAAGTCAGATGGGAAGAAGCCTTCGGGGCTAAGAAACCCAGTGGTCAGCGGGGTGAAGCAAGTGGTTCCCATCGTGAAAAGAGGAAGAATCATGGCAGTGATAGGCCAGGGGAGCCGAGGAACCAGTCGGCCAACGTTGTGGCAAAGCGAGCTAGGCCAGGGCCGAGGATGGAGAGGCCCCGACGCCCGAACCGGTATGACAGCTATAGTGTGTTATCGGACAGGCAGGACAGGATCTTCGCCACGGAAAGAAATAGGGAGAACTTCGGGAAGCCACCCCCGACTGGACCCCCTAACCGACGTCGGGACCCGAAGAAATACTGTGCCTACCATAATGAGAACGGGCACAATACCTCAGACTGCTGGCAGTTGAAGGATGCTATAGAGGAGCTCATAAGACGAGGCCGCCTAGGAGAATATGTAGTACAGCCCGCTGGTAGGCGACCTCAGCACCAACGACCTCAGGGGCAAGACCAGCAGCCCGAGCAGCAACAGCCTCAGCGAGCTCAGGAACCCGAACGCAAGCCCGCTGTAAGAACAATCTTTACCATTTATGGTGGGCCTCATGTAGTAGGTACATCTAACAGGTCGCACCAGAGGTACATCCAGGAAGCCAACCATACCCTGCTGGCAGAATATGGAGGAGTCGAGGGACCCACCAAAAGGGCAAAGGCGTCCTCAGACAGCATTGTGTTCACGAAGGAGGACGAGAGGGGAGTACGCTGGCCCCACAACGATGCTATTGTAATCAGGGCCCAGATCAGTAATGTCGAGGTGCGGAGGATAATGATCGACACTGGCAGCTCAGTCAACGTCATGTATAAGGACTGCTATGACCAGATGGGTTTAGGAGCTGAGCAGTTAATACCCTCACCAGAACCCCTCTACGGATTCACGGGAGATGCAGTGATACTGGTAAGACAGATCAAGTTACCCCTCACCCTCGGGGAACCAGGACGACAAGCTACGGTTCTTGCAGACTTCCTGATTATCAATAGCCCTTCAGCATACAACGTGGTATTGGGGCGACCTTCGATGAATGAGCCAAACATGGTCACCTCAACCAGAACGCTGACAGTCAAGTTCCCGACCCCCAATGGAGTAGGCTGTGTCAAGGGTGAACAATAGTTGGCTAGGAGATGTTATGAAGACGTAGTAAAGATGGGAGTTCGGGGAAAGAAAGTAAATGTGGTCTCGGGTGGCCAACCGCGAGTTACCTCTAAAACTGGGGTTAGCGACGACCTCGACCCTCGCGAGGTGGATGCAGACAGGGCCACAGGACCCGTTGAGGAGCTAGAGGATGTGCGAGTCAGTGAAACGGACTCAGAGAGATATGTGAAGATAGGAAGAGATCTACTACCAGAAGTGAAGATTGAGCTCGTAGAATTCCTGAAGAGAAACCTTGATGTCTTCGCCTGGAACCATGAAGATATGGTGGGGATAGATCCTGATGTTATGTGCCACAGACTGAATATAGATCCCCAGCACAGGCCAGTCCGTCAGAAGAGGAGGCCGATGACGCCAGAACGCTATGCAGCTCTGAAGGAGGAGGTTGAGAAGTTGCTAGCTAACGGGTTCATTAGGGAAGCTCGTTATCCTGTTTGGGTCGCAATTCCAGTTCTCGTGAAGAAGAAGAACGGGAAGTGGAGGACCTGCATTGACTTCACCGACCTGAACAAGGCTTGCCCGAAAGACAGCTTCCCACTGCCAAGGATTGACCAGCTGGTAGACGCGACAGCCGGGCACCAACTCCTGAGTTTCATGGATGCCTACTCGGGGTACAACCAGATCCCAATGAGCCAGCATGATGAAGAACACACCTCTTTTGTCACTGATAGGGGGTTGTACTGTTACAAGGTGATGCCATTCGGACTAAAGAACGTCGGAGCCACTTACCAACAGCTTGTCAATGCCATGTTCCAGGATCAGATTGGAAAAACCATGGAAGTATAAGTAGATGATATGCTGGTAAAATCCCAGAAAGCAGCAGACCATGTTCGCGACCTGGATGAGACATTCAAAGTCCTCAGAAATTACCGGATGAAGTTAAACTCGCTGAAGTGTGCCTTTGGGGTAGCATCTGGTAAGTTCCTCAGATTTATGGTGAACAGCAGAGGGATAGAGGCCAATCCAGAAAAGATCAGGGCTCTCGTGGAAATGAGGTCCCCCTCCAAAATCAAAGACGTGCAGAGTCTTACTGGCCAGGTCGCGGCTCTCAGCCGGTTCATCTCAAAAGCTACTGACAAGTGCGTGCCATTCTTTGAAGCCATAAAGAAAGCTAAGAATTTCGAATGGAATGAGCATTGTGAAGCGGCATTTCAGAAGCTAAAAGAGTATATGGGCCAGGCTCCTCTCCTGTCCAAGCCAAAGGATGGAGAGAAGCTATTCTTGTACTTGGGAGTCTCTGGGCACGCTCTAAGCATGGCTTTGGTGAGAGAAGAAGATAAGATGCAGCTGCCCGTATATTACGTCGGTAAAAGACTGGTTGATGCGGAGATCAGGTACTCACAAATGAAGAAGCTCGCGTACTGCCTGGTAACTACCTCCAGGAAGCTACGTCCCTACTTCCAAGCTCATCAGATTGAGGTCCTCACGCAGTACCCTCTCAGGCAAGTCCTTCAGAAAGCAGATACTTCTGGCAGGCTCCTCAAGTGGGCTATCGAGCTCGCTCAGTTTGACATAGAATTCAGACCCAGAACGGCATTCAAGGCCCAGGCACTCGCAGACTTTATTGTGGAATTCACAAGGCCAGTACCGGAGCGGGAGGAGCTAGCCGAAGATCCAACTTGGGAGCTGTATGTGGATGGATCCTCAAACGAGCAAAGCTCGGGAGCTGGAAATGTTGATCAGTCCAGAAGGTCACAAGATCCTGAGTGCCCTAAGGTTTGGATTCCGAGCCACCAATAATGAGGCCGAGTATGAGGCGTTGCTTGCCGGACTTCGCCTGGCAAAGGAGGTGCGAGCTGAGCAGGTAAAGGTCTTCAGCGATTCTCAACTTATTGTTTGCCATGTCAGGGGAGAATACCAGACCAAGGGAAGGAGGATGTCAAAATATTTCCAAAAGGTGAAGGAGTTACTGGGGGCTTTCAAGGGGTTTGAAGTGAACCAGATCCCTAGGGCACAGAACTGTAATGCGGACGCCCTGGCTCGCTTAGCGACCTCCCAAGATGCAGATTTGCTTGAGTCTTTCCCTGTGGAATTCCTGCCGACTCCGAGCATTGAGAACGAAGATGCAATGATGATCATACAGGTGCGGCCCAACTCCTGGATGAGCTCGCTGGTGAATTACTTACAGGAAGGGAAGCTGCCGGAGGACAAACTGGAAGCTCGTCGTATACGAGCTAGAGCAGTCCGATACTGTATTTATGACGACAAGTTATACAAGAAGGGGTTCTCGACCCCGCTACTGCGATGTATAGATGATGAGGACTGCGAAGTGGTGCTAAGTGATATTCATGCAGGTCATTGTGGGAACCACGCGGGAGCATTGTCCTTGGCCCAAAAGGCCCTCAGACAGGGGTTCTACTGGCCAACCATGAAGCAAGATGCCTTAGATCTGGTGAAGAAGTGTGACAAGTGCCAGAGATTTGCTAAGGTCCCGCGAGCTCCACCAGTTTACCTCCAGCAGATGGTGAGTCCATGGCCTTTCGCAATCTGGGGGATGGACCTCATCGGACCCCTGCCCACAGCTCGAGGGAGTTGCAAGCATGTTGTGGTCGCTGTGGACTACTTCACCAAATGGGCTGAAGCTAAGGAGTTAGCAGAAATTTCCACGGCAAAGATAGAAAAATTTGTATGGGACAATATCATCTGCAGGTTCGGGGTTCCTCAGCAGCTCGTCACGGACAATGGTACTCAGTTCACCAGTGAGCAATTCATAGACTTCTGCAGCGAGCTCGGAATCGTAAAGAGCTTCTCGGCTGTGGACCATCCTCAAGCCAATGGTCAGGTCGAGGCCGTGAACAAGATCATCAAGCAGACTTTGAAGACCAGGCTAGAGGCAAGAAAGGAGGCTTGGGCTGACGAGCTACAGAAGGTCCTCTGGGCATACAGGACCACAGTCCGCAACTCGACAGGTGAGACCCCATTTTCTATGGTCTATGGAACGGAGGTCATGATACCGGCGAAATTTGAAGTCACCAGCCAGCGAAGGGCCTCGTTCCGACCTGAAGGCAATGACCAACTGCTCGCGACCAGTCTGGACTTAGCTGAGGAAGCAAGGGAGACAGCTCGCCTGAGGGTAGTAATGTACTAGCAGAGAGTCGCCAGGTATTATAACAAGAAAGTTCGAGCTCGAAGCTACAAAGCAAGAGACCTCGTTCTCAGGTTAGTCCTCCCTGGAGCTCGCAAGGCAAGTGATGGGGTACTCGGACCCAATTGGGAATGACCATATCTCATCAAGCAGAATCTGAAGAATGGAGCCTATCATTTGGCCAACATGGATGGATCAGAGCTACCCCGAGCCTGGAATGCTGAACACCTACGATCATACTACACCTAAGAACAGTCAGTCCGCTCTAACCTTGTACATGATTCTTTTTTTACGATTGTCTGTAAACATACTTTCGCTTGTTTTCTGTTGTATGTGTCATGTTTGATGCAGAAAGCAAACTGGTTGAACCAGCAAATGTACATGTTAAAAAGAGCAAGGCTAATGAAATCTCTTTCTCAAGAAATCGAGCTACAATCTATTTTCATGAAATGCCTATGTATATACCTATATCATCCCTTGAAGATATCTATGCAAAAATCCAAGGAATCCTTCACAACTAAAATGCTCGCTGGACAAGGTTATGAGCATATTCTGGCAACAGGTGTCGATAAAAGGCCTCAATCGAGGATGTCGTATCAATTGATGCTCGATTTATCCATACTATCCTCATTAACGAAGGTTTACATCAAGCATTTCATTTCTTAGCTCGCGAATCAATTGCCCCGCGACCTCGCGGGAGGGGGTAAGGCTACGCCTCTCAAATATAAAGATGCCCGCGGACCTCGCGAATCAGTTGCTTAATAGCTGTAAGCTCCTGCCAATCTTTTAAGGCTTGCCCTATTATATCATATGCAGGATCAAACACCTTATTCACCCAAGCTATTTGCTGAGTCCAAGTCCTAACGAGCTAGTGCATTAATATAGTTGCTGATTGCAATTAACAGGTTTGAGAGTTATTATAATTTTCACGATTGTGATTTACTTGACAAAATTTTAGCACTCTGAGATAGTGTGATTATTGTCTGCTAACTACCTATCATGTAATTAAAAAATGCATATCTATACTTGGGCAAAGTATTGAAATTGTGCAGGAAATTCAATGTTATAATTCCGAGCTTCAAGCTCGTTGTGTGAGTTCCAGCAAATAAAGAAAATTACAAGAAGTCAAATAAGCAAAAAAAAAAAGAAGAAGAAGAAAAAGCTCTAGATGCTAGCCGTTTTATCTGAAGGAGCAGGATCAACTAAGGCTTCTGCTGAGGGCTCTGCTTCGGGGACGGGCTCAGAAACTGGTAATTCAAAAGAGGCCTCTGCTGGGGGCTCAAGCATTGGAGGACCTTCTGGAATTTGGGGTACCTCGGGGACCTGCTCCGGCGAAGGGACTGGGACAGCAGATGGATCAATTGGAGGATTGGAGGAAGTATCCGCATGTTGCGCACTCCGAGCACCTACAGTAAGCTCTGCGAACTCCCGGATCATCTTGACCCCTTCTGACCCGAAGAAGGAGTAGTCCAAGTCCGGGTAGCGCTCCCACATGCTAAACAGAAACGCCCTCTCGACCTCTTCCTCGATCCTGTCCCGCTCCCGAGCTAACTTGGCCTCAACGCCCTCCACGGTCCTAGCCAACTTCTCCCTCGTCTGAGCCAGACTCGTTTCTGCCTCAGCCCGCTTCTCCTCGGCCCTTGCGAGCTTCCCTCTGGCTGCTCCCAAGTCCCAACTGTGCTGACTTACCTTATCCTCAGCGACCTGCAGCTTTACCTTTGCATCACTGAGCTCGCCCTTCAGCTGATTTATTTCGCTGTGGGCCTTGCTGACTTCAGCCTCCCTACGAGCGGTCTCCTGTGATAAGGCTGCATCAGCATCTTTAAGCTTGGCAGAGAGCTCCCCATGATTCTTTTGGAGGAGATTGATCTCATCCTGCAGTAGTCTCCTCTCCTCCTCGAACTGCTCCTGAGACACCCTGAAGACCTCCTTCTCATTAATATGACAGTCTGCTTCCTTCATCAGCTTCGCGGACGCCATACCGAGCTGGAAATACAGGAGAAATGGTAGAAGATCTTTTGAAAAAGAAGAAAAAATCAAAGTATGAAAAAATGTGAATCTTACCAACGCGGCATGACGAGCTACATAGCTCATGAGAGTACAGCCTGTAAGTCCATCTTTCTGCAGCTGCGGGCTGTGCTTTCCCATCACATCGGGCACGAGCTCCACGAAGCTGTTGAAGTATTCCATCTCCTTTGCCACTTCAGGGGGGACCCCGGAGTCTGCCTGTTCGTCCGTTGTTGGCCTCGCAGGTCGTCCTGGCGCTTCTGTGCCCGGTTCCCTACCAATAACAACCCCCCCGACCGGAGGGACCACGATGACTCCCTTCTGCTTTGGGGCAGGGGGCGAAGCTATGGCTTTTCCTTTTCTCTTTCTAGTCAAAGCCTCAGACTCCGACTCCGAAGGTAAGTCCCCCTCAACAGAGACCGTGGCCCTCTTGGCTGGGGAAGGACTTGGCCCCTCAGATGGGGCAGCCCGTTTCTGAGGAGTGGCAGACGACCTGATCGGAGAAGGAGCAGCTGCAGCAGTTTGTGAGGGCGCTCTTTGTGAGCGATCTGGAGAGGTATCATCCACGTCGACGACCTCGGTCGGCTCGGCAGGTGGAATTGACCTGAGAGGAGGGACTGACATCGTGAGCTTTCCCATATTATCCGAAGAAGGGCTGGTGGAGAAGCTCGTGCTCGGTGACCTTTGTTGCAGTGGCTGTGGTTCTGACTCTGATTGTGTAGGGACAGGAACGGCGGAAGCGACCTCGCTTGTTTGCCCCCTTATTCCCAAGTCCCGGATTATGTTCAGAAGAGGACTCGTGGCAGATGGCGCAAGGCCCCGCTCTACCAGCTCGCTGCCAGAAGGGAAGAAGTCCTCGGTTGGTTCCTTGGCTGCTGCGTAAGCGTTCAAAATAGCGAGCTCGTCCTTCCTTAACTTATATCCAGGAGCTGCGACATCGGCAAAGCAAAAGCTAGCTCGTTAAAAAAAAAAAAAAAAAAAAAAAAATCCTACTAATATTATTTAAGTGCTTGTGTCCCTACTGGGTTCCCGCACAAAGCTCCTATTATCCAGCCCGGCAAGCGAAGGGCACGTGAACAGGGCCCAATTGGACTTGTATTCCCCCACGTTAGACTTAGTGCAACTTTGGGGTAAAAACTCCCTGTAATCAGAACGCTGGCGAGGCGTGGCGTAGTATAGTCCGTCCTTTCCAGAGATCGCCTTGAAGCTGAAGACGCTACGGATGATGCGGGGTGAAGGGAACCCTAGTCCGTACTTAACGAACGCCGCAGCCAGGGTGGTTAAATAGGCATAGGAGTTCGGTGTTAATTGGAACGGAGCAAGCTTCAAGTCGTTCAGGAGATCTTTTAGGTAGCCAGGAACAGGGAACCTAAAACCGAGCTCCATGTGTTCGTGGCTGAGCGCAACGAAGCCCTCAGGTGGATAGGCAGCTCGATCAATGGACTCAGGGACGTTAGCTCTACACCCCAAGGGGAAGCTGAATTCCTCGGCCCAAGCCTCCAGCTTTGGAAGAGTGACGAGCGAGGGCGTGTGTTTAAAGGTGTGGGGGTCTGTTTCCTCAGCGACCTCGTCCCCTCCTGCGACCTCCTCGCTGGACGAACCAGCTCGCGAGGTCGTAGCCTCAGCCTCACTACTCTGGCGTCCTGCCTGCCTCCTGGAAGTAGAAGCCCTGCCTCGACCAGTGCGTGAGCGACCTGACATCTACAGCACAAAAGAAGCGACATCAAAACGCTTATAGCATGCTGAGCCTAGCAAGACACAGAAAAAGGAACTCCTAGGGCTATTGTCCTACATGTCAGGTCGCACACTCGGCCTCCAGAGAGCAGGAGAAGGCCCAGAGACACGGGCCCGCAGGTACCACATCACCCTAAATATATGTGTTGCTAACCCTATGTTTACAGGTACCCTACCAGACAGTGAGGGGGACACTTTCATCAAAAGTCCTAAGCGACAGTACGCGGCCAAGAGACGGGACACCTGGGTTAACAGCCAGGTCGCCCCTAGCGTACACAGGTATTCAAGCAACCAACACGACAATATTTTTAAAGACCTGGTAGGCTTACAGAGATCAACAGATGTGATGTATAAGCAGAAAACAGCAATCCTAACCAGAAACAGATCATACCACAAAAAAAAAAAAAAAAAAAAAAAAGCAAAGCTGGAGAAGAACTACCTTGTTTGAACTGCGTACGACTTGCTGAGAGTGGTAGCTGGTCCCTGAAGCGGCAGAGTCTGAAAAGTCTGTCCGAATGCAGATAGCAAACCACAAGAAGCAGAGAAAACAAAAATTGTGGAAAGAAGAGCGCTGGAGTTGTATCAGGAAAACAAATAGAGAAACTTGAAGAGGCCTGCGGATTATATAGGCCAGGACGTCCGTCCCCAGCCATCCGATCCAACATAAAGGTATAACCGCCAAAGATCCAACGGCTAGGCACCGATCTCGGTCACATGCCATCACGTCTGTCAGTTACAAGACGTGCACATTTAATGCGTACGGTCCCGAGACACGTTTTTTCGGCTCCAATGCCTGAATGGACGCCGCGTGTCAGCAGTTACAATGTGGAGATTGAAACGGTACCAGAAGATTTGAAAATGGGCGCCAATTGTGTATTTGGATCAGCTCCCAGTCCGCAGAACGCACAGAGAGCTGGGAGGCTTGATGTTATACCCATTTTCTGATTCGGCTCAAATGGGCCCAAGAGGCCTATTTTATTTCAAACAGAAGCAAGGGCCCAGGAGGCCCAAAGGTGGAACCAGCAGCTGCAAGCCCAGACCGTGAGGTCATCCAGGTCGCGAGCCCGCAACAGTTCCTAGGACGCCTCCTGCCGACGTTTCCAGCTCGTGGAGCCCGCGAGGTCGCTCAGGTCGCGAGCTCGCTGAAACCTCCAGATCGCCTTATCTCTCCTCCAGAAGTGCATCACCTGACTGACCTGAAGGCTTCCTCAAGAGATATCGTGTACAGCAAGTTGTCAGAATCTACCAACTCCCATGATTTCCTGCCGGAAACTGCTTACACAATTACCCAAGAGCATTTAATGAAGTGAAGACTTCCTCAGGTATAATTAATGCAGACTTATGCAAGGAAGAAACCATCATTACCTTTACCATTAATGCAGCATGGCAATGTCAGGATCAGCTGAAACTAGCCGTTGCCAGTGACTTGTATGATTTTCTTTTGTATTTTTTATTGTGAGCTCCCCTCCTCTATAAAGAGGGGAGACATTTTTACTGTACAACAAGCTGAACATACGAAAAGAACTATCACTCTGTCGGAATGACTGGGGAGTGGCCGTGGACTTAGGTGCAATCACCGAACCACGTAAAAATCCTTGTGTTTCTTCTCTCTTTCACTCTCTCTCTTTCTCCTTAACTTCTCATTGATCTCCTTATTAACTCTAACCAACCACCAAGTCCGACATTCCTTCACCTGAATTAATTGCTATCAACCTAGAACTTCATTAATCGATCATTTACTATATTTTCACTCAGTACAACTGACCCTTAATTACCAAGTCCGTCGTCTGGGCCCCAGAATCTCTGGTTGACCGTTTCCGGACGTCAACAATGTCGTATATCTTTTTTAGTAAATTTATAATATAAAAGAGGTTTTAAAAGTTATACAATCAAACAATTTACAATCTAAAAGAGTTTTTTGAATTGACAACCAAATAATCAAACAACCAACAACTTCTTTTTAAAAACTCTACTTGTAAAAGATCTATTTTCAAAAGATCTACTTCTAAAAAATTTACTTAGAGAAACTATATGAAACGAAACTTTACTCGTCTTTCCCATAAATGGAAATCTTCTATTTGACCAATTTCTCACCTCTCTCTCCTTACCATAAACCACTCCATTTCACACCTCTCGCCCCACCACCAAACTAGAGGAAGCTCCTTTGTGTGAAACGCCTTGATGAGCACTAGTTATACGCTTGATTATTATGGGTCGACCACCGTCGCGATCGAATCGACTGAAAAACAGAATTAGAAATTGCATTAAACGAAACCTCAACTCGATTGACGTTTCCATCGACACCAAGAATCGCTCTAAGATAATTTGAAACCACCCATTTTGAGATTATTTGATATTATTGTCGTCTATGTTGTTCATAGGAGTTGGTAGCAAAAGAAGTTGATGTTACATCAAATTTTAATGACCTAATTGCAGAGAATGAGGGAAGAGAAAGGGATGAGAGAGAGTTGGGTTGAAGTTATGGGTTGTGTCAGTGAGTAGGACGATAAAGAGCTTGCAAGATAAGAAGGGTGGTGGTGGTGGTGGAGGAGGAAGGGTTGGTTTGCCAGACAATCTAGTTTTCTGGTGACTAATATGTTGGTGATTGATTTTGCGAGGCTAGTTTTTTGGTGTGTGATGGAACGATCTGGCTTTAGATCATTTGCCAGATCGTTCAAAAAATCTAGTTCAACCAAATCATATTTTAAAAAAAAAAAAAAAATGTTATTCAGTATTTTTTATAAGGGTATTTTAGGTATGTCATCACTGGAAGAGATCATATAATGTCTTAGCCACATAGTGGTATAAGCTCTTCTGGATTTAAAAGTTCTTCTAAAAAATACTAGCCAAACAAAAATTGAAAAGTTTGAGTTTTGACTTGTGTTTGTCTACTGTCAAAAGCCAAAACTAAAAGCTATTCCAAACAAGTCTTACATATTGCATAAGCATTTTTTTTTTTGGAAATATATATATATAACGATTGAGATTTGTTAATTGCAAAAAAAGCATTGTGTGTGTTTTTGCAAAATTATATTTTAGATGTAGTGTCATTTTTTTATCATGTTCTGTTATGTAACCCGTCATAATAGGTTAAAAAACAAAAAATAAACTTCCTTAACAATATTATTATAAGCATATTGTATATCAAGTCATTTTTTTTTTTAATATAAAATGATTTGTTCATCTTAAGACCCAATTCCAACCTATTGCAATTTCTCCTTTACATATGTCTAATATCAACTACAAATTCATATATATATATATATATATATATATATATGAATATGAAAGCTTGAACCAAAATAGGTTTTTTGCACAATTGTTTTTTTATTTCCAATTTTATTATTATTTTTTTAATAAGGGGTATAAAAGACTTTTTAAATTGTCAAAGAGAATGAGAATGTGAATCCTAAGTAGGATGGGGTGAATGAGAATCTCATTCCACAATTTCAAATTCGTGCGAAATTCATAATTTTATTCTCATTATGAATTTATTTTAAAGCAAATAAACACCAACAATAATTCTCATTATTCATTCAGATTCCCTAATCCATCAAGTAAACATATCATTAGGCTCCATTTAGTGCGTGAGATTAGATTGAATTATTTTTGAGGGAGGGCTTTTGATAGAATTAGATAATTGCTATTGTGATGTTTTGGTGCAATTAGGATCAAATTAAAAATAACATTGTCTACTATTTGGTATAGTATAGGATTGGACATGAAAAATTATATTTTATACTTGATATCAGAATAAAATTGCATTATGGGTTAGAATGAAATTTTACTATTGTATTTATTCTTTTCCATTTCTAGAAGAATATGTTCTTCTTCTTTGAGATCGATTCAATCAATTTGTGGACAAAACAAAGCAACAATAAAGAAGAAGCAACAATTGAGAGGAGCAGAAAAAGCAATTGAAGCAAGAAATGTCTAAGGAAAGAGAGGATGGAGAAGAGGTCAGAGGAGAGAGAGAGCTCACTAACGCCAAGATTCGCGACGACGTTGGGACGGTGACGTCTGCACGGTGGTGACGTGGCTGGAACGGCGACAAGTTTGTGTGTGTGTGTGTGTGACAACTGGAATGGTAGGAACGCGGTTGGGCAATGATGGGAAAGGAGAGGTATGGGTGAACAGAAATGAGAGTTTTTTTTAATTATTATTGTCTTTTTAACTCGTGGTTTTAACAGGTTTGATTTCTCCCAGTTTAGCAGGATAATTTAGTGAAGCAACAAATTTCAAAAAAAGAAGAAGAAAAACCCAAAAAAAAGACGAAATAAAGTTTCATTTGAGTGGACCAAACATAGGTTGGGATAAAAATTAATCCAAACAAACGGGACCTAATGTATAAGAATATATTTATGATTTCATTATTGAAGAAACATCTCAGGCAAGTTCGATTTCTAATTCAATTTATATTTTTTAAATACGCAATTTTACCAAACACTTGTTGGGCAACCAAATGAACACTAAACTGATTTAAAGACTTGAAAAAAAACGTCTAAGCAGGAATATAAACTTTCTAAAACAGCTCATAATTAGTTGTAAAGTCCGATAAAAATGAAATGTTTCCTACTTAAATCAAATTAATAAGTAGTGATTCTGAAATTAAAATTACACTACAAGAACATACTCCCCAATAATGGCTTGTAGTCTCCACCAGTGCATAAAAAGTAAGCAAGCAGTCGTCTCCAATCACCATGAGGTGCAAACCGTAAGTAACCAAATATTTGCATTAACATAAAACTTGAGCTAGGCGACTGTGATGTCCCTTCAGCATATTAATTTGAGCTTTGGCTTTTCGAAAACCTGCACACCGCTGCATAATCAAATTTTTAAACATTTCATTAAGTAGAAGAGTAACCAAATGCGTATAGCAGTCTGTTTCAGCTAATATCTGGTTGGATCCAAACACAACTAATATTATATTGTAAAAGTGGTGGTCGCTTACCCTACACTGTGTCCATCTCAACAAAATATTACAATTACAACCTTTAGTCTATTAATTACCATCAGACCCAAAGTTTAACCTTATAAAAAAATGTTCAACTATAGTATTTAAAACTTAAAGTTATAATACGTTGATACGCTTCCTCACGTGCAATATGGATAGATAACAGACGACAGACCTATGTTAAACCTTCGGTCTATTAATTACCATCAGGCCAAAAAGTTTAAATTTATAAAAAATAGTTCAACTATAGTATTTAAGACTTGAAGTTATAATATGCTAACATGCTCTCTCACGTACAACATGGACAAGTAATAGATGACGGACACATGTTAAACGTCTCTTACCATATAACATATATAATTAAAAGATTTTTAGATAAAGGCAGAGAGAGAATTTGAATTACAGACCTTCAAGCTTTGATAGCACATTAGTTATCATCAGACCTAAAGGTTTAAGTTCATAGGAAACGGTTCAATTATAATACATAAAACTTGAAATTATGATACGTTAACATAGTCACTAACTAATTTCGGGCAACTTGTTAACTTCACAGTGCCAGCATCTTCTTATCACTTGGAATAAAAAGAAAGAAACTATGATGATATGATATCAGTCAAGTTCACATTGCAGAATTGATAAATCCCTGATGTACATATGCGGTCAACATATGATTGGACAAGTATTCATACGTATTCGAATTAAATGTAGCAATTGTGCATTCCAATTGAAGAAATGTGTACTTAATGTCTTGTGAGTTATGTATATCCTAGATGCGCATAAATTGGTTTGGTGCTAATCTTAGTTTTGGTTGGGAATACATTTGGGTGGAGATTTAAGTTGTCAACCATCTCCAGGTTCTTCTCGTTTCAAAACTTGATACATTGTGTCCCTTGTTATTAATTAAGCTTAACTCATATGTGTTAATTATGTTTTTCAGGTTTTAATGAGATCGATATAATGCTCATTACATGATGAGATACTTAGATAATATTCTGTACATCGTGAACTTGTACTTGTTATGTACTTATAGCTTGCACGAATTAATTTTATTAATTGATAAGTTGATTTGCTTGTGAAGTATTTGTAGGAACTTCCTATAGGTCATACTTACGTTGCTCTGGCTTGAATAGATTTTAACGACAAATATCGATCATGAAAAGCGTTACCTTTATTGAAGTATGAAGCTATCCAATGTGGAAAGGGCAATCTCCATGAATGTGTGTGAAAGCCATAATAAACAGTTGGCTTTTGCAAAAAACCAAAAAAAAAAAACAAAAAATAGCCGAAAAGAAAAAATTAACCATGCTCGAAAAGAAAATTTGAATTTACAACAAGGTTTTCTTAGGTGGTAACAAAGCCACCCTATATGTAAACCAACATAGTGGCTTCTTCGATATCGAAAGTTAAATCATGAACACCTCAAATATGTCAACTGGTTCTGAGGATATTCATCAGCATTTGAAACTTGAAGAAACATCATAATAGGTGAAGTCATATTATTGATACATGCAGCTAGAGAGAATGTTGTGGATGGTGCAGGGACACATGGAGTTACATGGGAAATAAGATGCTATGTGGAAGAAACATCAGTGTCGCGTTTTCCCTGTTGCTACTTCCCAAGCCTGCAAAATGTGGTTCACAATTTCCTCTACACCAACCCCATGTTTGACCTGCATATGAAATTCACACAAATTTTCACAAAGATAATTTTGAAATCACAATAGCAAGAACCATCAATTAGAATGTCAATCCCGCCTGATAGAAGATGATAATTTAGCAAAACACTTTTTAATATGGGAAAGAGCAGGGGCTTTTGGGGCATATGCATACATACATTTCTGTTCTTTACAGTTGACAGGCATCTTTAACAAATCCCAAGCAATTACATGACTTAATAGCAGTTAAAGTCCTTTGTATTTAAAAGTGACTAGGATTTAGTTGCATGTCTAAAACCACAGGTATTATAATCATATGACATGAAGCCAACTGTATAGAAAAGAGCGGGGGCACAGTTCACAATTCAACTGAATAGAAAATTTGACAAACCACATAATCAAGTTGTCCATTCCATTTCATTTATCCCATTGTCTTTCTTTTTCCTGGTTTAATAAAAATAAATCATACATAGATTGATTATTTACAGTGATAACTGAAATTCCTCTCACTGAAAAGGATCAGTGATATTTACTAGCCCAAATGCAAAAATTATCAGAATTTGTTATTAATCCTTTATGAAGAAAAAAAGGACTGATAAGAAGTGTACATTACTGTAAACAAGCAGATTATATGTATGTAGACAGAATTTTTGTGTGATAGTGTAACTTCCACAAATTAGAGGACAACACCATGCTTATACTAAACAAATGATACTAAATGACACAACCAACCTGCGCAAAGACGAAAGGCCCTCCATCGCGCATCCGGAGAGCATCACGTTCCATTACTGCTAAGTCAGCACCAACAGCAGGTGCCAGGTCAGTCTTGTTTATCACCTACAACCAAATGCAACAAGTCATCCACATTAACAACATAAAGATATCACAAAAGTAGGAGCAAAACTATTGAAATAAGGAATTACATACAAGAAGATCAGCTTGGGTGATGCCTGGGCCACCTTTCCGGGGAATTTTGTCACCAGCAGATACATCGATTATATAAATGATATAGTCAGCCAGCTCCCTGCTGAAGTTGGCAGCTAAATTATCTGTAGACATGAAATTTCATAAGTGTCACATACTTGTGATTGTAAAACAGTTACACCAGAGGTGACACTACTACTACACAATTCCAGAATAAGCAATTTCTATGATTTAAATTATTAAGAGAAACATAAGCATTACAAATAAGCAGGCCAGAGTGGCAAAATTACCTCCCCCAGATTCACAAAGAAGTATGTCTGCCTTGAACAAGTTAGAAAGTTCTTCAAGAGGGCCAAGATTGATACTGATGTCTTCACGAATTGCAGCATGTGGACAGCCTCCCGTTTCCACAGCACGTATTCTTTCCTCAGGCAGAGCACCATGCTTCATCAGGAACTCACCATCCTCTTTTGTGAATATATCATTAGTAACCTGACATAATGATATGCTTCTAGATCTATCATTCAACTTAAATATCCAAAAGTAGCCAGAGAACATTATTATGAATAATTATTAAAAGATGTAGACTGTACTTGAGTATTGTCCAGCAAGTTCAGTGCTAGCTTCTTTACAATTTGTGTGGCGAACTAGGGATTAAAAATTATCAAAAATATTTCACACAAGAGGATTTCCTTCATTTGTATCACAAGTTATAAGGAAAGAAGCTATAACAGAAAGATTGTTGCCTTCAAAATATGAAGAGAATGCGAGGGCACATGATAATGGCTCCACTGCAAATTACCATCAAAATGCCCAAAATATTCGAAGTACAGAACACAAACTACATATTGAAACTTGGTAGAACATATGAGTTCACGTTACTCAAATGCATCTCTTATAATCAATACTTTCTCATAATTAATTTTGGACAGACTATCGGAAAATGAAAAGAATAATTTATTTACTATTCACCACATTATCACCATATTATCATTTCCTCTTTATACGGAATGGCATATTTAAGTAGATTCATAAGGTAAGTAACAAAAATTTATGCAACAATGACGGAATCAGAATATGAATGCATGAAACTTAATAATATCCTCCGTCAATCAGTACCATTTAGAACATTCGGAAGCTAAAGTTGTTTAAAACACCACCATGAATGATGATACTTACAGCAGCAAGGCTGTATTTGTCTCGCAAGAATTTACACAAAGCCAGCATCAGAGCTGTTTTCCTGAATGGAATAAAACAACTTTGAATCAACATCTGTTCATATAGTTCACATGATGCTACCAACAAGAATTCTAACCACATGAAGCAGATCATAGTCGGACAATATGAAGAAAAAAAATAATGCATATTACACATCCTCAATTCCAGAATATCTACTGAAAGAACAATATATTGACATCAACAAACATGTCAATGGAAGATGCTAGAAATGCTATATGATCGCAAAGCAATTCTTATAAATAAGAATAGCAAACATAGAACTAAAATGGGCTATCAAAAAGAATAATAAACATAGAACTAAAATGGGCTATCAAAACACAGAAAGTCATGATGGATACACTACTTACACCAACAAATACTAAATAAAGATCATCTACTAATCCAAATTAATTTTCATTATTAACACAACTTCAAAGTCTAAGTGATACCAGTTACCATATGATTGATAAGATGTTGAGTGAAAATTTCAAAAAAAAAAAAAAAATTGAAAGATGGGAAACATACCCAGTACCGACAGGACCACCAATACCAACAGTGAAAGCTCTCTCATTGAAGTTCCTGGTGAGAAGAGGTGGAGCTCTTCTGCTGAAGTAACCAGGAGAGTAGATGGGTTCGTGTGAGTGTGGTGCCAGTCCATCATGGCTATGGTACACCTTCCCATCTGGGCCAACCCATGTTTTTGTTCCTGAATCCCCATGACTCCCACTGTCAAAAATGTCACACATCAATTAGTATCATCTTGTAGCACACATGAATGTATATATATAAACGAAATGCAACGCATTCAGACGACACTACTCATGGGTATGATGATGATGATGATGATGATCATGATCGTGATCGTGATGATCATGGCCATGATGGTGGTCATGGGTGTGGTGATCGTGAGAAGCCATTGACTGATTGTCTGCAGAGGATAACTATGAGAGACGGTAGTGAACAGTGACCAGTGCGTGTAGTCTTTGCTAGTCTTTGATAATGATGATGTAGAAGATGATATAGCAATTTACAAAAATGTCCCTGACAATTCATCCATTATAATACATAGTTTTGTGAATCTCTGAGTGGGCTGTATTGTCTTTTGCTTGGAGCCTAAATAGGTCATTAAATAGTGGGGAATCTAATTCTTTTGTAATGGATCAGTAAGAGATTCACGTGCCTCACAGCACGTGAGAGATGACATAAAGAGGACCAAAATATTCATTTAAAACGGGATTGTCGAGTTGGTCAAACCACCACTGAAATACAGGTAAGTACCTATTCCATGAAAGCATGGACAATTATCACTGAATCCCTCTATATAGATAAATTATGTATAAATCTCTTCAGACAAAACATCATTCTTCCGTTTAGAATAGATTCTTCTCTTCTAATTCTTAAAAAGTGAAATATAAATAAATATTAAATTTCGAATCATACTAATATTTTTATATATAAAAAATATATATATTCATTTAAAAATACAACATAAGACAAATATATATATAAAGATGTTTTAAGTAATTGATTACTAATGATAGATTCTATAATGGCATTTCATTCATTGATCAAAACATATTTTGATCTAATAAAAAAAACATATTTTGATGTATATTGAAGAAAAAAATATTTTGATGTAAAATTATTTAATATTTTTCAATAATTCATAAAAAATTCTTCAATCGCTTAATTTGTACAAGCACCGTAGGCAGAAGTGTAATCTCCACTGAATTTTGTACTTTTTTGAACCCACGGTGACATGGGTACAGTCAATCCAATATTCAAAAGTTAAAATTACTATAATAAGATGTTATCTTTCAAAATTGTTTCTCGAAATTCGAAAATCATAGAAGAGATTAACTAAAGTGATTGCAATTGTGAGTGTGCGACTTTTCTTTTTTTTTTTTTTTTTTTCGGGAGGACTGAACATCAAACCCCTTTGGGGACTGTCATTTGGTTGCTGGCGCCACGCCAGCAACCAACCCATGCCTCCTTTGCAAGGGGCATGGGTCGACACCCGACCGATATATATATCTATAATATTATAATAACATAATAAATTAATAATAATAATAATAATACTGATAGTTAGCCTTTCACCATTTGTGTGGGTTACTCTCTCATTTCAGTATGGGTCTCTCTTCCACCTCTATGTGAGTGGATTTCTTCCAATTAGGAGTCGTCTCCCAAACTGTACCAACAATATTATATCTTGATTTAAGGTCTCAAATACTCATAAATTTATCATCGATACAGTTATTATACTTAAAAAAAAAAAAAAAAACTCTTTGGGTACTCGATGAACAAGAGCGGTTACCACCAATTATTTATGTGATCAGATCACAGTTGTAGTTTTTCGTACCTGAACATAATGGTGATTGATATAACGATTTTTATTTTTCCTTTTTACTTGTTGGAGATATAATTCTATGGGCCCATATTTATAATATAGAGTTTAATTAAATATGGTTGTACCCTTAAGGATAAGAACAAGTCCAGGAAGATCAAAGTTCAAAAAATATATATAAATAAATACATAAATAAATAAACTATGAACGCCATAAAAATAACAGGACAAATAAGTGCATTTGGATCCATTTTTTACCAATTAACTAAACATAATTTATTTTTATAATTTTTATAATTTTAGTAATTATCATATATGTATCATTTGAATATGATATGTAATATGTTTGCAAAGCTAAAATTTTATATAATTAATTAGATATGACCTAATAATGATCTAAGTTTGAGTGATTATATAATAAGTGGTATTAATTTAAAAAAATAATTGATTAAGAGTAAATAGATAAAAGAAAATTATTGTACTTCAAAAAAAAATGATAAAAGAAAAATATTCATTTATATATAATATCAATTTAATTTACTAATGATGTTTATGATTATATAACCGATATGATTCTATATATTGGCTCAAAAATCACTTTCAGTTTTATTTTTACAGCTTTTTAATATTGAATTAATTTTTTTAAATTTATATTTTAATATTTAACCATTCATGTTTTTCTAATTCATGTACAATGCCCATATATTTTTAACACCCAATTCAAATATAATTCAAATATGAAACAATGCAATATTGTCAAACGTTGAACTGAATTGATTGCTCAATGTTAAAATCTAATTTATTTTTTTTAAAAAAAAGGGGTTAAAGTTAGGTACATTTAACTGTTGATCACTTATTTAAATATCAAAACATCATGAAATTCAAACATGTTTGGAAGTAATTTTGACATTAAAACATATATTCTCATAAGTTATATTTTGGTTTAGCTGTAGGAAAAATCAAATCTTCCAGAAGTCACAAATCAATATAGGAGATTTCTAAATTAATTAACAAAAAAAAAAGGACAGCAATATCAAAAGTTCTATAATTAAATCATTATATACCATCAGTTAATACATTGTCATATAAATATAATAATTACAGTTTCAAAAAACATAATTATATAGTACAAACCTGATAAAATCCTCACACAAAACCAATACACGATCACCTAATCATCTCATATCCCATGACTGGCCATTGCTACAATATCTGACCTAAAAATCCAAGTTATTTATCACAAGAAAATGAATGTTCAAATGAAGAAGATGTGTTATTAGCTGCCTATACTCCACCTTTTGATGTTATGTTCCATCAACGTAATTTGATGGGTCACTATCACTTGCATGAATATAATTAAGTAAAGAAATCCACTTTTCATTTGATGGGTCACTTTCACTTGGATGAACATAATTAAAGACATCAAAAAGTGAGTATAAAACTATGAATAGCACAATTAGCCAAAATACACACATATATATAAAAAATCTAAAAAAAGATATGAAAACCAATGAAATCCTTAGAGGTTGATTATATAATTAATTAGTCAAACAAATTCTTGAGCGCATGGCTTTTCCACATGGTCTGGGCAACAAAACCTTTCCATTGTCCCGTTCAGTGATCACTTGAACAGAGGTAGTAGTGACTGGTTCAACATTATTGTCACCCAGAATTACTCCTTGCTTTTGTATGTACCCCCACTTGTCTTGAAAGAGGTAAAAGAAAGCCATGAAAGAGATCTCAGCCGTGAAAATTATGGTCCAAATTGAAGTGCTTCTTGATGTTTTGTGATGGTAGGCTCTTATGCCTGCGTAGATGTTGAAAATCCCACACTAAAGTTCCTAGTAACCAATGCACAAAGTACCATGCACTTCTTCTTTTGTTTCCCCTGCAGAAAGATAGAACATATTGTGTATTTAGTAGTTCACATTTGCCCCTTTTTTTCATGAATTGTTGCATATATGATCACATATTTCATTCATAATATTTGTTTAATAAAATGCACACTTACTGCGTATTTATTTTATACAGACGTCATATCTCAACCGTTAGATAGATCTAATAGTTGATAGAAATGTTACATCCCTACCATTAGATAAATCTAATAAATAATATAGATATCATATTTTAACAATTAGGATAAAACTACTTATAGTATACAGTATTTTATGTTAGATTGTCATAAAAATTATTCATCAAATAATAGGTTGGTAAGGCAACTGCAAATATAGTTCATCATTAGGTTGTTTGGCAGTGATTACCTAGGTGGTCTGAGAAATCCAACCGCAGCTTGCACCCACATAGCAGCATAAAGTGCAAGACCTAACCGTTGATGGTTGTTATTAAATGAATTCACGAAGTTTTTGATGGACATGACTGCTCCAATTGTGGCTAGAAGCACCGAGAGTATCTGTTGATGTAAAAAATGGTACTAAGAAGCAATATAGTGGTGAAACAAGGAAAAAAGGGGAATAATAGATTAGTAACCAAACATCATGATTTGGAAGATATTAAAATGGTCTTTTGAGAACTTCATACTCCTTGTAGATGCCTAATAATCGTATTTGCAAGCCTTAATCATGGGCCGGATCAGGAAAACAAAAACAACAATCATGGGGCTAGATAATTAGCCCATAGTTTTCTATATATATATATTTTTTTATACTGTCAGGATCAACTAAAATATGAATCTAATATGCAGTCCAGAAATCACTTCTCAGATAAGAGAGTAACCCACGTTAAATGAAGAAAATTATCCGCAAATAGTGAAATTTTGTGATATTAAACCGACAACCTTGAAGACTTAGTGTGTGGGTGCCTTAGTCTTGTCTTTACCACCAGACGAGGCCGCTTTCTCGGTTTCCTATACTGCCTTTCTTTAATTCTTATAATTTCATAATTTGGTTGGTATTTTAACTTAAATAGAAAGCATAATATGTCTGCAAACTCAGTAAATTAGCACTCAAATTACCAAACATCAGGTTCACGTTTACAACTATCATCAAAACGAACTCGTGAAGAGATGTACAAGCAATGATTATGTTTATATGCATAGTTGAATAATTTATAGTCATAGCCATTCTGCTATCTTGGTAGTCAAGTATTTATGATGAATATAGTTAATTTAATTGGTTGAAATCAACTATCAAATAATTATAGACTAGTTGAAAGGAAAAAATAAATTAAAAGTTGTGGATACACCTATTGACTCAAAAGGGTAAGATCATTTGTCAAGGAAAACTAAATTTGCTAAAAGGTTCTCTTTTTATTTCTCTTTTTATTTATTTATTTTTTTTTCGATTTGGTTGGTAAGAATTGATCAAAGATATCCTTAATTGCAGAAGAAAAAATAAAAAGAGCATGCAATATAAATTTACCTACAAAATAACATGGAGATTGAAGAAAACTTTAGCCTGTCTTCCAGTTTCTCTAATGGAAATTCTTATGGTTTGCGTCCCGGCAGGCATCAAGAAGCCCATAGAAGCCCTTACGAGAACATGAACTGTAATATGAGATCTCATTTTAGGACTCATCTGCAGCTAATTAAAATGAAAATATACATTAAATGCTTAACCTATGCACTTAATTAATGGGAAAAAAGAGAGACAGAATCAGAGATAAAAACAAAATGTAATGGACCAAACATATATCGACAAATCATCATAAAAATCAAAATGAAGATGAGAAAGGACTTGAAATTACTATTGTAAGAGGAAACTTAATTCATTGGAAAGCAACATTTGACGAAAACTTGGTTACCTTGTGTATGTTGTCTTTGATGCTCTTGTGATTGCTGGTAAATTCTTCATGGGATGAGCATTCAACCAATGGAAGAAGAATAATATAACATGTACAAATACTTAATTTTGCTAAAAAACAAAAATTTTGCATTCTTCAGTCTCCAAAGAAAACAAAGCAAAAAACCAGCCACAATGCTCCTTTAAGCAGTTACTTGCTATATAGCTCAATTCTCTCTCTCTTTTGCTCGCTCACTCACACACACACACACACAATGTTTGGCTAGCTGTACTTTCATCATTCTGTTTGTGGATATATATATAAAGAAAGACCGCTATAATATATTTAAGGAAAATTTATAGTTTTTATCCAAATGAAAAAAAAAATTTGTTTTTACTCAAATTTTTAAAAAATTTGTTTTTAACCTCTCAAACAAATTATTTCTATTATATACCCAAAATTATCAAAATATCATTAAGTTAAAATCACTCAAATGCCCAAACTTGAAATTACGAAAATAGCCTTCTTCTTCTTAACAATATCCTCATCTTTCCTCTTCTCCATTCATGATTTGTGAGATTTGATTCACCATTGTAGCTGAGAAACAATCTAGTAAGGAATTATTCATTCAATCTTCTTTATCCATTGAAGTTTTTTTATTCATTTAAGTTTTATCCATTGAAGGTTTTGAAGATTCTTCTTTCATTTGAGTCTTAAGGGTAATATATGTATTTTTTTTTTTTTTTTTTTAGTTTTTTTAGGTTGTTTTGTTCATATTGCAAGTTAAAAGACTGTAAGAAAAATTTAGTTGTGACATATATGATATTCGTAAAATCTGTAATGAAATTGGTTTTTCATAACTGATAATCAGTTTTTCATTTTATGAAAAATCGATTGAAGAGGTTAACCGATTTTTCAATTACTGAAAAATCGATAACTTCACTGAAAAACCAAAATTAGCACTTTTTTCATACTTTTTTATATTTTTGTGTTACTGTGTATTGAATATGATTCAATATGATTGTATTTTGTAGTGTTGCCCAATTGAAATGAGACTAATTTATTAATAATATTATTTAATTTGAACGTTATAGGAATGACTCAAGAGACAATTGTAATCAACTTTGACGGAGAGTGGAATGGATGTAATTATGTTGGAGGGGAGTCGATTATGTGTGTGGTCTACAAAAATAGTATTTTTTTCATCATTGGTAGATCATTGCCTACTCCCAATCCAAAGGTGACTAATGATGAAAACAATGATTAAACATTGAGTGACATTAATTTCAATTTATGTTTCATGTAAATCATTTTCATGTTAATTATTTCATTTATGTACTAATACAATGATAACATTATAATAGGATTAGTTACTAAATTATTAATCAATTTCTATTGTTTTTGTATCTTTTTACTAGCTCGAAATCATAAAATAGGGTGGAAAACACATATAAGTTTATAAGGGTGCCTGAAAAACCGATTCAGACACTTTTAAAAACCAATCCCCACTTATCATCAATATTTTCCTTCTAGATGGCTTTCTGTAACTAACAAATGAACTCAAAATTGCAAGTTAAGATCGGTTTTTAAGAGAGCTTGAAAAACAGATCGATTTTTCAAACTCAGTAAAAAATTGATCCCCACTTTTAATCAATTTTTTCTTTCCAGATGACTTTCTGTGACCAACAAATGACCCTAAAATTGCTTCAAGTTAATCAATTAACATAAAATTGGATTGCACAAATAACTAACTTAATAACTCCACATGGTCACATTCAAGTAACATAGGACAATCACATGATAATATTTCACTTAAAACCTTTTCATGTTGATCCATCCAACTATGATTGTAGGTAATTATGATCTTTTATGAGATATAACATCATTTCTATTATTTTTGTATCTTTTTATAAGTTCAAAACCATAAAAAAAGGGTGGAAAGAGAGGTAAAAATGAAAGAAAAACATTTATCAGTTTTTAAGGGTGCTTGAAAAACCGATATCAATTTTTTAAGCACAATAAAAAATCTATGCCCACTTATCATAAATTTTTCCCCTTCAGATGACTTTCTGTGACCAATAAATGACTCCAAAATTGTTTCAAGTTAACCAATTAACATAAAATTGTATAAATAATTAACTTAATAACTTCACATGATCATATTCAAGTAACATAGGACAATCATATAATAATATTTCACTTAAAACTTTTTCATGTTGATCTATCGAACTATGATTATGGGTAATGATGATCTTTTATGAGATATAACATCATTTCTATTGTTTTTGTATCTTTTAGAAATTCAGAACCATAAAATAGGGTGAAAAAAATGATAAAAATGAAAGAAAAACATCGATCGGTTAAGGGTGCTTAAAAAACTGATATCGATTTTTCAAGCACTGTTATTAACAAAAGTATTTAAATAATGAATATATAAATCTGTAATTTTACTTACATATAACATCCCCATCAGAGTCTACCATCCATTTTCCAAATTCATTAACTTTATATATTGGCATCAAAAGCATATATATATTTCTAGCAATTTCTGCTCTCAGTGTAATGGCGTCTGCAGCGGTATCAGGTTTTCTTGATTTCCATGTACTCTCTTTGGACTGTAAAAGATCCCGTATGTATATGGTCATATATACTCCACAACTCGTCCTGTATCAATAATAAATTAATTAAATATCATAACATATAGACTATATATATTAATTCAATTATAAACTTACTCACCAATTGGATTGTTGGGGCACAACTAATTTATCAACACGTTCAACTTTGCACCGTTCATCCACGGGTGGCATATCTATCTTGGTCTTTTCATAAAATTCTATGAACCGCAATAAGATAAGCATGAAACACACCAATGGCTCAAGTGGCTGGAGCCATTCAGCTACGTCAACATTTGCCAGGAGTCATATATTATTATTTGCTACTCTCTCAAGCACACTTGATAGAATACTCAATGATTTTGATTCAAATTACACGGTAGTAACACCTGCAGTTTGAAAACGTTAGTGCTATATGACTAGTTTGAATGATCAAATAATAAATATTAATCTTTGAACAACACTTACATTGTCAACACACCACCACGGGACTGATACGTCTATCTGTCCATAACCATATGCAAGACATTCTGAGGGTACATCAGCTGTAACTGGATTAAATTTTATACCTTTACAGACGTATTGCTAATTATAATGCACTGTCATAAAAGTCTGCATGATAAAAATTAAACATATTATTTAACATCAGGGACTCATGACATGAAATTATAAATACATAACTTACTAAAATATAAACACTTACAAACAAAGAACTGTCATAGACAGTGTATCTAATGTCCTCAGCTTCATTCCATTATTTTTTTCATAAACACATCAAATAAAAATCGATGTGCTTATTAGTCAACCAAAGGTTTTCGTTCTCAAGGGTGACCAATGTGGTTGGTATCACGCACCACCCACAACGATCAATCAAACACCTACAATTCAAAAAAGAAAAAAATTAAGCATTATTGTAAATTTTCTTACATTAACAATTAGGATACAATGATAATTATGTTTTTTTTCAATATATGAGGTCTAAAGTTGTTGAAGCTTTGCATTCGTTATAAACAACCTCTTCGGGGGTCTATAGACTTCGCCGCCTCCTCGACCTACTGTTGGATCATTTTTTTTTTCTTTTTCGCTGGTCCAGGATCCGTGTATAGCATCTATAGAGGTACCGCTGGCTTGGTCTTTCATTTGCCTCGTTCCTGGATGCCCTCATCCTACAACTGTAAGTAAATCAAAAACATGAATTACACATTTACAATTATATGTCAAACTGCAACGCACTAGATATACTATGGCTACCTAGTCATGATCACATTGAGCCTCTGCATTTTATAGACCTCCTAAGTCCTCCTGAAAGTGGTGGATCTTTTGCTCCTCCTGCTAATGGGGTGACTGGTGGACACCCTGTAACTGAAGGACCTCATGATTCTCCTGATGGATGGCTGACTGGCCTGCATCGATAGGTGATTGATGGACCATCTTATCCTCATGGAAAGGTGACCGACGAACCTTATCGTTCTGATACGGTGGTGACAGGCAATACATGTGCTCATCTCAAATAGAGCTCCCACCATTATCATTATCGTCGTCGTCGTCGTCGTCATCGTCTGGATCATATCCACCAACCGGAGACCTAGGAATTTTTAAATGCTCTTCCACTCGTCTGAGCCTCCTATCCATCTCTCTTACGATCTTCAAGGTTGCCTTCTGCCTTTTATCCATCCTACTTAACTTCTTATGGGTTGTCTTCTGTAAATCTACTATATACTCAAACAACCGCTTCACATATAGAATAGAATCATATATATCATTTTACACAGTGTACACAATTATAAAAAATTTTGACAGAATCTCCCTTATTTTTTAAGTATCTAGGGAAATAAAACCTGCATATTTAAATTACACTACGTCTATCATATTTAAAGACTTTGTCTCTTTGTCCCACTCCGTACTATTGTATAATATGTCCACATCTTTTGCAAATCATACAAATAGAAAATTCATACCTCAGAATGTATGTTCCGTATATTGTGCGACTTTTTTGTCTGAAACTTTGAAAAAATATCCTCTTATTCGAATTGCACACTTCGGACGTCTTCATTCGACTCATTGTCACCCTCCACCTCATCATCATCTCTTCCACCCTCTACCTGATAATCATTATCACCCCGTATACCATCATCGTCATCATCATCGTCGTCGTCATCATTATCATCACCACCACTCTCACTCTCTTCGTCGCCAAGTTTCTATACTTTATCATCAACCAAATGATTCAGATTAAAAATTTTCTAATAATCTGTATCTTTTTCAGCGTCAGTAGGCTCAAAGGTTTGCACAATACCAACTATCTGCATTATATACATATATAGTTATATTACAGTGATATATTTAATATAAATAACGATAGTTAAAACAAACAAATAATTAAGACTAATTTAGGTTACGTTCACCACTTATGAAAAGGAAATCATCAAGACTTTTTATGTTTTTCGATGTCCTCTAAAGTGACCGTCTCTTACATTTTGATAGATCAATTTGTAAATACTGGTTACTTTTTGATATGTTCTCTCTCAACACTAGGAATAATTCTACTAACCATCACTATAATGCAAAAATGATTAAACAAAAAACATACATATAATTAGTATATAACCCTATTTATTAATCATAATAGAATGAAGCAATAAATATTGAAGGTATTAGTTATACCTGAAACATCATGACATAGCCATAAATATTAATGATTCTCGGTGGGTTTGTGATCCGTTCTTCATTAATTGTCATACTGAAGCAATACAACAGGACACTATAGCATAATGTACAACAAAGGAACGAGTTCCACATCTCTGTATTTTCAATCATGACCCACATAAATGTAGCAATGTTGGCCCTGTCATCCTGCCCCATGAAGAGATGGAAAGCGATCCCTACATTCGTTAACTTCAAAAGATCTTCATCATTTATTGGATATTTGTCTGCACAGTCTCAACGTATTATATGGCTTCTTGCCTCAATAAACATGGCTAACTCGGTCACATCCGGCGACACTCCATTAAACATTCACCATAAGAGACTGTTTTAGTCATATAGCAATGTATTAAAGATTTCACAGTCAATACCCCTAAAAGGAAGTCTTGTAACTAATAAAAACTTCTATTTTTCAAACTTATATGTTCTCCCCCGATTTCAAATCACATTTCATCTTAGCATCCACCAATGACCTCCACCTCTTTAACAAGAACCCATAATATCACAGAGCCAACAGTCGTATTCTTGATAATCTTTAAAATATATCTGAATAGGTACTCTTCTATAAACCAGTCGTACAAATTTCTTCTAGTAAGAACAGTAATTATTTTATTAAGCAACCTCTGACCAATATGTGTATTTCCGCTCATTTGCTTGTCAATTGTTTGCGAATTATATTTATACATGAAATCCATCTGTAAGAAAGAAAAACAGCAAAAAAGATCAGTAGGGATATTAAAAATCGAATCGTTTTTTTACTGTATCTGAAAAACCTATAAATGTAATAGATTGGTTTTTCCCTTCGATTATTCACATCAATTTTTCACTTCGATTTTTCAAATTGGCTTTTCATTTCAGTTTTTTATTTTGGTTTTTCACTTCGGTTATTCACTTCTAAGGAAAACAATCGTGAAAAACCAAACTGAAAAACTGATGTGAAAAATCGAAATGAAAAACCGATCTGAAAAACTGAACCAATACCGATGACACTGCTATCGTGGGAATCAACCATTTTCAACCCAAATCCTACCAAATACAATCAAATTCAACCTATTCTAAACCTAATAATCATAACTCAACATCTATAACACAATAAATATCTCAAAATCGTAAATCAAAATAAAAAATAAAAAAAAATACAACCTTTCAAATGGAAACCATACATTCGCAAGATGTGGAAGCTCATCGGCAGTCGAAGATCCTCTAGGAAGGTCGAAAATGTCGAGAGAATAGTCGAAAAAGTGGATGTGCCTCGTCGGGTTGCGATCGGGTTTAGGTCTCATAAAAATCGATGTGAAAGTGTTTTTGCTCGGTGATGGAAGTGCTCTCCATCGAGTTTTCAAGGATATATACATAGGCGTTGTTTCGTAATTTCACATTTTAATTTTTTATAAAATTATAACAGTTAGGGTTTATAGGTAAAAATTTGCAGGAATATTATGAATAATTTGGATATATAATGAAATTAATCTGTTTGAGGGGTTAAAAGTAATTTTTTTTTAAATAGTAGATAAAAACAAAATTGTTGTTTAAACTAGTATTTCCAATAATTTCCACTATATTTAAAGGTTTAAACTAGGATGGCAACAAGAACATTTGAGATACACAAATTGTTGTTTATAATATACCCAGTACCAACAGGACCACCAATACCGACAATGAAAGCTCTCTCTTTGAAGTTTCTGGTGAGAAGAGGTGGAGCTCTTCTGCTGAAGTAACCAGGAGAGTAGATGGGTTCGTGTGAGTGTGGTGCCAGTCCATCATGGCTATGGTACAGCTTCCCATCTGGGCCAACCCATGTTTTTCTTCCTGAATCCCCACAACTCCCACTGTCAACAATGTAACACATTAATTAGAATCAACTTGCAGCACACATGAATGTATATATATAAACGAAATGCAATGCATTCAGATGTCACTACTCATGGGTATAATGATGATGGTGTTGATGATGATGATGGTGATGGTGATGATGATGGCCATGATGGTCTTCATGGGTGTGGTGATCGTGAGAAGCCATTGACTGTCTGTCTGCAGAGGATAACTATGAAAAACAGTAGTGAGGAGTGACCAATGTGTTCAGTCTTTGCTTGGCTTTGATAATGATAGTGTAGAAGATGATATAGGCCTGTTTGAGATGAGTCAGGAAGAGCTTATTTTGGCTTCTTGAAGCCAGAAGCTATTTTTATAACTGTTTGGATGAATTCAACAAAAGAGCTTCTTGTCTTTGGAAGCTTTTCTATCCAAAGTTACTCCACCCAACTTATCTTGGAAGCTCTTCCTAAAAAACATAGGAAGCCAAAATTTGATTTAATGAAACAATTTAAAAATTTTAGCTTCTATTTCTCTTCTACTATCAAAAGTTAGAAGTAGAAGCTATCCTAAACGAGTCCATAGCAATTTACAAAAATTTACCTGACAACACAGTTATCATAAATCATATTTTTGTCAATATCTCAGTGGGTTGTATTGTCTTTTACTTGGAGCCTAATAAGGTCATTAAATCGTGGGGAATCTAATCTTGTTTGCAATGGACCAGAGAGAGATTCACGTGCTTGACAGGACACGAGAGATGACACAAAAAGGAACAAAATATTCATTTAAAACATGGTTGTCTATTTCAAAAAATTTATTAAAAAAAAAAAAACACGGCTTGTCGCGGTGGTAAAACCCACCGAAATACAGAGTATTTATCCAATAAAAACGTGGATAATTATCTCTTCCATCCATTTATATCGATAAATTACATATAAATCTCCTCAAATGAAGAATAGGTTATAAATAAATGTTGAGTTCTATATTGTATCATAATAATCTATTAATATGATCCTAATAGTTGTAATATATATTTATAATGTAAAAAAAAAAAAAAAGATGTTTATTTAAAAATACACCGTAAGACATACATATATATAAAGATGTTGTAAGTAACTTAATTACTAATGATAGATTCTATAATGCATTTCATTCGCTGATTAAGACATATTTTGATCTAATTAAAAAAAAAAAAACAGATTTTTACGTATATTAAAAAATATTTTGATGTAAAATTATTTAATATTTTTCAATAATTCATAAAGAATTCTTCAACCGCAAAATCCGTACAAGCACGGGTACAGCAGTCAATTCAAGTGTCAAAAGTTAAAATTATTATAATAAAGATATTTCAAAAGTGTTTCTCGATTAACCAAAGTGATCGTAATCGGCATTTTTTTTTTTTTTAGTATAATAATTGTATCTGGGATTGATCCAGGAAATAATCGAAACCAACCAAGATAGAACACTAGTAACGCAGCCCGAAGATCTATTCCTAATTAGGAGAGATCCACTCACACAAAGATGAGGGAGAGACCCACACGAGGGTGGGGGAAAACCCACACGAAGATGGGAGGTCAACCCACATTGAATGATGAGAGACAAGAGGTATATTTATAATATTATATTATTATTAATTAAGTATTATTATTATTATTATTATATTTATATATATATAGATTGGATACGCCGAGTGTCGAACCCACGCCAACAAAATGTGTGGGGGCTGCTGGTGCCGTTGGCATTCTTCACAAGGCTCTATAAGTCCTTGTGAAGGCTCTGATACCACTCAGGGGGCCGGGAGCCCCGAACCTCACAGAGAGGGAGCCCTGATAAAGAAAACCTACACCCCTACAGCGGCCTTTTCAACACTTAACGGCCTAAACGGGGCTACAGTCTTTTTCACCAGGCGCAGGCCAAGGTCTGTGAGGACGGGGACCGTTAACCTTTCTGATGCACAGGATCCTCACTAATGTGGGCAAGCGCAGAGCATACTAGGGCCTTTCTGATGTGCAAGATCCTCACTTGGAGGCAAGCACAGAGCATACTCGGACTTGGTCAAGAGCCTTCTTTCATTTTCTTGGAAGCTATGGATTTCAAGGAATCAGGGAGAGAAATAGTTTAGAAAGCCATGATGTTTTGAGAGAAAACAAAGCTTTATTGATAGTAGGAAATTGGATACAAGGCTTAGTCCCCCAAGGTTGGGAGGCTTACATATTTATAAGCCCAAGACCTGATATCATGACAAACTAATATGATTACAACAAGACAAACTTACATGATAAGCTTGCTTACATGCTAAGTAAACTTACATGTTAAGTAAGCTTTCATGATAAGCTATCTTACAAGGGAAGCTAGCTTCTAAGACAAGCTAGCTTACAGAACAAGCCAACTTAAGGGACAAGCTAGCTTACAGAACAAGCTTTCTACGATTATTACAGGCATAATATTTAAATAAAGCTGGGATCTCAGTGGGACCCACAACTAATACAACACACAGAATACCCTGACTAAAAGACAAGATTATTGCTGACAGGTGGCAGGCATGAAAAACAGTGGTTGCGTTGAAAATATCAGTCCGAATCCAGATTGCAGGTTGCGTGGTACTCATCGTCTGAGTCAGTGGCTCCACAAATAGGACATGATTTACAGTGCGTACGATCATCAGGGGATGGTTCATCAGTCTTGGCATCTTCAAAGGAATCCAATAATGGTGGAGATGGATCTGGTGTGAGAGCCATTAAATTACTAATTCCTGAGTCCTTTCCATTTATTTCTTGAAGGAATGCCTTCAGGGCTGGTCCAAATTCATGATAAAGTCCTGGATAGTCAAAAGTTAAATGCCAGAAGTAATTTGTGTTGACTGTCCATAAGGCTTTGGAAATAGGGTTTTGTCTGAATGGCCTGTTTAATACCCAAACACAAGTGACTTTTGAAGCCATTTCTGGGCTGAGTTTCTAGAGATTATACTGTCCCGTGAGCTTTTGTAGTTCTTTCCTCCATACTGGCAAAGGACCGAAAAGTTGAAGGAAGGTGGAAATGAGTGAATTTTTGTGAGAGGGTTCATGGAGATGACCATATAATGCCTGCAAAGGAAATATGATGACATGTGAATGTAATACAGATAAACACCAAAGATACCAGACGTAGTTCAGGGTGAACTGAGAGAATGGCCATAAAGAAAAAGGTTCCATATATGGCTTGGAAAAGTTAGCCACTCTATGAGGATGACCTTCTTGATGGATCTTGGCGAGGTAGACCAAATAGTGACTATCAGCAAAACTTTGGATTTTCTGGGGAGTAAGAGTGGACTCTGGGTGTTTCTGGAGTAATTCAGGGGGAAAGTTGAGCTGGTGTAGTGAATTCATGTTTGTATAGTTTTCTGGTTCAAAAGGAGGGGGTGAGTTTGATGAGCTGGGTGTAGCCATGAGGATGAATGGTATGGGTCTGATGGGAGATGTGATGAAAATAGCTGGTGGCTTGGTAGTAGGTCGGGAAAGCATATCAGCTATTATATTGTTGTCTCCCTTCACATGACGGACAGTAAAATTGTACCGCGAAAACCATTCTTTTAGTCTGAGTAACAAAGGGCTAGGTGGAATCTTATTTTTGAAGTCAAGGACTTTAGGGAAGGACGAATTGTCCATTTCGACTATAAAGTGTCTGGTCCTTAAATGAAAATCAAATTTTTCTATACCGTATTTCACAGCATAGACCTCCTTGTAGACTGTATGATAATGTTTTTGATTTTCTTTGAAAGATCCACTAGCGTGTCTACAGTAAGTTCTTTTGGTGTTTTTCTCCTCAATCAGTACTGCACCCCAATGTTCATCACTTGCATCAGTTTGCAAGATGACCTGGCCATCTGAAGGAATAGTCAGAGGAGGCGGATCTTTTGCAATCTGCTTTATCTTTTGCAATCTGATCTCAAAATGGCCAGAGAAGAATGCCAACAGCTCCTTTCACAAGGACTTATAGAGCCTACCACCTCATCATGGGCATGTCAGGCTTTCTATGTAGAAAAACGGTCAGAAAAGGTTCGAGGGAAGAAAAGACTGGTCATAGACTACAAGCCTTTGAACATGTTCTTACAAGATGACAAATTTCCTTTGCCACGAACGACAACATTATTTTCACAACTGGCAGGAGCGGTCATCTTCTCTAAATTTGATTTGAAAGGTGCATTCTGGCAATTAGGCATCCACCCAGCCGAACGCTACAAGACAGCATTCTGCATACCAGATGCTCAGTACCAATGGACAGTCATGCCATTCGGACTCAAAACAGCTCCATCACTCTTTCAAAAGGCAATGACAAAAATATTCTATCCTATTCTCCATTCGGCCCTGGTCTACATTGATGACATCCTTCTTTTTTCTAAAAGTGAAAAAGATCATCAGAATCTCCTTCTGCAGTTTTACTCGTTAGCAGACAAGTATGGCATCATGCTTTCTGAAAAGAAAAGCATTATTGGAACAACTGCTATCACTTTTCTCGGAATGGAGATAAAACAAGGCCAGTACCAACCAGGACCCCATCTGACGGAACAACTCTACAGTTTTCCAGATTCCCACTTATCCAAAAAGCAAGTGCAACAGTTTTTGGGAATAGTGAACTTTGTCAGAGAATTTTTTCCCCATCTGGCGCATCATACAGCAATCCTTTCAGCTTTGTTAAAGAAAGAGCCTCCATCATGGAGTCACGAGCATACAGAAGCAATAAAAAAGATAAAGCAGATTGCAAAAGATCCACCTCCTCTGACTATTCCTTCAGATGGCCAGGTCATCTTGCAAACTGATGCAAGTGATGAACATTGGGGTGCAGTACTGATTGAGGAGAAAAACACCAAAAGAACTTACTGTGGACACGCTAGTGGATCTTTCAAAGAAAATCAAAAACATTATCATACAGTCTACAAGGAGGTCTATGCTGTGAAATACGGTATAGAAAAATTTGATTTTCATTTAAGGACCAGACACTTTATAGTCGAAATGGACAATTCGTCCTTCCCTAAAGTCCTTGACTTCAAAAATAAGATTCCACCTAGCCCTTTGTTACTCAGACTAAAAGAATGGTTTTCGCGGTACAATTTTACTGTCCGTCATGTGAAGGGAGACAACAATATAATAGCTGATATGCTTTCCCGACCTACTACCAAGCCACCAGCTATTTTCATCACATCTCCCATCAGACCCATACCATTCATCCTCATGGCTACACCCAGCTCATCAAACTCACCCCCTCCTTTTGAACTAGAAAACTATACAAACATGAATTCACTACACCAGCTCAACTTTCCCCCTGAATTACTCCAGAAACACCCAGAGTCCACTCTTACTCCCCAGAAAATCCAAAGTTTTGCTGATAGTCACTATTTGGTCTACCTCGCCAAGATCCATCAAGAAGGTCATCCTCATAGAGTGGCTAACTTTTCCAAGCCATATATGGAACCTTTTTCTTTATGGCCATTCTCTCAGTTCACCCTGAACTGCGTCTGGTATCTTTGGTGTTTATCTGTATTACATTCACATGTCATCATATTTCCTTTGCAGGCATTATATGGTCATCTCCATGAACCCTCTCACAAAAATTCACTCATTTCCACCTTCCTTCAACTTTTCGGTCCTTTGTCAGTATGGAGGAAAGAACTACAAAAGCTCACGGGACAGTATAATCTCTGGAAACTCAGCCCAGAAATGGCTTCAAAAGTCACTTGTGTTTGGGTATTAAACAGGCCATTCAGACAAAACCCTATTTCCAAAGCCTTATGGACAGTCAACACAAATTACTTCTGGCATTTAACTTTTGACTATCCAGGACTTTATCATGAATTTGGACCAGCCCTGAAGGCATTCCTTCAAGAAATAAATGGAAAGGACTCAGGCATTAGTAATTTAATGGCTCTCACACCAGCTCCATCTCCACCATTATTGGATTCCTTTGAAGATGCCCAAACTGAAGAACCATCCCCTGATGATCGTACGCACTGTAAATCATGTCCTATTTGTGGAGCCACTGACTCAGACGATAAGTACCATGCAACCTGCAATCTGGATTCGGACTGATATTTTCAACGCAACCACTGTTTTTCATGCCTGCCACCTGTCAGCAATAATCTTGTCTTTTAGTCAGGGTATTCTGTGTGTTGTATTAGTTGTGGGTCCCACTGAGATCCCAGCTTTATTTAAATATTATGCCTGTAATAATCGTAGAAAGCTTGTTCTGTAAGCTAGCTTGTCCCTTAAGTTGGCTTGTTCTGTAAGCTAGCTTGTCTTAGAAGCTAGCTTCCCTTGTAAGATAGCTTATCATGAAAGCTTACTTAACATGTAAGTTTACTTAGCATGTAAGCAAGCTTATCATGTAAGTTTGTCTTGTTGTAATCATATTAGTTTGTCATGATATCAGGCCTTGGGCCTATAAATATGTAAGCCTCCCAACCTTGGGGGACTAAGCCTTGTATCCAATTTCCTACTATCAATAAAGCTTTGTTTTCTCTCAAAACACCATGGCTTTCTAAACTATTTCTCTCCCTGATTCCTTGAAATCCATAGCTTCCAAGAAAATGAAAGAAGGCTCTTGACCAAGTCCGAGTATGCTCTGTGCTTGCCTCCAAGTGAGGATCTTGCACATCAGAAAGGCCCTAGTATGCTCTGCGCTTGCCCACATTAGTGAGGATCCTGCGCATCAGAAAGGTTAACGGTCCCCGTCCTCACAGACCTTGGCTTGCGCCTGGTGAAAAAGACTGTAGCCCCGTTTAGGCCGTTAAGTGTGAAAAGGCCGCTGTAGGGGTGTAAGTTTTCTTTACCAGGGCTCCCTCTCTGTGAGGTTCGGGGCTCCCGGCCCCCTGAACGACTTTTTTTTTTTTTTTTTTTTTCAAAGGTAGAGGATTGAGCACATAATCCCGAATGATGTAAAGATATTTTATTTTTTGACCTTGTTACTTAGAGGGGAGATAAAATTCAATGAGCCCATATTTATTATATAGAGTTTTATTACATATTGTTGTACCCAAAAGATAAGAACAAGTCTAGAAGATCAAAGTTCAAAAAAATATATAAATAGATACATAAATAAATAACAGAAAAGTAACAGGACAAATAAGTGCATTTCGATCCCTTTTTTTACCAATTATCCAAACATGATTTATTTTTATAAGTTTTATAATTTTAGCAATTATCATATATGTATCATTTGAATATGATATGTAATATGTTTGTAGAGTTAAAATTTTATATAATCAATTAGATACGGTCTAATAATGATCTAAGTTCGAATGGTTATATAATAAGTGGTATTAATTAAAAAAAAAGTTGATTAAAGGGAAATAGATAAAGGAAAAGTATTTAACTTCAAAAAAAAAATGAAAAATATTCATTTATATATAATGTCAATTTAATTTACTAATGATGTTTATGATTATATAACCAATATGAATCTATACATTGACTCAAAAATCACTTTCAGCTTTATTTTTACAGATTTTTAATATTCAATCACTTTTTTAAAATTTATATTTTAATATTTAAGTATTCATGTTTTTATAATTCAAGAGTACAATGCCCATATATTTTTAACACTCAATTAAAATATAATTCAAATCCGAAACAATGCAATATTGTCAAACCTGGAAGTGAATTGATTGCTCAATATTAAAATCTAAATTTAAATAAAAGAGTTTAAGTTAGGTACATTTAACTGTCGATCACTTATTTAAATATCAAAACATCATGAAATTCAAACATGTTTGGAAGTAATTTTGACATTAAAACATATATTCTCATAAGTTATATTTTTGTTTAGCTGTAGGAAAAATCAAATCTTCCTGAAGTCACAAATCAATATAGGAGATTTCTAAATTAATTACCAAAAAAGAAAGGACAGCAATACAAAGTTCTATAATTAATTATTACATACCATCAGTTAATACATTGTCATATAAATATAATAATTACAATTTCAAAAAACATTATTATATAGTACAAACTTGATAAAATCCTCACACAAAACCAATACTGGATCACCTAATTATCTCATATCCCATGACTGGCCCTTGCTACAATATCTGACCTAAAAATCCAAGTTATTTATCACAAGAAAATGAATGTTCAAAAGAAGAAGATGTGCTATCAGCTGCTTATACCCCACTTTTTGATGTTATGTTCCATCAATGTAATTTGATGGGTCACTTTCACTTGCATGAAAATAATTAAGCAAAGACATCAAAAAGTGGAGTATAAAACCACGAACAGCATAATTAGCCAAAAACACACACATATATATATTAGATCTAGAAAAAGATACGAAAACTAATGAAATCCTTAGGGGTTGATTATATAATTAATTAGTCGAACAAATTCTTGAGCGCATTGCGTTTTCCACATGGTTCAGGCAACAAGACCTTTCCATTGTCCCGTTCAGTGATCACTTGAACAGAGGTAGTAGTGACTGGTTCAACATCATTGTCACCCAGAATTACTCCTTGCTTTTGTATGTACCCCCACTTGTCTTGAAAGAGGTAAAAGAAAGCCATGAAAGAGATCTCAGCTGTGAAAAGTATGGTCCAAATTGTAGTGCTTCTTGATGTTTTGTAATGGTAAGCTCTTATGCCTGTGTAGATGTTGAAAATCCCCACGAGAGACAATAAAGTTCCTAGTAACCAATGCACAAAGTACCATGCACTTCTTCTTTTGTTTCCTCTGCAGAAAGATAGAACATTTTGTATATTGAGTGGCTAACATTTGCCCCTTTTTTTCATGAATTGTTGCATATATGATTACATATTTCATTCATGATACTTGTTTAATAAAATACAAATTTACTACATATTTTTTATATATAAACGTCATATTTCAACCGTTAGATAGATCTAATAGCTGATAGAAATATTACATCTCTATCATTAAATAGATCTAATAAATAATACAGATATCATATTTTAACAATTAGATAAAAGTACTTATATTATACAATATTTTATATTAGATTGTCATAAAAATTATTCATCAAATAATAGGTTGGTAAGGCAATTGCAAAGATAGTTCATCATTAGGTTGTTTGGCAGTGATTACCTAGGTGGTCTGAGAAATCCAACCGCAGCTTGCACCCACATAGCAGCATAAAGTGCAAGACCTAACCGTTGATGGTTGTTATTAAATGAATTCTCGAAGTTTTTGATGGACATGACTGCTCCAATTGTGGCTAGAAGCACCGAGAGTATCTGTTGATGTAAAAAATGGTACTAAGAAGCAATATAGTGGTGAAACAAGGAAAAAAGGGGAATAATAGATTAGTAACCAAACATCATGATTTGGATGATCTTATTTTCCATTAATAAACAATGAATGGTCTTTTGAGAACTTCATACTCCATGTAGATGCCTAATAATCGTATTTGCAAGGCTTAATCATGGCGACGGATCAGGAAAACAAAAACAACAATCATGGGGCTAGATAATTAGCCCATAGTTTCCTCTTTTATTTTCTTTTTTTTTTTTTTTCTGGTTCCCAAGATCTAGAGGATACTATCGAGATAAATTGATATATGAATCCAATCCGTAATTCGGAGATCATCTCTCATAGAACAAATCAACCCACGTTAAATGGGAAAATTGCTCACCTCCACAACCTTAAAAACTAGGTGTGGGTGGGTTTAGTCTTTTACTACTAGATCAAACTGCTTTTATCAGTTTCCTATACTACCTTTAATTCTCATAATTTCATAATTTGGTTAGTATTTTAACTTAAATAGAGAGCATAGTATGTCTGCAAACTCAGTAAATTAGCACTAAAATTAGCAAACATCAGGCTCATTTTTACAACTATCATCAAAACGAACTCTTGAAGAGATCTACAAGCAATGATTATGTTTATATATATACTTGAATAATTTATAGTCATAGCCATTCTATTATCTTGGTAGTCAAGTATTTATGATGAATATATTTAATTTAATTGGTTGAAATCAACTATCAAATAATTGTAGACTAGTTAAAAGGAAAAAATAAATAAACAGTTGTGGACATCATCATTTAAAGTTAAAGTGGGTAGAATGATGATGAACTTAAAAAAGATCAAAATTTTGATGATAACATCTTGTGACTCAAAAGGGTAAGGTTATATGTCAAGGAAAACTAAATTTCCTAAAAGTTTCTCTTTTTTTTTTTTTTGTCAATTTGGTTGGTAAGAATTGATCAAAGATATCCTTGCAGAAGAAAAAATAAGAAGAGCATGCAATATAAATGTACCTGAAAAATAACATGGAGATAGAAGAAAACTTTAGCCTTTCTTCCAGTTTCTCTAATGGAAATTCTTATGGTTAGTATCCCAGCAGGCATCAAGAAGCCTATAGAAGCCCATAAGAGAACACCATGAACTGTAATATGAGATCTCATTTTAGGACTCATCTGCAGCTAATTAAAATGAAAATATACATTAAATGCTTAACCTATGCACATAATTAATGGTAAAAAAGTGAGACAGAATCAGAAAGTAAAAACAAAATATGATGGACCAAACATACACAGATAAATCATCATAAAAATCAAAATGAAGATGAGAAAGATGTTTAAATTACTATTGTAAGAGGAAACTCAATTCACTGGAAAGCAACACTTGAAGAAACTTGGATACCTTGTCTATGTTGTCTTTGATGCTCTTGTGACTGCTGGTAAACTCTTCATGGGATGAGCATTCAACCAATGGAAGAAGAATAATATAACATGTACAGATACTTAATTTTGCTAAAAAACGAAAAATTTTCATTCTTCAATCTCCAAAGAAAACAAAACGAAAGAACCAGCCACCCTGCTCCTGTGCTTCTCAATTCTCTCTCTCTAGCTCACTCACTCACAAACACACAAATGTTTAGCTAGTTCTACTTTCATCATTGTGTATGTGGATATATATAAAGAAAGACCGCTATAATATGTTTAAAGTTTAAAGATGGCAACAAGAACATTTGAGATACACAAAGTGTTGTTTATAATATGCCGACTGTTCACTAAACGAATTTGCTTTTTTCATAAAGAAGCTAAAGTGCTGTGATTATTGTAAATACAAAAAGTTACAAAATTTTATTGATTTCTAAGCACGGCCCATTTCATGGTATTGGTGGTGGTTGTCTTGTTGACAAATGATCTTTAGAAAAGGGATAAAAAAATCGAAGTGGGTTGGTTTGCATAGTCAAATCCGAAAGTTGGATATGTGGGGTTGACATTTCATATGCGTTTTTAAAGAGGAATAGGGGTCAAATTTTCGATAGAAAAGTAGCTTGTCAACAGGCTCATAGGCATAGTTACCGGCTGATCAATAGTGGAGACAGAACCAAATAATGGCTAGCCAGAAAAATCCATTAGCTAATAAACTAAAATATAATATTTAGAAAATCAACTTAAATTTTACAAAATTAAGAGAAATATATATTATTTTTAATGAAATTTTTAAAATATTTTTAAAAATAATATAAATTCATTTTTGACCCAAAATTCACTTTTTTATCATATAAAAACTTCAATAACTTTTTATCCGTTTTGATTCCCTAAAACATTAATAACTTATTTTGGATTAAAAAGAAGATTTTTATTATTATTTGGAAAAAATGAATTTATCTCATTATCAACATTTTTTTTATATTTATATCATGAGAAAATCTTGGGTACATTTAATCACTCAGAAGCTAACAAGCTAACGAATAATTAAAGTGTCAACTTTTTTCATTTTTTTTCTCTTCTTGTGTTTTGAAACTGTTATATGTCAGCTTGTAAATGCTGACATATTAGAACTACCCACTCAGTAAATGCTGCATCTAATGCATTTAAGACTTCTTCCCATATACCGCTAAAATGTGTTCAAAAATGTTTTAACTTATAAAAAAAATTCAAATGAAAATGTTTTCTATAAAATATTTATAAAGTATTTCTAAAATTGTCAGACAATTTTTATCTTTAAAATTTTATAACTTCTACACTCTCATCCTTCTGAAACATTTTCTTTTTAATAGAAATGTTCCTTCTAACTAAAATTCTAGGCTCCGCCCTATGAGCGTCACCAATTGACAATGAAGCCAAGAAAAGAGAAAGTAGTGACTAGAGGCCAAGAGTCATGTGTTAGCTTTTGTTCTGGGATCAAATGAAGACATTCTACTAGCTATAGCTTGGATTTTTGGATTTTTTTTTTAAACTTCGAAGACCTAATTATGCAAGACACCATGATGAAGGTGGAGAAAAAAAGTTGGTAATTAATCTTGTGGAAATGAACACCTGTTAAGTACTACAGTTAGGTATGTTAGCTTTAAAGTTATGGCTTTTTGGGCCCAACCATCTGATCCTTGCAAGTTGTAATTGAGTTTGCTCTCTCATCATTTTATGTTTCTACCATACATTATACATATTAATGGCCCTTTCATACAGCAAGATTTATATATGTTGTGTACATAGAGCATTTATTTATTCACAGTATTGACCTTTTATTCTTTCACATACTCTTAATTATAAACGTTTTTTTTTTTTTTTTTTTTTTTTTTTTTTGAGATAATTATAAACGTTTTTAACCAATCTTAAAACAATAAGAATGTTCCACGAATTCCAGAAATTATAAAAAGTTATTTTTGATGAATTTTAAGACTTAAGAGTTAAAAATTCATAAGAGATGTTAGTAATAAATTTATTCAAATTTGATGATGCATTAGCACAATTTTCATGACCAATTTTATCGAGCCATGTGTAATGTTTTGGGCAGGTCAAGATTTACAAAATATAAATCATAGAAGTAAAAGTGACAATCTTGTGACATGCAACATGTGGGCTCTTGGACGATATGCATGTATATTTAACTTGTGATGCCAGGTCCCATTAGCACTTGAACACAGCACTTGATTTCTTCAAATTCATTATAGTGACATCCGATGGAAAGAGACGTAGTAGTGTCAATCTCCATCACCTGCGTTTTGAGTTTACGTGATTGTTTTGCTGCATGATGCAAATATATACACATTTGGTGAGTTTGAAAAGGCTTCCATATAATATCAGAAACTCACAATCAACTAGATGGTAATTAAAGTGGAGCTCTATATCAATCGTGCACATAATTGCTTTTCCGCAGCTTCTAGTTTTCACGATAATATTACATGCTTTGTGATGGTAATCAGCATCACGTACACCAAGTCAATAATTGATGTAATACGTATTTAATTAATTCAATCAAACTTTAACATGTGATATCAACTTTCAACTAATTGAAAATTTTTATATTAAAAAAAAAAATCAGAAGTTAAAAGAAAATTTTGAAGATGCAGATGGTTTATTTTGAATTTAACTAAACTGATTTATGTATGATATTAATGTTTTTGCCCGGCTAATATTACCTCATAAACTTTCGTGAAAACCCAATGATCAGAGCTCAAACTGATCATCACCTCTTAAGATTGGAAGTCACACATATTTCTACTTATTACGATGGTGCACTTCATCAAACTTATTTTATAAGTTTTTGGATTTATTCTTTTATTCATTTTATCATTTTTCAAAAATAATAACAATAAAAGAGCTCTAACCAATATATGCTACATTTTGCGCAAAAACAACAAATTAAGAACTCTAAAATGAAGATTGGTGGAAAGTAAGATCAAAATGTTAATTTATATTCTCGGAGAAATGTAAAAAAAATACAAATGGAGCAAAAGTCTGAAAGTAGATAAAGAGGTCGGTTTTAAAACTTGGACCTATCTTGAGAAAGAGATTGTTTGATTAAGACATCTTCAAATGAACGCATCATTACAAATATTGCAAAGTCACAGTAATCATTACACTTGCATTATTTTCCATAATCAGATTTAAAGAGACCAAGTGCAGTAATCACAAATGTGGTGGGCAGTCATATCAACTTAGATTCAAATTTAGTTAATTGGTCCGTGTTAAAAAAATACATTCATACCTGTTGAACATGCAATTCTCTATATTATCATCGAAAAAGAAGAGATACAAGTAATGAAAATGTAATTCGCTACATTTTATTTAGCACATATCTATTAACTGTGAAGAAAAATAAATAAATATACATATAGAGAGAGAGAGAGAGGAATTCTAATATGTAATTTATGTAGTTTTCTCATAATCTTTCTTTTTTCTCTAGTTTAATATTTTTAGTTTTCAATTAGTTTTTTCAATATACCTCATATTTGCTGAACACCAACCAAAAATAACATATGCTTTTCAAAATCCATAGTAAGAAATAACACATTCAAAAAGAAAACATTCCAAATCCTGTGATGCATTGCAAGATGATTTGTATAGTGATATACATGGTTATGCATGTCAAAATATAAATAAATATCAAAGTCGAAGTTCTGACAGAAGCTTCACGAAGTGAAACAAATGCAATTGTTTGTTTTTTAAGATAATGACAAAATGAGTTGAACTAATGATATATCTCATACACATTAATGATACGTCTCTTATACATTCATCATGAGTTCGTGAACTAATAGCTCAGCTCGTGAATTAATGAGTTCATTGTGGTAACTAAAAAACTATTTTCTTTCTAAAACTGCTCCAGCCAAATAATGGAAAACAACTAGATGTGATTACTACCATCCGGATGGATGAAAAAGTACGCAAACCATTTGTATTAGAACAAAAATGGAAAAACAGAATTAAATAGAAACTCATGTGCTAGGAGGTATCCCAATGTAGTCAACAATTATAGCCTATAATTAATAGCAACGACAAAACAAAGAGCCAAAGAAAGAAATTATTATACTTACTGCTCTAATTCCCTAACCCTCGAAAAGATTGCCGAAATTTAATTAGATTGATACATATCGCAATCATCATGCTACAAATTTACTTTCGAAACATTTACCCATATTCAAAATTTAAGCAAAAATAATCAGAAACTAGACATTTTCACAAAAGATCAACTGAAGTATCAAACGACAGAACCATTTAATCATAACATGATATAAGATCCACGGCAACACTTTAAGGCAAGTAAAACATTAACTTTAAGATCCCAAAAATCAGCTTCAATCGGTCTTGTAACCTAAGATTCTTAATCAACCAAAATAACAACTGATAGAGATTACTACCAAAAATATCCTCAGGAAAAAGACCCACTCTTAAGCCTCAATTATCAAATGATAAAGAGTTTACATGAACAAGTTGGGCCTTGTTGCCTTGTATGTAGTCTTCAGCTTCCTAGTTGGTGGCCTGACCTTCTTGTACACCAAGGGGAACTTGATCTTGGAGTTGTGGAACTGCTTGGTGCTCTCCCTCTTGCACTCTTTGGCTGCGACAGTTGCGGTCTTGATGATCTGAATGCAAGGGAACCTGACTCTGTGGCGAGATGCCATCTCAACATACATCTGTTCCACAGCCCCATTCAGAGTAGTGTCACGGTATTCCTTGTACATGTTGTGGTAACCAGTTCGGCTTTGATATCGCAACCAGATACCGTAGTTCTTGATCTTGGTTGGGTTCTTCTCAAAAATCTGCAAAAATGCTTACTAACATGAGCCTTCGTAAAAAGCATATATCTAATATATCAACACAAAAAAATTAAATAACAAAACACTAAATATGCACAAGTATATGAACTTTTAACTTCCAAACAACTAGAGGGATAAAGCCTTAAAATATCACAAATATCAAAATAGGTTCCACAACACCCCCCCCCCCCCCCCCCCCCCCCCAAAAAAAAAAAGTGCAATCAAACAAAGGATCCTGCAAGTGGTCATCTTGAATAAACATCAAATTTATCACAAGTAAAATCAATGACCACCAGAGGAATTGGCTATTCATAGGATGAATTGTAACAGCTATTGACAACTCTCTTAGACAGTTGATTAGCATAGTAACCATAATCACAACCCAATATAATGAATTGTAACAGCTATTGATGACTCTTTTAGATAGTGGATTAGCATGGTATCCATAATCACAACCCAATACACAACACTCACGCTGCTAAAATTTGTATTGTTGTTGAAACAACTTGCTGACAAGATCTAATATTACATACAAAACAACATTAAAAACAAACAAATGAAAAGATTGAATTAAGATGGGAATAAACAAGTATCTATAGCTTTTGAAAATCACACTTACTAGAAGATAGATTATTCAAATTTATACCAGATTACCAGTAACTGAAAAATTAAGTGATCATACATAGTTCCTTTCACCGTAAGAGAGTAATCACTACAGCAGAGAATACTGCTATGCACCTATGCACAACAAACAAAAATACAAATGCTAAATTAAAATGCTTCAGCTGTCAAACATAGTTATTTACAGATCACCTGGACCAAAAATTGTGCTAAATCAATTTTAATCCTATAATTTGAAATGCAAAGCACACAAATGTCCAACATAGTCCGTAATAAAAACACAATAATACAGAGCAAGAATTATTGATCAATTAGCACCCATTCACAAGCACCACTACAGGTTTAACTATACCAAAGCGCACAGTAAAATGCGAAAAAAATATATAAATATTTTTTATACCTCATTAATGGCAAGCATTTGGCCATTGCTCTTCTTGACTTTCTTCAGCTTCCTCAGAAAATACCTGATCAAATCAAAAATCAATCAATCAAAATGCACCCACAAATATTACCGACTAAACAAAAAAATTCCACTTTAATCATCCACTTAAGAAGCAAGACTACATACAAAGACAAAGAACAGACCCACTTACCAAAACTTTGACTTGGCCCGAACCTCATTGGTGGCCCACAACTTCATCCGGTAAATCTTCGGATGCTGATCCGATGGTGTTGGAAGGGCTCTCCCAACAACCTGGTATTGGTGAAACTGTACAACCCAAAATAAAACACCATATTAAAAAAAAAAAAAAAAAAAAATCCCTCATAAGCACACACCACCACATGATTCCTAATAAATCCGATGACTATAGTTCACAATAGTAACAACAGCAACAACATTAGCAAAGTAATATAAAGCTGCCCACAAGTTTCATTTCATACAAAAATGAAAATCCAACCTCCCAAATGCAGAGCAAGCTATTCAAAAGCAACACGGTCTTATCAGATCTTCATTGGTGTATAAATCGCGACTAATATAAGAAATCTAATTACAAACGAAAATCTTGAAACACTAATTCCCTATTGGTTTATAAGAGAGGCAATTTTTAATTCATCAGCTTTGAAATTATACCAACAAACATATAAAGCCTTCAAGAAATCAAACAAAACCAACACAGAAAATATAAACAACTAATAACAAACCATCATCGTCTTCGTAGCAATTCCAACAACAAAACATGAATTGAATTACTGTTAAAAAAAAAAACCACAAATAACAAATACAAATCCAGAGAAACAAAATCAAACATATGGTAAGAGTAGATCTACGAAGTGAGAGGCGCTGAGTTACCTTGAAAGTGACCATTTTTCGAAGAAGAGAAGATGTTACGATCTCTGCGGCCACACACTCCCTCTCTCCCTGTCTCTCGAATATAAGAGAAAGCGAGACTAGGGTTTTCTTTCGCTTTTATAGCGTGGAAAACCCTAAAAACGGCACACGTACCATAAGGTGACGCCACGGTTAAATTTATTTTACTTTAAAGTACTCCCAAAGATATTTACTTTAAACTCTACGCTTACTTGGTTAATTTTAATAATAAAAAAAAAAAAAAAAAAAAAAATTATTTTATATAGGCTAGAATACATTATTATATATCTCAATTAGTAAATTAGTAACATTGCTTAGAGTTAATAATAATAATATTAGTAGTGTTACCTTACTTGTTTATTTGTTAATTTATTAAATCGACACTATATTGGTTAATGAATCGTCCAATATGATTTGGTAGAAAATAGTCATCCATCCATCCAAACAACGCATCAATTCATTATAAACATACGACATTTTTTAAGAAAAAAAAAAAGTTTAAATAAAAGTTGTAATGTTTAAGAGCATCTTCAATGCTATTATGCATTTTTAAGTTTTTATCGTTTATGATAAGCAATGGAAATCTAATCTGAATCAACATTTTTTTCTTAATTTTTGAATTTCTTTTGCTAAAAATTTCTCCACCATGCATCACTATAATGGACAATAGAGACCTCAATTTTTTTATTTTTTATTTTTTTAAATTTTATTTTTATTTTATAAAAATCTTTACTATCCATCTCAAATGGATGATAGAGATCCAAATTCATTTTTAATTTCTATAATTCTAAATTTTTATATTTAAAAAAATGAAAATCAATGGAGTTTGATTAACTTTGAATGAATTTGACTAACAGAATAAAGGTTTAATGTAATTTAAGAGTAAACTTGATTTTGCATGCGGAAAAGTACGCCTCAAGAGGGTTTCACATAATTACTTCCTATTATTATTAGTTTTATTCTAACTTTAAATTTGAGATGGTAGCATTTTTTAAAATAAAAAACAGTTAACTAACGGTCAAACCTAACCTATAGCATAGTAGATGAGGGTAAATTGTCATTTCCAATATAACAATGATAGTTGAATTTTATTTTTTTTCATTGGTTGAAATAAATTAGAAATGTCATTTCTCATATTTAGATAATTTTTAAAAACAAATTAAAAAAAAAAAAAGAATTCCTTGAGAAATTGACGTTTCAAAAAATAATAATAATAAGGAAAAAAATATTAAAATTTAACAAATTAAATAAAAACCTTAAAAAAAGAAAAAGAAAAAGAAAACCTAGAAAGAATAATCTCTTTCCGATCTCCAATGCTCGTCTTCTTCCTTCTCATTTTCTTTCGTTCTCCTTCTTTCTCATCCCCGCTGATCGCTCATGAGATCACATAATGTTGACACTGTCTCACTCTTGCTCATAACGTCGCAGTAAATCTAGGTTCAATCGCAACAAAATCTCTATTTCTTCTCCTCTTTTCTTCGCCATCATAGCAAAATCTTCTCATCCTCCCCTACAGCAGATTTCCAATAAAGGTTGAAAATGAAATCTTTTGGAGGATTTTTGTTTTTTTATTTATGTTTTTAAGGTATTTTTGGCAATTGAAGTTTGATTTTGTTGATTGATGATGATAATTTTGAGTTGATGACTGATGTTGATGATTTTGGTTAAAGATGAGGGGTAGGAAAGGTTTAAGATGATTTATAGTGGAGGTTGAAGATGATTTCTAGTTGATGAATGTATTGATTTTCTAGGTTAGAGATTTTATGATTTGATTATGGAACAAATTTGGGTTCGATCAAACCCACATTTGTTAGATTTGATACTATTTGATCAAATCTGGGTTTGAACCCAAATTTTATTATGTTTGAACCCAGATCTTTAAAGATCTAGATTCCTTCATCATGCATTACAACTCCAAATCCATTAGATGGAGTTTTTAACATTTTTTATTTTAATTTAAATTTTGGTTTTTAATAAAGTAAAAATGAGGTTTTTTAATTACATAGATTAACAATTTTTAAATAAAGTAAAAAGAGGTTTTTTTAATTTTAAATTTTATATGACACGTGTTAAATTTTTATTAGTCGGTCAATTAGGATAAAATAGTAATTTTTGGGTTAATTAATAACAGGGGTAAAATAATTTTTTTATATTTTATGTTATGGTTGACTGTAAATTTCTTGGTTAGAAGAATTAATTTGACATTTTTTCAAAAAGTTAATATTCATTTAATGTTTTATTGAAATATAGTTAAAAATTTATCATTTTCTCCAGATTTAGGGACTAAATCCAATCCGTATTCTCACTTTTAAAATTGGGCTTTGACCAAGTTTCAACCATTTATAATATCGGGCCAAACCAAACCGGACCCACCTATACATGGATGGGGCCGAAGTAATCCAATCGTTTCGACCCTTGTAGTGCCCTTTGATTATAACAATTACAACAAACATAGTTTATTTTGATAAATAATTTGTGTAATTTATTATAAAGTAATTTTGGATCGAAGGAGGTAAAATTTATTAACCTCCTTAATTTTAAAACAGAAATCAGATCTTTTTCACATATTTTTTTAATATATACCTTTCTATATTTCTTCATAATTTAGAACACCGGGAAAAACAAACAAAATATCTAAATTACAACATTCGAATCCTTTAAAATTATGATGCAAAAAAGAAAAACAATCCTTAATGATACAATTGATACGTGGAATTGAATTAGATTAGATTAGATTAATTATAACACCAGATATTGTTTGATGTAATCCAATCTTATGTTTGGTTTCATTTGGGATTGGACTAAAATAAAGTGATCAAAATATTAATTATAAATTGAAACTATAATTAAATTAAATAATTATCAAATATAATTATTATCCAAATAAAAACGGATAAATTGTTTAATTTATTTACATTAAAAATATTTTGGATATATTAAAATAAATTTATATTTTAAAACATGAAATATAATAAAATTAATTTAAATCATATTGTTGTATTAGAAACATAAATCCTTGTTGTATCAGTGGTTTTCTATTTTATTAAAAGGATATGAAGGAAGTATACAATTTCAATGAAAGTGAAAATCCAATTTAATTGGTTGAGTTGCACACCCTTGATTAAGAGATATGGTGGGACTTGGAAGTGGGTGGAAAATAGAAAAGGAAAACAAAAACGGTTAAAAATGATTGATAAATCATCATTTTCCATTTTATTGATTCAACAAGCATCCTCTTACCCCTTCTTTTATCTTGAGTTGACACATATTCAAATGGTTTTTTGACATTTTTTAAATCATCAACGAGGGAATAATGATTCAATAATTGTCAAGGGAAAAAATGAAAATAATTCTTCAAAAATTGCTAATCTAATCTTCTTACATGGTGCCAAGCACTGGATAAGTATTTAATAGTCCAACCCCATGCTTATCCGTTGTGCTCATCGGTTGTGCCAAACACACCCGTGGGGAAAAAGAATGCAATCCTTGACGAAAGACCACACCATTCTTACATATCAATTCCAATACAGAAGAGAAACAGAATACAAATCCATGTCACCAAATAATAATAATAATGAATTTTTATGTTTTTTTGTATGATTTACCTAGTGTGGTATACAGTAAAAGACTGCATGCAGTCCAACAAACTATTTTGCATCAATATTAAGGATGAACACCCAGTAATTCCATCATTTGCCTTCACAGGTTAGAAAGTAACTCCTTCCAACTAAAATGTACAATCAATCTTGCAACCAGTATTAAACCTTACCAGCTATAGGATCCTTTTGTTACACCAAGAGTCACAGCAATCATGGTAAGAATCGACTGTACATGGTGAGAAAGAGAATTACAAAAATCAATAAAATTTCAAAATTTAAATTAAAAAAAAAAAAAATGTAAGAAGAAGAAAACTTTGTCTGAGCACAAGCAAAGAGAGAATTTCATAATTCTCTTCAGTTACACAAGCAATGAAGATAGGTAGAAGGAAGAGGACAGGCACCACTGAGCCGTCAAAATTAAGAATCAAATACAGATAAAACAATGAACAAAGCAAAAACACAACAAAATTACTTATTTGAACCGACTGTAAGAGCATACCAGTTAACCTATAAACAAGAAGTGGAGATGTTAATGTTGTCTCAAACATATTAACAACAGTATGCCATCAACTAATAACATTCATCATTAGAGACAGCCTTACTACCATTAAATGATCCAAGACAACATGCCTGCAATACTTATGTCCTACACATGGTCTAAAGAGAAATAACACCACTACACAAGCTTTAACTTGATTGCATCATCATTATACAAATAGTTAAAATCATTTAGTTAAGTAAGCACACCAGACAACAATAGCACATTTTTGTAACAAACAAACATACTTGCAGATAAAAGAGAACTTACAGCAATGGCACATGCAACATATCCAGGTTTTTCTCTGTAATCCACTGGTGTACACAGTACAACCAAAGCTCCAACATACCAAGGAATGCCACCAAGGAAGAAACCAATTATAAACCTGAAACATAAATTCAAAACATTTTTGTTAATTACAACCAGTTAATTTATAAAATTATACTTTTAAAAACAAAAAATTTAAAAATATGAATAAAGAAACTTTATAATGACTAACTTTGAAAGAACGATTGTATGAGGACCAACAAGCTAATGCAAGTTTGTACTAATGGATCTTTTCTTTCTTTCTTTTAGTTAGGAAACAATACATTCATAACAATATCAAATTTCCTAGCATCCACTCTAAAGAAATAATTGTGCACATCTAGCCACACGCCATGTTAAGTACAATTTATCATGTGTGCATAAGCATCGTAGTAGAGCACTGACTTAGCTGAACCAACATAGTTGCCGGTGACAAACAGCTTGATCACTGAAAAGACTTCAATATGTAAAGATACAAAAAGCTATTATATATTATCAGGCACTGCCAAGAATGACTTGCAAGTACGTAAAAGAAATCTTCATTCATTTATCAATTTCCAAAGGCATTGGTCCAGTGATCCACACAATTCAGCTGGGTACTATATGTCCAAATCCCAATAACAATAAATTGTTATCAAAGAGAGAGCCTATAATTAAGTTGTATGCATAAAACATGCAATTCCCAAGCTTAACAGACTAACAATAGTTACAATGGTGGCAAAACATGGAATAAGTAAAACCATGGCAAATTTCTGCACCCACATTGTGTACATTAACATGTATCAGCTCTATATTATAGTTGTATTTGTCACCATAGAACAATATGTAATCATGATAAGTTCTCATAGTCTTTTTACAACCAAAATAATAATAATAAAAGACAATGTACATATTAAAATTAATATTAAAGAAAATGTAGGACAACTAGACCAGTAGCCTGTAACACAAAAACAATTTAATGTGCAAGTAATCACCATCAAACTTACAAGAACCAGCCCATGCCAAGACCGCAACAAGGAAGGCGATGTTCTCGCTCTCTCACAGGTCTTCCCTCAACAATGTCATAACCTAAAAACACCATAAAAAACAATTAAACAACAAAATTAGCGTACCCATTCAAAGAACCACGGTGTTTCTTTTTTGTTTTTTAATCAAAAGAATCAATAAAAAGCATTTAAATATCACCCAAGAATAATCCAAATTCCAATTCAAAGAAACCTAGAAAAAAAAAATTGGAAATACCTGTGATGGTCTGATAGCCGTGAGCATTCGCCAGAGGATTCCAGGTGGAAGCAGGAGGAGGAACAGGATGAGGGAAACCGACGGCCGGCTGAGGCGGTTTCTGCGCGAGAGGAGGGTAGTAGTTGGCTACACCTTGAAACGTCCCATATTGATTCTGGTTTTGTGGGTTACCGGTCACAGCCCTGCTCTTTTCTTCCGTCATTTTTTTTTTTGGGTGTAAAATTGAAACGATTTATGCCTTGCACAGCCGCCGGAATTTGATCTTCGTCTTTTATCTTCCACTCCCCCGCGGAAAGAAAAAGATAAAAAAATTAGGGCGGTGAATGATAAGGTAGATGGTATGGTTAAATATTTGGTAAAGTTAGACACAATTTGACTCAAGCCGACCGAGGTGGTTTGGGAAAAAAAAGAAAAGAAGGTATCTATAATGGTCATATACTAAAATAAATTTTAAAACAATCTAATATTAAAATTATAAGATTAAAGATAAACTTATGTCAAAAAAAGAAAGACGATCAAAGATAAATTTATAATTTATATCTAATACTATTATATTAACCACACTTTTCCATAGAAAAGAGGTTGTGAATTTGTCCAAACTACTAAAATAAATTTCTAGAAAATCATTTAGGGAGAAGTCGTATGCAAGTGATCATCCGTCTTCCACCGACCCACCCTCACCGATATCAATGTGTCTTAATTTTTAAATTGATAAGACTATTAATTAAAATTATTCATTATTTTTTAATTAAATACAAGAGAGATTTTAAAAAAAAAAAAAAAAAAAAACTTCATTTTTTGTTAAGGTATCAAAAATTATTAGCCATTTAAATCTTTTTTAAAAACAATTTTTTTATCCTTTAAATTTTCAAAACTTTTCAAAACTAACCGTCAAAAGAGACGTTAAAAGACCTTTTAACCTTTTTTTTTTTTTTTGAATACAACAACTGTACTGAGACAAGCTCAGGAGATATTCGGGATCATTGAACCAAGATATGACGCTAGTGGTACGATCCGGGGGATTACTCTCAATTGAGAGAGAGTGATCCATATGAAGGTGGGGGAGAGACCCACACTGGGGTGGGAGAGTGACCCACACAATTGATGGGAGATTAATTGATTATCATTAGTATTATAGTATTATATTATTATTATTATATATTATATTATATTATATACATATATTTTGGATGTAGCGGGCGTCGAATCCAAGCCAACACACGGCGTGGGAACTGTTGGTGCCAACGGTACCAGCAGCCAAATGACCAGACCTTTTAACCTTTGATGGTGGTTAATGTCACTTGAATTATCATATTAGCCCTTAAATTTAAAATATTAAAAAAATAAAATTAAATAAAAAATTATCTCAACCGCGTATCATCATAAAATAAAATAGGGAAATATTAATTTGGTCCCTAACGTTTAGCCAAATATTATTTTTTTACTAACGTTTACATTTTGAATTCTCCTCATCCCTAACATTTTGAAAATGTATTGATTTAGTCCATCTGACAAAAAATTAACAGTCAAACATGACAGAAGTGATAAAAAGATAAATTTACCCTTGATATAATTTAAAATAATTAAAATGACCTATTTACCCTTTCAAAAATTTATAATTACAAAATAATCATCCCTATTATTACAAAATTACCATTGACCACCTCCAATCAAATTATGACACATTATTGAATCAATTTTTTTTAATTCAATTTATAATTAATAAATATTTTAACTAAAAAATAATATTTTTAATATATAAAAAAAAAATCCTTAATCTTCCCATCTCCAATTTCATCTTCTACAATCCTCAAAGTCATTATCTTTATCATTTTCATCCATCTAACATCACCCAAATTAAACATCAATATCAAACCAAACATCTTCCAACTCAAAAAAAAAAAAAAAAGTTTATGCAAATTAAAAAAAAAAAAAAAAAAGCTTATGTAAATTATAAAAAAAAAAAAAAAATTGGAGATGGCATCGCCATCTCCAACCAGTCTCCACCGTCGGAGACCAATCTCCAACGATGGAGACCCTCTGGTCTCCATCGCCGGAGACGAGACCAGTGTTGGTCTCCTCGCTGGAGAGGTCTCCAGCTGTTGGAGATCAGGTCTCCAGCGATGGAGACCAACTGGTCTCCATCATCGGAGACGCAATGGAGAGCCTTCATCCCGTCTCCGGCGATGGAGACCAGTTGGTCTCAATCGCTGGAGAGCACTGGTCTCCAGCGTGTGGAGACCAACTCCACTGTGGAGACCAGGCCGGAGTGGAGACCGGCCTGGTCTCCACTTTCCACTCCGGCGAGAGCGTTCGGTCTTCATGGGAGACCCGGTCTCCCATGGAGACTATTTTTTTTTTTAATAATTAATTTAAAAATATTTTTTATATATTAAATTAAAAATATTGAAATATATATTATATTATATATAAATTAATATATCTATAAATACATTTAAGATAAAATAACCAAAGTAACTTCTCTTTGTTAAGATTGACTAACATTTGACTGACAAAAGGACTAAATCGATTCATTTACAAAACGTTAGGGATAATGAAAATTTAAAATACAAACGTTAGTAAAATGTAATATTTGACTAAACGTTAGGAACCAAATTAATATTTTCCCAAATAAAATTTAAATAAAAAATTATCTCAACTGCGAATCATCATCTTTTTCGTCTTGAACCGAATATCTTCTTCTATCTATGATATCAACAACCAAACGTCCACCTCCACCACCTCTCTTGCTCTTCCACCACCCCACCTCCTGTTCTACTTCCTAAGTCACATCCAGACCCATGCCTACTACTAGACTCGTACCTAGGGATGGCAATGGATCGGATCGGATTGGGTTTGGTCTTTTCCAAACCCGATCTGAAATTTTTGAGGGATGCTCCAAACCCAACCCTTACCCCAAACGGATCGTTACTTTCTACCCCAAACCCAAACCCAATTTGAGGGACTTGCCCCAAATCCGACTCGTTGACCCGATTTAATTTTTAACTAAAACAAATATGTTAAAAAAAAACACAACAAATATAAAAAAATTAACTACATTTATGATGAAATATTATTACACAATCCAAAATATTAATACTACATAGTTATAAATTTCAAAATAATAGCAACAATATAATCAAGTTTAATTTAAAACACTAAATAAATAAATAACCGAAAACATTATAAAAATTCATGCTAAAAATTCATCCCAATGCTTTCAAACACAAACCTGTAACCTGAAAAAAAAAAAAAAAAAAAAAAAAAAAAAAAAAACTTAAGTTAATAAGTTAATGTTACATAAAAATAATATTAAAAATGTAATATATAATTATCATAATTTACCCCTTCACTGTCAACGTTACTATCTTCTTCATAACAATCAATTTGTTGAGCTTTTTTATCTAACCCTCCACATATGTACAAATAAAATATGTTAATCGGTATCAAATAGATAAAATAAACTAACACTAATTTAAATTTTATACTTTTCATACCTTGCTTTTAAGCCAATAATCAGTTTTGTGCACACATTAATGTTTCTAATGTGTTTGGGTGTAATTTACTACAATGTGGACTAACCACTCTACCACCAGTGCTGAAAGTTGATTCTGAAGCAACTGTTGATATGGGAATGACATAAACATCTCTAGCAATTCTAGCCAAAATAGGATATTTACTTCCATTTGTCTTCAACCATATAAGAATATCTAAGTTATCGCAATTTGTCAAAATATGTCGGGTTAATGGGGCAGGTCGGGGCAAAAAAGTTTGCCCCGTTACTGACCCGGTAACCCGATCGGGTCAGTCTTTTGGCTCCAAACCCGCCCCAAAGTCAATTTTTTTGGCTCCAAATCTGTCTCAAATAAATCGGATTTTTTTGGATTTGGATCGGATCGGGTATTTTTGTCATCCCTACTCGTACCCACTTCCTGAAATACCTTTACCACTATTATCTCTCTATCTTTCTGTCTTCCCCAATACCACCACTGTAACCTTTTTCGTCAGGAAACATCAAAATCACCCAATTCACCAAAAAAAAAAAAAAAAAAAGGAAAACGCAAAAAACCTACAACCAAACACCTATTTCACCCAAAAGCACCTGTAAAACTCGAAACACCATCCACTGCAAAAATCCCAAACACCCACCCATTGCAAACCCTTTATTTAATTCATGCCCATGATCTCCATGGGAAGCAAATCATCGCAAAAAACATGCACACAAAAAAACACACCCAGCCCAACATCATCTTCAAACACATCCGGACCAACCAACATCAATCCACCAAATCTTATAACCACCCATCTGCTTGAGTGGTTTTCAACTGGAAACCATTGGTTTCCATTGAGGGAGACTCGATGGAGACCCGGATCTGGGTCATTTTCGCAAATCGGGGACTCGACAGAGACTCTCTGTAGGACCCGAATCAAGGACTGTTTTTGCAATCTGGGTCGGAAGTTGTAACCCGAATGACAGAAGCTTCGTTGGAATCGATCCTGCGCGGAAGTGGTTTTCTCAATCGAACCCAGTGATCAAGCGGACCTGACATGAACTTGCAATCTATTAGACTCGACATGAAGCATTGCTTGAGTGGACCCGAGTTGAAGGTGTCGTAGAAAATTGGACCTGAGTTGATGAGGTTATTGGGGATCGGTTGCAGAGGAATCGAAAAGAAGTTGTTAGAGCAGTTGAAAGCCGTCGCACGATCGAAGCTGCTGTATGAAAACGACGCGTCGATGAATGAGGTGGGAAGCGACGTCAACGTCAGCGTGGGTGTGTTATGAACGGAACTGGGTTTGTGTTGATGATATGAAGCTTGATGAATGACCACGATAAAATATATCGTGATTTTAAACCGCACTTTTGTAATGTACATTTGAGTAATTTCGATTTTTTTTTTATGTGTTTTTATTTATTATTTTTAAATGAGTCATGGGAAGGTACATTAGAAAATTAAAGAGGTTTTCAAGGTAAATAACATGCACGGGTTAAAATTATTTCAAGGAATAATTATTTGGGCAAAAATAATGTTACTCTAATTATTGTGTTAATTCATAATTAAATTTTCAGCCCAAGTTGTGATATATGGAGCAATTTATGCAGTCTAAGAGGGTCAACCCAAATTATTCAAGTTCAGTCCATGTTTAATCCCTGAATCAATTTATGTTTAAACATGTTTAATCATGTTTAATACGGCTACATAAGTGTTAGATGCAGAAGCTCTTGACAGCTGCAATTGGGTCTTGATTCACAAATTAAACATAGATTGAACTTGAATAATTTGGGTTAACCCTCTTAGACTGCATAAATTGCTCCATATATCACAACTTGGGCTGAAAATTTAATTATGAATTAACACAATTATTAGAGTAAAATTATTTTAGTCCAAATAATTATTCCTTGAAATAATTTTAACCCATGCATGTTATTTTCCTAGAAAACCTGTTTAACTTTTTAATTTATCTTTCCATTACTCATCTAAAAATAATAAATAAAAACACATAAAAGTACCCAAAATTATGTAAGCATTCATTACAAAAGTGCGATTTAAAAGTATAAAATCACGATATATTTTATCGTGATCAATGAGTGGTTGGTGATTTTGCTGGTGAATGATGACGAAGGAGTTGGATATCACTGTTATCATGGTTTAATTTCTTTTTATAAAAATCAATTATTTACCAAAGTGCCCGAATTTACCAAAAGGTCATTTTTTATTTCATTTAAAATTTTAAAATCCTAGTCATCCACGTGTCACAATCTTAGCTTCCCACACGAAAATATTATCTTCCCCTTCCTGCCCAAACTATCTGTCTCTGTTGACCGTCAATTAATTGACGATTTAAAATTTTTTCAAGAGTTTTAGAAATTTTTTGAATGAAAACAGTTGTTTCTAAAAACTTTAAAAATCTGATAATTTTCGATATCTTAAAGACTAAAATAAAATTTATTCAAAATTTTCAAGAAGAGAAAATATAATAAATTATTTTGATTGGTAGTTCTAACAATTTAAAAGTAATAACACTTATTATAAAAGCTCTAAGCTTCTATATATATAACTTCTATGGTTATTACCTTTTAATTTTAAAAAGTTAGAGAAAATCAAAAAAATTCATCTATCGTATTTAAATTAAATAGTAGAAAAAATACAATGGATAAATCTGATTGAGTCGCTCTAATTTTTTAAATTTAAGAATCACCAACTATAGAAGAGCTATATATATACATATATATAACTATATATAGTGTGTTTAAAATAAGGATTCTCTAACTCTAAAATTAATCAAATTCTTTCATTATATTTGAATTAAATAAAAAATATAATTTATTTTAGGAGAGAAAATACAATTGATGAATTTGATTAATTTTCTCTAACTTTTTAAAATGGGATAATCCCAATTTCCTTCTGTAATTTAATGAAATAGCTAAAATCTCCCCTGACTTTAAGAAATCACTAATATCCCTCATCTTGATTTACAAAATAGATATTAAAAAAAAAACTGTAGACGTTAAAAATTAACGTTTGACCGTTAAGTGGAAAGACAAAACTATCAAAACAAAATAAAATATAAAATTATTAGTATTTAATAAAATACTAATTTAATTTTAAAATATTTAAAAATTTGAAAAAAAACCTCTATCGTCCATCTTTAAAATGGGCGATGGTGATAAAAAATATTTAAAAAAATTAAAATTTAAAAATATTAATATATATATTTTAAAAATTCTATCTCTCTACTTCTCTTTACTTCTCATTCTCTCTCTACTTATCACTCTCTCTCTTCTTCTTCTTCTTTTTCTCTCTCTCCTAATTCTCCTTCTTTTTCTTCATTTCTTTCAATAGTGGTCTCCATCAACAAAGACTCAAACTGGGTTTTCAGCGTCAAAAACCCATGATCTTTGGGTTTTCGATGTAGAAACCCATAGATCATGGGTTTTCAACGCTGAAAACCCAAACCCAAAAATTTTTGAATTTTTTGCGCCAAAAACCTAAGAATTTTTGGGTTTCTGACGTGAAAACCTAAAAATCTTAAGGTTTTCGACGCTGAAAACCTAAGAATTTATGAGTTTCCATGTCAAAAACCAAGGATTTCTCGATTTTTACACTATAAACCTAGAAGCATTTAGGTTTCAAGCGCTCAAAATCCAAAACTTTCGAGTTTTCACATTGAAAATGAATTTTCTACTAGAAAGAGGTGTTTATTTTTTATGTTTTATGTTCCTGTTGTGCCTAATGTTGTTATTAGAGTGTTGGGGAGGCGGGGAGGGGGGGAGAGATGGGGTTTGATGCTGATGCTGATGGTGTTTGCTATTGACGATATGATTGAATGGATGGTGTTGTTTCTTTTTTCTTTTCTTTTTTTATGTTCTTGTTGTTTGATGTTATTGTTAAAATGTTGAGGGGTTTGACGCTGAGGGTGGTTGCTATAAATGATGGTTTGGTTGAATGAAGATGAGTGAAGATGTCTAGTTAGATAAATGGATGATGATGGTGTTCTTCATATCAAGAAGAACAAAGATGCAATACTGAATGTCCACCCCATCTTTTTATTATTTTCTTTTAATTTTATTGTATAAAAACTGTTTAATTATTTTTTATTTTGAATAGAGAGGTAATTTGATCTTTTTATTTTTAATGGATGATGATGGTGTTCTTCATATCAAGAAGAACAAAGATGCAGTAGTGAATGTCCACCCCATCTTTTTATTATTTTCCTTTAATTTTATTGTATAAATTTTTTTTTAATTATTTTTTATTTTTAATAGAGGGGCAATTTTATCTTTCCACACGCTGTTATGGTCAAAATCCATCATTCACTAACAGGGTTAACAGAAAGGGTGAAATGAGATTTTTAGAAACTATGGGGGTAATTGATGATTACTTCAAACTATAGGGAGAAATAAGGATTATCCATTTTAAAATTAGAAAGTTCTCTATTTAAAAGTAACATATATATATAATTATAACTTTAAAATGATAAATTTAGTTTTTATACAAAGCAGTTATAAATATAATTTATTTAAAAACCGGGTCAGACTCGCATAAGGTGCAGGCTTCTGGTAGATGATAATTACTCATTCGGGCCATCCTGTGATCGTCTTTTGTTGTATATTGAATTGAAATATTTGGATTTTCGCTATAAGATTTAAATTGAAGGAACATAGTGCAGCACCACCCTCTGCAAAATAGCACAAAATTTGAAATTGCTCTGTTTTGCAGGTGGCTAGTTTTAAAGAAATCCAGAAACCTCCACATTGTTTGAGAAAGTAGTTGAATATAACAAAATAGAACATGATATTTCTAAACGAAGCAAATAGTCATATCAATATTCTTGATCAACAAAACAAGCATAAAGAACACAAAGAGATTCAGTAACGATAATTGATATACTTGCCAGTATGCCTAAGAAAATATTAAGGGCTTGAAATTGAATTTGAAGAGCATCAGCAAAATGATGGCCAACATGGTTAAAAGTCAGTCAACCTGGAAGAATATTTTAAAGCAGCACATCTGGGGCTAATGTAGGAGATGTTTCTAAGCATTCCTAGTACTTGAAACCAGAGGCGGTGGAGCAGGACCACTGGGAAACTGCAGTCTCCTCCACAGCTCGGAACAATTAGTTTTCCAAAAGCCAATTTTATCATCCTTCCGATCATATGTCACTAGCGTATTACGGACAACAATTCCTGTCTCAAATAAACAAAATGTTAGAATATACACACACATACATCTACATATATATACATATATACATGTATATATATATTAGTGCAGCGGAGTAGTTGTTTCAAAATCGAAATAGGTAAAACTCAATAAGTGAACACAAACTTGTAATTTGTTATTATTGAAAAATAAAAATAATGTCTGGTTAATACAATCAATTCAAGCCTTTAAATAATGTTTCTACTCCTAAACTTAATAGGAATTAGGAATCCTAAATTGAAAACTAATCCTAAATTAAAAAGATTTAATAATAGGAAATTTACTAATAACATAGAATAAGGAATCCTAAACTGGTAGGAATCCTAATATTCCTAATCTTGTCCTACATCATATATATTCATATCCATCTATGTATACATGAAATGGGATTTTTTTTTTCTTTTCTAAAGGAAGGGGAAGGTGGATATGCTTTTAAGGTTACATTCTTGAGTAGTTATGTAACAATTCTCAAAACTTTAATAAGAAATATGATGTATACAAATGAAAGACTTTGGGGTGGGGGCAATGTGTGCTTCAGCAAACTGTAACATACCTCCTAATAGAGTAGTAGAATCAGTGTTTTCGAAAATTCCCAGACAATAAGCTCCACTAACTTTTGTATGCTACAAAAGCACGTCATGAAGAAAAAGATGAGTGGGTGAGAGAGAATTCATACCTTAATTATACTTTGAAAAGTTAAAAACAATTAGAAACAAGGATAGATGAAGTGAAGACATCTTCAAATTACTTTGATTAGATTAATTACCAATTGGAGGTAAAATGTTTATCCTCAAGAGAAATAGTAACAATAAATTACCTGAAACAAGTAGTTCTCTGGAGTTAATAATAATTTTTGTCCATTGTTGAATACCATGTTGACCTCTGGAAAGGATTTTGATAGCTTAGAGACATCCCTAAATCAAAAAACAATAAACAACTTATCACATAATTATTCAACAAAAAGTAGCAACCAAAAAAAAAAGAAAAGACAAGAAAAAAAGATACTTCTTTAATAAAGGAAATACCTTCCTGCACCAGAAAAACAGATATCTTCATATTTCGGGTCAGGACCACGGATCCGTTTCAAAGAAGGAATTTTTTTTATGATCTGCATTTATATACACAAAGATAACCATGAATCTATAGTTCCAAACAAAATCACGAAGCTCCACATACATCATGGCTATTTACAAAACAATTCAGCACAAACACATAATGGTGTACCAACACTAGTAGGCAGCCGCAGCAACGTAACTATGAAAGACTTTTAAGTTATGGTGGCTGCAAAAAGCATCAAAGTTAAGGGAATATTCTGTTGACAAAAGCTAATTATGGTTTCAATGTAATATACACAAGATGGCTGTGTTCTGGTTTTCATGATTGATCAGCAGCATTAAGCAGTAGTTCACCAACAGTAACAAAAACTCTAGCAACTACTTGAAAAGAGTAAATTTGTTGTCCAATCTTTTGACCTTATATAAGGCCTATCACAGCAACTTAACAAAGCCAAGTTGCTATAAGTCTATTAAGAAATTCATAGGTAAGTACACATTTTGCGTCCAACTGCAGCTCAACCCCCAGAACAGAAAAAAAAAATGTCATAAGATAAGATAAACATCCAATGTCTCTAAAGAATTTAGATTCAAAGCATCTTCCACTCAACCATACAAGACAAGGCCAGCAGTAATAACTAGTAAATAGAATAATAATGACAATACCAATACGATCCAGCATTTTAAGCAGACAAGTTTGAATAGAAGTATAATTGAGTGACAATGGAATAATTTCACAAGTAGTTGAGAAATGAAAATTGATCTTTAATAGAAGACGTAAATAAATTAGTACATCTAGATGAGTGAAACATGTGTCTTTGCACTGTTTCTGACATCAATTTCATAATCTCTCTTCTTCAACTTCTTGATTCAATTTATAGCAACTAAATAAGTCATTGTCGATCAATCAAGAATCATAATACATTACCAGGAAGCATGTTCATTCAGGCTTTAGACATGAAATTAATGATTTTGATAAAAAAGATTCATTCAGTAATTTGTTCCTTCCTTAGATAAACATATATGACACTAGAAAAGATGAAATTCAATCTACAATCAGTTTTTAACCTGAAACAAGATTTTGAAGCTGAATAAAGTATTACATGATGAAACTAAAAGCCAAAAAATCTTACAGCATCCTTAAATGCAGCAAAAACTTGTCGTGGAAAGTAAGCATATGTTGTCCCACTGTCCAAGAAAGTTCCATCTCCTCCATCAAAGACCTTTGGGCTTAACTTCAATGGGGTCCCAGCTACACGTATTTCCTTAAGCTCAATGTTGTAATACGGACTGTTGCCATCCAAAAACTACAGTGATTTTGCAAGATCCACTAGATGCATTCGCATGAAAAATGCATCGCCAATAATAAAACAAGAAAATACCTTACCTGCGGTTAGGATCAGAACGGGAGTATATCATATCAGTTGGAGTAGTGATTGCACCAAGAACCATAGCACCCCCACTTACGTCCATCCCACCATAACATAACGAAAACAAGTTACTAATAACGCGCTTGTAAACAAGTTGATCCACAATACTTATCGGTGCTCTACCCAAACCAATTATCCCATCCGCACGTCGGCTGTAAAGTGCACCAGTTTCTACCATTTCACATCCAAAAACAGCACGCTGGGGCACTAGTTCACTTTCATTCCCAAAAGAAACAACGTCCTCCACAAGCACACCACTGCTGGAGCTCATCTCAGCATACTGTCTATCATAAACGCATAACTTCCTATCACTGTCACAGGTACAATTACGATTGCATTTTAACGGTTTATACGTGCTAGACTTCTCTGGCTGGAACCTCGGATCCTTCACAACAACAAAACTTTCAACTCTCAACAACACAATCAGTATACACACAACTACATAAAATATAACACATCTTTGACACAGAATAATTACAAATTCTTGCAATAAATGACACAATTTCAGAATCAATGATGTTATCTTATCTAAATTAATGTCTAAATGATCTGGCATCCTAGAAAATAGGAAGTCTTACCAATCAAATTTTAATTCATCAATTTCAACTGGTTAGTCCATCTATGTTCAAGGATGCCACACCATTTGAACATCAATTTAGGCAAAATAACATTGTTGTTTCAAAAACCAAGAAAAAATAATCCAAATTTAGAATCTTAAAACATTCCAAATTTAGAATCTTTCTATAAAAAAACGCATGGATAAAATGATAAATCAGGTGGTGAATTGTAGAGATAACAAAGGAACCTGATGTATGCCACACTGTTGACAACTGGAGCAAGGAACATAAGTGACGGTGCTACCAGTGTCAACAATAAGAGCGAATTGCTGAGGTGGCGTCCCAATATATAGCCGTGTCGTGTAGTACCTGAAACAATTAACAATTCTCAATTTCACGACAATACAATCAATATATATATATATATATATATAGTCAACGCGAATGAATTGAAAACGGACAGACCCGTAGGATAGGAGATTGTCGTAGAGGCGCATGTGAGCGTTGGATTTACCGGATCGGTTCGGTTGTCGGAGGTGGCGGCGGTGATCGTCTGCCTGCCGGTGCACGGTAGGGTCAGGTGATGAGAGATGGAGAGGAAGAATCAGCGGCCGTTGATCGTTCTTGACAGGTGAGGAATTGCCGGTGATGAGATTGATTCTGAGTAAGACAAAGAAGAGGAAGAGGAGAGGAAGAGGAAGGAAGGCATTGTGGTCAACGCTAGCATACTGCGTAGTGGCTTTCTTCTCCATAGAAAAACAGTGGAAGAGAAAGGACTTTCTGTCTAAGTCAACACCTTCTGACTGAGTTTGACCTGATTTTGCGGCCCTTTTTTTATTTTTATTTTTTAACCAATGAGAGAATGCCAGGTTAAGAATCGAAGTTTCGAAGTATTTCAGTCAAGCGGTTAGTTAACGTAAACAGTGCAACTCTTCAGCTTGTAGTCAGTTGTAACTTGTAACGGACGATCAACCGTTAAGATGTGTAAAACGAGCCATTTATTTATCTTCATCTACTTGTATTTATTCTACCAAGCAATCACCTTTCTGTCATGGATAAAAATTCTCTGTCAATATTGATATAGTACTAATTTTTTTATAAAATAATTTAAGTTTGAAGGATGTATGAGAGAGAAAAAATCTATCAATTTTAATCATTCATTTTTTCAAATGTTGAGGTGTCACTAAATTATCAAAAGATTAACAAAAAAAATGATGATAGAAAATTCTTACTCGTCTGCCATAGATGTTGTTGCGCATCGAAGGGTAATTAACCTTAACCAGATTTCGCCATACATTAAAGAGAAACACACCACCACCCGCACCCACCACATCACCCCAGCCGCCGGCTCTTGCAACACATGATAAACACGCCACAAGAAGAGATTAATCAGAGTCTAATTGAAATTTCGGGCATTGTTGATAGTATTTTGGTACGGTCAGGTAAAGAAGATTTTGAACATGCATGCAACATAATGAAAGCCACAATGTAAAATGTCCAGGGAGGACATGAGTAAGGTTCATTTAGTTTGAATTTGGACAAGTCTAATTTGCCCAACCAAGGACCATTTTTTGTGAACTCAATTAGATTATTTGCTCAGGTCTCAGGGCCAAACCTAGCCATCTACATCAGGCAGTTGAATGGATACGAATTTCTTATTAGTCACTAAAATATATACATTATAATTTTCCTACTTTCATATATATATATATATATATATTAAGATGCTCAATAAGATATTTTGATGTAACGATTTTTATAGAAGTCTAAAAATTTTGATTATATAAATTGATATTTAATAATTTAATGCATTTATCCCTATATATTTTCAAGGCTCGACAATTTTTTAGTCCCCTCATATAAAACGTAATTAATTTAATCAGCATCTCAATAAAGAAACTACTATATTCAAAATGTGAAAAAACTCTTCAAAAGAAAGTGGCTTTTGATGACAAGCGAATAACATTGCAGAGAAAATCAGAGGGTAGAGAGCGGACCTCTTTGACGAAATTGTCGAGCCTTGTTTTGGATATTTTTGAGAGAATTTACAGAGGAGAAGAGCTAAATCCCTAGCTCTCTTCAGAACCGTGAGTGTCCGCTCTCTTTGTCTTTTCGTGTTTGACAGAATTTACAGAGGAGCGGTCCTCTTTGACGAAATTGTGGCCGCTCTCTTGAGAACCGTCAACGGTATCTGCTTCTTCTTCTTAATGTTTACGGCGGGGTCATACTAGTATAAGGTGCAGGCTTATTGTAGATGATAATTACTCATTCGGACTTTCCTGTGATGTATATGTACAGTCTTTCGTTGTATATTGAATTCAAATATTCGGTTTCTGATGTGGTTATCTGCTGCATCATGGAGGTTTGGCTCTTCAGTAATATGTGCTGATTTTTATTTTTTTTTTTAAATTACATCTCCTGCCAATAGACCAAATTGTTTATCGAAATTTACTAATAGAGTTTGTTTAGTGAACTGTTCGAAAATCTACTCCCCAAACCACGATAAGACTATCCACAAATAAATGGAAAAATTGTCAGGTACTATGGTGGGTGAGGTTCGAACTCTACTTTCAAAGGCAGGTGAGGGATTTACAGATGCTCTTTAATCTGTCTCATGTATTTTCCAATGTGCACTAGCTATATGTTCTGTTTTTTATTTGACTTATGCTTTCCTATAATTTAAGTTTGGTGTGCTTTAACCACACTTTCAGCTAACATAATTACTTAATTGACTGCAATGGAATTGTCGCGCTCAAAATTTCCTAGATCAACTAGACTTTTCAGGAGTTTTATGAATTTAAAAATGTTGGGTATTGACTACCCGTGACTTTTAAAAGTCTATAAATCAAGACTTTTTTTATACTTTTAAAACATTTATGAAAGTCAATAGCTATTTAAAATATCAATAACTTTCATAAAATTCAAAATATAATAACTTTTGTAAACAATAAAATTAAGGGATATTATGAAAAATCCTCCAAAAAGTAAACTCATCGAAATTCATCCCCAATTTTATTTTTATTAGATAAAACACCCTCTACCAATTAAAAAAAAATCGATTAATGTTAAATTTGAAGGGTATGATGGTAATTAGATGAGTAATTGTAATTATTTGTTTAAATTTGAGTTTAAAATTTAAAAACCAAAACCAAAACCAAAAGAAAAATTTAAAAATTTAAAACTTCGAACAAAAACAAAATTGAAAAAGAAAAATAAAAAGTTTGAAGTGAACAAAATTAATCAAAACAAACTTTTGAAGATATGAATTCAACCTGAATTTTGAATGAACAATAAACCAAAACAATGAACATTAACCTAAAAAAAATTGAACATCTTCTTGAACCAAAATAATAAATCAAATATTCATCTTGAATCAAAACACCAAAAGAATCCAACCAACCTTAGATCAAATCCAGTAGCAAAAATACCAAAACAATCAATCAAAAAACATCAAAATCCAATCAACCAAAAACTTAAAAAACCCCAATCAAACCCCCCCCTCCCCCCTCCCCCCCCCCCTCCCCCCACCCCCCACCAAAAAAAAAAAAACAATCATACCTAGTTTATGGGTTCGAATGAACCTAGCTTCTAGGTTCATTCAAACCCAGAAACTAGGTTCATTAATGAATCTAGGAGGTTTCTGAGTTCAAGAAGAAGAGAAAGAACAAAGGAAGGAAAAAAATTGAGAGGAAGAAAGAGAGAGAGAGAGAGAGTGGAGAGAGACAATGACTAGTTTGAAGAAGACAAAGAAGAAGAAAGTGTGGAGAGAGATTGTTGGTTTTTGTGTTAATTTAGATTCTGTATTTTTTTTTAAAAAAAAAAATTGTGTTATCTTTTATTTAATATTATCATTATTTAATAATTTAAATGATAATTTAGTCATTATATAAATTTGAAGGGTATAAAAGGAATTTTATAGCATCATAATAAGGGTATTTTGATCATTTCACAATTTTAAATGGAAAATATTAACATTTTATATGAAAAGTTGACACTAGGGCTGGTTCACCTAATTAAAAAAAAAAAAATCGAGTGGTATTTCCAATTATTTTACTTTCTAGGGCGGTTTCGGCATAATATCCCTAAAATCAATTTCACATATTCTCTTTCATTTCCTTCAAAGATTTTTGTAAATTTTTGTATGAGAGGTATAAATATCAAACCCCACAATATATCAATCTATTGATTAAAATCTCTCCGAATAGTATAGTAAAATTCCTAAAAATATCAAATGTAGAAGTATGAATGCACTTGTCCAATCTTAAGACATTAATGATGATTTTTTTTTTTAATTCTTTTAAGAAAATATTTTTATTGACATGGGAAATATGATTTACAAAATGTGCATTATATTTAATTAGGGGTGCAAAAAGGATTCATGTGCCAGGTTGAGCTGGATTCAATTTGATCAATTTATAAATTTAATCAACACGACATGAATTCGTTTAATAAATAGGTCATTATTTTTTAATTCAATATGAATTCATTTATAAATGAGTGACACGACACGACACGACAAAACTAATTTGTTTATTAATTGAATCATAAAATATCCAAACTTATTAATCCATTAACCTGTTAACTTGTTAATTCGTTCACTCATTTAACCAATTTAATCTAAATAATATTTTGGCCACAAATAGATGATTCACAACTAAAGACCTAATTCAATACATTTAAAAATCAACACATTAAGTCAACTATATAATTTCATATTATCCACATTTAAAAACCATAACAAAATAAATGGCTAATTATATTGAACCCCTGTAATAGATAAATATTACAATTTAACCCTCTTAATCGTGTCAATCCACGAACCCGTTAAACCAACCCAACTCAATTTGTTTAATAAAAAAGTTAAGCAAGTTGACATGATCATGACACAAATTCATTTAAGTTAAACCTATACCCTTTTTTTTTTTGCGAATTTATGTTGATCTGTCATATCATGATTCAAATTGTCACCTCTATATTTAACAGTCAATGAAAGTTTATTAGTGTTTAAAAGCCTTTTAAAATGAAAGTTTATGAAATTCTTTCATAATTATGTAGAATCTATAACAGTCCACCAATTCAACAAAAGCCATTCGCTTTAAAAAATCTATACAAATCTTCAAAAATCTAAATCGAATACAACCCCTATTGATGGGAGCCATGGCACTCCTAAAATTAATTTGTTAACAACTAATACACTTAAAAAATACATATATATATAATCCTTAATTTTATATAAAATTTACTTTATTATTCTCTAAATATTGTATATTATTTCATTGTCCCCTTAAATACATTTTTCTGGTTCTACTCATGTCTATGTCTATATGTGGAAATGTATAGTTATATAGCATATAATGGGTTGGGTTGGTTTTTTTGGCACTTGTGCTCAAAGTAGTATCAGCCCTGGCTCTAATGGGCTATAGCCCGGCTGAAATTCTTAGATGAAAAACAATCGTAACTTCTAAGATTACTTTTGTATTATGTGTAGGTTCTAACCAAATAGACTATGGAGTAGCGATATTTGCACCCCTTATAATCTTTATGTACACTATTTTTATAAATATGTCTCATAAAATTTTTTTTAAAAGATCTATTGTTTGCAAATAAATCCCTTTTAATGTCAAAACTATGCTTCGTTTAATTTCGTTATACTATATTTTTGTAAGTACACCTCATTTACACTCATTTTGTTATCTAATTAGAATCAACTTTGTTATTATTTAAAATTTTGATATTTCTTTACCAACAGATATGGAAATAGATAATGATTTTGTTTTTCTAATACTAATTAATTTAAAATTTATCATTTCACATATAGCTCGTTCTAATTAGTTTAATTCATTCTCAATGTTTCTTATGATTTTAATTTATATTCCACACTTCACAATCAATTTGTATTTCTTAAAAGATTTTGATATTAGAAAAAAAAAATTGAGAGAAGTTAGGATTTGAAAATTTTAAAGGGATATCCTCTCTGGTTTGCATCTCTTCGAACCTAGGATAAATCCTAAATAGTAAATAGAGAGAGCAAAATGGTGCATCAGACTGAGGAAAGAAAGGAGAAGGAGGTGAATGGTGGCCGGCGAGTGCACTATTAATCTTCACATGCAGAGACTTAAATCATCAACATCAATATTTTCATTTTCAATTTAATAAAAACTTTATTTTATTAAAAGTAAAATAAGGAATAAAGGATTTGATCATACATGTGAGAAACTAATTAACAATTTATAAGTGTACTTATAAACTATTTAACATTTTCAGTAATTTTAATCTAGAATAATATTAGATTTTCAAAAATTACTAATTTGGGGAATACACACAATTTTTTAGGGGTGGAAATATAGACACTCTAAATTATATTCCTTTTAACTTCACATGGCCCAATTTATTAATTATATTAAGTATCATAAAATGAACTATAAAAGATCCACTAATTGTGACCTGTGCTTCACCTTAATGGTAGGTAGCAAACTCAAGTTCTTTGAGAACTTGGGTTCAACACCCAAATAATGCATCATTATATGATTGTCTTCTCACATTGTGGTGTGGGCCGATCTCCCGTATTGGAGCTGCTTTCCGGACTACATTACCAATATCTCATCTCTTATGGTTTTAGTAGTCCTCTGGACCATTTCCGGTGATTAAAAAAAAAGAAAGGAACCACTAATTCTTAAGATATGATGACAGTCCAAATATTTTCTTGCATCACTTATCATTGTTTGACGTTTAGAACGGAAATTGTGAATTTTAAAATCCTAAAGTAGACAATTTGAATTTTTCTCTTGAAATTCTTGGCTGCCAATTGTGAAAGTTAGGGCTTAAAATATCAAACTAGAGTTATTAATTTTTGTTTGAATTTGAGCTGTTGTGGGTTTCAATAGTTTAAATTAGTACATAGTTCGATAAAAAAAAAAAAAAAAAAAGTACATAGTTGTCTATGTTCAATGTGTTATATTTATTAATTTATTTATGGAATCAACTCGTGTTTAGTAATGTCAAGAATTTCGGGGTTCTTTACTTGTATGCCTACCTCTGAAATATATATATATATATATATATATTCTGCCTTTGCCCTTGCTTGTGATTGTGCTTGTGCAAAAGCTGGGTTCTACTGTAATCGTACTGAAATTCTTGGCTGCCAATTGTGAAAGTTAGAGCTTAAAATATCAAACTAGAGTTATTAATTTTTGTTTGAATTTGAGTTGTTGTGGGTTTCAATAGTTTAAATTAGTACATAGTCTGATAAAAAAAAAAAAAAGTACATAGTTGTATATGTTCAATGTGTTATATTTATTAATTTATTTATGGAATCAACTCATGTTTAGTAATGTCAAGAATTTCGGGGTTGTTTGCTTGTAAGCCTACCTCTGAAATAAATAAATACATATATATATATGTATATTCTGCCTTAGCCCTTGCTTGTGCTTGTGCTTGTGCAAAAGCTGGGTTCTACTGTAATCGTACTCTAACAAATAATGTTATATTGGGTGTTAATACCCAAATATATAACTATACTCAAATGAACTCTCAATAAATCAACAAATATCATATAATAAAAAATAAAAAGTAAAAATAATAAAATGATGTCTTCATGAGGTAGATAGAATTATGGTTTACAAGCGAGAATGTGTGAAGCTGTAGTACTACACCACGAGGCCAAGGTGAGACCATTGATTGGCCCCATCACTGGTTCACTTTTTTTTTTTGGCTTTTGAGTACTAGTACTTTACCTAGGATACTACTGGGATTAGCTACGATATGATTTTAAGGCACGATATGAAAATCTCACTCTCACAAGCAAAAAGAAGCAACTCACCATTGTATAGAGGAGGAACTCTGTGATGAAAAATTGCTCACAGAGTAGGAGTTAATGGGAGAGGTTGTGCGTGGGCCATGCTTTTACTACCAAAACAGGCCACCATTCCCTCACTAGTTCATTATTCATTCTTTAGCCTTTAGGTGAAAGCTTGCTTTGAGAAAGTAATTTCCCGACTTAGAACCAACAGATGATTCAGGCGTGCTGCCTCTTTTGCAAAGTCTGTCCATCATGCCTTTTTTCTAAATTATAATAAGGGCAAATTACACTACTAGACCCCAAATTTACCACAAATTGTACTCAAGCCCTCAACTATGGCCATAATTGCACAAATATTACCCTTAAACGTTAGCTATCAGTTGGTTAAAAATTACGTATTACTATAAATTAAGAAAGAGGAGTAAATTAGTCTTTTAACAAATATCATTATATAAAATAAATATATATCCAGTTATATTTTATTACATTGGCCTTAAGATATGGTAATAGTTATTTGAAAAAAAAAAATCATTAACTACATTAAATAAAATTACATATTTTAGTACCTATAAAATTTAGAATAATGCTAGGCTTTCAAAAATTTTACTCAAATTTTTTATCTAAATGATGAGTTATTATCATTTTCCCTCTTAACATTTGAGGAATGGTCATTTTCCCCCTTAATGTTTGAAAAAACATTAAAATACCCCATACTATTATATTGATGTTAAAAAAGTGATGTTTTGACAACATTAGCCTTTAAAAAACAAATTTAACCTTCACTGTCATCAATATTAAATTAATTAAAATAACATTAAAATCTAAGTGAATGTTAAATTTATCTTTTTGAAGGATTAATGATATCAGAACACTACTTTTTTAATATCAATGTAATAGTTAGGGATGTTTTGATGTTTCCTAAAATATCAAGAGAAAAAATTATGATTTCTTAAATGGAAATGGGGAAAATGATAATAACTCCCTAAATGATATAGTAAAATAATTTGTAGCAAACACATTAATTATAGAATGATTTAAGGATTACACATGAGCTTCTTGTTTCATTTGAATAATTGGGTATTATTAGTGCTACTCTAAAATTTAACTTATTGAATTGGTAATAGTCCCACAAAATTTATGGAAACATTGTCATGTTGTAGTATTCTCAATATGTCATGCTATATGACACAACAAATTTCGTGGGAAAAGTTAGACTTTTCACTAAAGAAATCAGACAAAACAAACAACGTCAAAAGAACATGCCTTCACTTCGCTGTCGCTCCCATTTATGTAACTTTACAAAATAAATAAATTGTGAAAAACCTTTGTCAATGTGTCTTTATTTTTTTGCCAAATGACGAACATTAATAATAATTTTTTTTTTAGGGGGCAGTGATATTCATCACCTCTGCGAGGAAGACTTTGTTAAACACGGCATATGTTGTATGGTAAGAGAATATATGCGATTGGCCTTGTTTGTGTTCTATAGTCTACCTACCAAAACTTTCTCTACCTCCAGACTGTAAAAGTGTAAATCGACTTCTGATTTGTCTTGGAAGAGTAACACCAAGTCATCAACCAAACAAGGCCTTGCCTGCTGCTGATTGGAAACTGGCCCCAAACAGTTCTAGGGAAGACAATATTAGCTGTATTCCTTGCATGTTTTGCAGGAGAATCAATTACCAATCAACTCTTCTTGCTTTGCAAAGATATCAGAATTTTCAAGAAAAAAGCTTCCTTCCAAATAAGTGTTTTGTATGATCAACTACTCATGTCACCTCACATAATAGTAGTGAATTGACTACAATCTCTCAATATTGAGTGTTTTTTTTTTTTTTTTTTTTAATTATTTACTAACACCATATCATATTACTGTCGGGACTAGTTGAAATAAAATTCTGAAGGACTACTCGAATCTCTACTCTCAGAAGATAGAAGAGGTCTATCCATACAAAATTAAGAGATTACCAATATATTGGTGGGACTTTGGTGAGTTAAATCCACCCGCTTGAAGGTTAGTGATTGATAGGTTTGGTCTAGATCAAGTCATTTTCCTCAATATTGAGTATACTGAACACGATAATATCATCCAACTATTCTAAATGTCATATAATATAAAATTTCAATAAAATAAGTTTTTCATGTAGTATATCCTCTTTCATTGAAGATAAATTTAGTGCTTTGACAGGTAAAACCATTATCGTTAGGAGCTTATATAATCTGGCCCTGTAAACGCAAAGTTGATCGGAGAAGTGGCAAATGTATCAAAATCCATTTTTCTGCTCAAATGGCTTTTTGACCAAAGTTAACAATTCTTGTACATTCACTTGGACTAATCAAATCGGGCTGCCGGATCCCTCTACTTCGTTCCTATCAGTATATAGCCGTGATTGACTTGTAATTTTGCAATCATAATAACTCATGCAAGCACTTCTAGTTTTCTATTTCAAATTATCATATTAGATTCTTACAAGTACCCTAAATTATTATATTAAAAGACATGTTTATGTAAAATTAAAAGATAATCCTATTTTTCCCTTTATAGTTTGATGTAATGTCAAAATCCCTTAATATTTTAGGAAATCATTAATATCCTTCTTGTCAATTTATAAAATAAATCCACTACCTCCTATAGCTTATGAATTTATTCAAAAAATCCTTTACAGTCAAAGTTGTTTTTTAAATCTAAGTTTGATTGTTAATATGAAAAGACAAAATTATAGAAGCATTTTGATCATTTCGGTCATTTTGGTAATGATAGTAACGGTAAAAATAAAATAGAATTTCTTAAAACTATAAGAAGTAATTAGTGATTATATCAAACTATACGAGCGAAAGTGAGATTATTCCTAAAATTAAATCAATGAATTTGTTTGACGCACCCTTGATTGTTTTCGCCAAAAAACACAAAACAAAACAAAACAAAAAAACGAACAAACAATATAGTTTGCAATTAATTAATGACCAACATCGTTTACTTATTTTATATGTCACCTTCAGTTTGCATCCCTATTTATCTAAACCAATTTGAACTAGGTGGCGAATAATTCATTGAATGGGACAAACAGATGACATTATACACAATCAATTTCCAATTTGATAAATATATTATAAGTTTATGTTAAAATTTTACTCATGGTCCATGACAAAAACGACATAGAAGAATCTCATTAACAACTGCTTTAGGTTTAACTACCATCATGATTGGCAGCTTTTCATCAAGTGGGGGCATCATCGAAGCATAATGAATTGGCATGTTTATTTCAAATAAAACATTTTCAGGAAGGGATACATTAAATTAAGAAGGGAGATTTGCAAAAACCCTCCTAGATTTTGAAAAATAATCCTTTTGTTTTAAATTTAGATAAAATTCCGTGTACTTTTATTTTGAATTGATAAACCTTCATTTGGTCCGTAAATTTTTATAAACATATTTAAAAAAAAAAAAAAAAGTTATCGGTTTTAGCTCATTGGATTTCAAAATTATAAAAATAAATTGGGGGAGTTTAAGTAGGTCTTCGGATCAAATTTTTAACAGTCAACTGCCGAGCAAAAAGCCAATTTTACCCTTGAATTTTAACCAAACCAACAACTCTATAATTTTACCATCAAATTATAAAATACATTAAAAATTAAATAAGAAATTATAAATGAAAAAAAATAACTATGAAAGCTTAAAATATACAGAATGATAAAAATAAAATCAATTGCTTTATTCAATTAAAAATAGTTAACATTTAAAAAATAAAAAATAAAAAAGTAAAATCCAAGAAAAGTAGTATTAAAAATAGAAAAACATTCTAAACAATAAAAAAAACAAAATAGAGGTAAATATACAACCCAGGCTGGATGGAATAGGATATCCATCATTTATAAATTTTTTTATATTAAAGTGTCATTCTTCAATAAAAGAACTAATAAATCTCTATTGATTTAATCTAATTAACTTTTTAATGTTCCTCCATCTATATAAATATATATATTTTTTAAAGTAATGTATATCCACAGTTAAATTTGATTTTATGCATTTTATAGGTTTTCTAAAAAGTGAAGGTTTTTTTTTTTTTCTTTTTTGACGTAAATATTTTATAGGTTTTTGTTTCTTTTTTTTTATAAAAATAAAAAAGATGTGGACATGTCACATTTTAAAGTATTTATCAATAATAAAATCAAAATACCCCTGAAACCTTTAAGTTTGATTAACAATTAAGTAATAGAAGGACTATAATTAAGTCATTCTTTATAACTTTAGGACTCTATGACTCAAAAATAATAAATATAAGGAGAAAAATAATTTTAGTCTCTAACTTTTAAAAAAAGATCAAATTTTTAACTGTATTTAAAAAAAAAAAAAAAAAAAGACAAAATGGATCCTAATATTTTGAAAAAGTGTCAAATTAGTCTTTCTCGTTAGTCAACTAACGGTTAAACTTAACAGATGACATGATATACAATAGTAATTTTATCATTTTAGGGATTAAAATAATCTGAACCCTTAAACTTTTTTCTTAATTTTTTTTAAGATCATTTTAATATCTAAAATGATAAAATTACCCTTTTACATCATATCATCCGTTAAGTTTGACCATTAGTTGACTAATGAGAATGACTAATTTGACACTTCTTCGAAATGCTAGTGTCCATTTTATCATTTTCTGAAACATAGTTAAAAATTTAATCTTTTCTCAAAAGTTAAGGACTAAAATGATTTTTCCTCTAAATATAATAAAAAAGTAACGTCTCTCAAAAGTTAATAAAATTTAGATAAAAAAGGCTCATAAAGAATTCTAGTATACGATTATGAATTTGTTTCTTTTACTAATTTTAAATTTGAAAGGTGATTTTAATATATTATAAAGTATTTCTTCTATCCACGGTTATCCTTTACACCTATGCAATGAGGTATTGATTAATTAAATATTAAAAAAAAAAATTGTATCTCCATCAACTAGAAGGCGAGCCACCTTTTTTCGCTACGAGGTTTGTTTGCAGCAAGAGAGATGAGCCTTATGTTCTCAATCTCCAACTCAAATAAAGATGTTGAACATCTTCATCTGAGGTAAAGATGAAGATGTATGCATGGCGAGAAAAGGTTCCACCACTACTGGACCTCAATGAATGGAGATTGTGGTCCATCTCAACAAATGGACCATCCAACATAACTTGAATCTTCACCCTCCTTTTCTTTAAAAACAAAGAAATCAATGTTTTTAATTTAATTTTTAAATTTTACATTAGATTTCTACATTTCAAATGGATAATAGATATCTTTTTTTTTTTTTTTTTTAACTTATAGATATAATTATAACATTCTTTAATCTCTATCTATATTGAGATGAACAGTGAAGATTTGATTTGTTTTTTTTTTTTATTTTTATTACTTTTTTTACTTTTATTTTTTTAAAATAAAAATTAGCAACAATTTCATTTTTTTACCCTGTTTTTATGATCAATCCAGATATTTGAAAGTCAACTCTAATATTAACAGTCAATCTTAATTTAAAGGGGGCTCATAGTCTTATAAAATATTGGGCGGACTATGTTAATATTTGAGTTATTAATAAAGTTTTGATAATTCACATAATATATTATTTTGATAAAATATTTAAGAAATTTAATATTACTCTTATAAAATATTGGGCATACTATGTTAAGTGTAAATGTCATCACTGACGCAACTGAAGCAGAAGATTTCCAATTATGATCAAGTAGTGCCTTCCGAATATTGAATCTTTTAACAAGAATAAACCAGCAAAGATCACATGGACATGCACTTTTCAATTAAAAGAGCCAAGCAGAGGAAATCTACAGTTTCGGTTGGCGTATGTCATGATGAATGCATTACAACATTTGATTTGACAATTACAGAGGCATTTTATGACATGGAAGATGAAATTGCACATTTATTATGCGATGATGAATAATACAATAAAAAGCAAATTTTTTATTGTATAAATTCTTTATTTAACATGTAATAATTTGGAAATTAAATACTTAATGATAAAAACATAATATCATAATTAGAAGATATTTTAAAATGGTCCGATCAAATAACTTCAAAAACGTTTTTAAAAACGAAAGTTGTTTGGAAATGTATGATCCGAAAAATAATGAATAATCTTCAAATTTTTCTTCTCCTTTTTGATGGGTAAAAACCCTATCTGTAGCCTTGTAGAAGATAAAGTGTAGATTCTCTGATATTTAAAGTTCAAATTCTTTATTATCAATCATGAGGGCACACCATGTGAGAAGCAATAAATAATTTAAAAAACCAACTAACAAATCTCTGATAAAAATAAAAATTAAAAAGAAAAACGCGAAACACAATGCTGCATGCGTAATTTCTAAGTTTTTTTCGAAAGAAAACCGTTAGGGATACTTGCAACCTTTTAAAAAACCAACAACCAAACCTCTGATAAAAAATAAAAATAAAATTTAATAAGAAAAACGCGAAACACATTGCTGCAATAATTTGAAAGATTTTTCGGTTAAGGATACTTGCGACCTGCAAGAATACATTAAATCAATTCCCTCGACTTTTTGACATTTTTGACACTTATCAAGATGAAGATATTTTTGGTAAGTGGTATCGAAAAATAAAAACAAATATCAAGAATCAAGATGATGTTGACAAGGAGGATACCACCCTAGAATTGTAAACAATATCATTTAAAAAATAATAATTTCGTGTTAATTATTATTATTATTAAAACAACATTGGCTTTCTGAATTTTGTACAACTAGTAAGTAATCATATCCAATTGCCTGAAGAAGTAAATTAAAGAACACAATTTTTATAATATTGAATTGTCCTGTTTTGTTTTCAAATCTTTGCATTATCCTGTTTTTAAAAAATAACATTAAACTATGAATGTTTAATGTTGATTTTAAAAAAGTGCAAAATCAACTACCCACCTTCAGGTTAGCGTCATATATACTGATTTAAATCTAAATTTTTGCAAGTATATGTATAAGGCCTAACCTGTCAGGAGACCGTAATAAAACCTTGCAAAGTGTAAATCCTCCTAAACTATAAGATTTTAATGGTGACAAGCCATGTGAAAATGTTAGTATTTTTAGATTACTCCAAAATCATATGTTTCCATGGCACTGTTAGTGCCTCTAGTGAAATTTTGTTATTATACAAGCTCTTTCTATTTACTGACCACTCAGGACAGAAACTCAGCTACCCATTTTTCATTTTTTTAATTTCGAATTTTTTAAATTAAACAAAAACAGTCACTCAAACTTACTTGCTTTTAATCAAAATTAAAAAAAAAAAAAAAAATCATTTTTAACTTTTAAAGATTATTCACCTTTATAGCAAAACGAAATTTCAATAGTTTCTGACATGTTTTAAATATGTAAAATATTTTACACAGGTGATATACTACCTATATGAATATTAATGTAGGCTAATTTTTATTTAAGGGCAAAATTGAATTTATATATTTTTTAAATACTTTTAATAGTTTTCAAGAGGAAATTTAAACGGAATATTTAATCCACTTGGGTTTTTTTTTTTCTTTTTTGAAATGATGCTAAATATATTAATCCTTTCAACTATGTTTGACTTGTACGCACGTGGGGTCATTAATACCTTGCCACGAAGGAGACAAGACATGGACCACCATTCAAGTGAGCATCAACTTGCCAACTCAGGACATTAACTAATTCACAACAATTGTCACTGAAGCCGGGACATAGCCCACTCCTTCAGGGGAAGTTAAGAAAACTAAAATGAATATGCGAAAATGTACAATTCCAAAAGTTAATATTAATTGTCAAACTGCGCCAACAACCAAAACCCGTGCCTCCCTTTGCAAGAAGGCACAGGTTCGACATCCAGTATACGCTCCCTCAATATATAATATAATAATATTATAATTCTATAATTAATTTAATATAATATATTATAATATGATTCTTAATTTTTCATAATTTGTGTGGATCGATCTCCCATCTTAATATGAGTCTCTCTCCCATCTCCGTATGGATAGATCCCTCCTAATTTGAGAATAATTCCCCGAATCATACTATCAGTATCATATCTCGATTCCAAAATCCCGGACGTCCCCTGAATTTATCCCAGATACCATTATTATATTAAAAAAAAAAAGTTAATATTAATTTTCTCAAGACGTATATTTATCAGAAACAATCAATACATCCTTTTTATCAAAATTTTCAGTTTTAATATTATAGTACAAGTAATACATTAAATATCGAAGTGGTACCACGTATATTTCTTATTTTAAGATTATTGATACTTTAAAAATACATATTTTAAAAATACTCTGAACATTTTTTTATGTTTGATGAATATTTTCGATACTTATACTATTTTCATCAATATTTTTTACAAAAATTTAAAATTTTAATTTTTTTAAATCAAAACCGACATTTAATATATTACATAAAAGGATCTAAAAGAGAAAATAAAAATAAAAATAATAACATGAGCAAAGAAAGGGGCAATCTTACAAAAATTAAATTATTCATTCATGCCCAATCATCCACCAATCAATAAGGTCCACACACAGCGGAATTTTTTTTAAAATAAATTATCGTAGCCGTCCATCAAATGTATGCACACCCACATCAAAAATCTAAAGAAATGGAAGGAAGAAAAACACACTCTTTGACCGATCCATCCTCGAGGCCGGCGCCAAACAACAGCAGTACCGTACCGACCGTTCAAAGCAAGATGACAATGGGGGAAAAAATTGAAGGGCATATCCGTCATTCCGAAGACAGGTTAGGATAGCGTGCGCAGCGCCTAGAGAGATAGACCAAACACCCGTCCTTTGGACAAATGGTTGGCAGGTAGACGATGTCATCACAGCCGTCGGTTTTGTGCCTCTTGACGTCAAGCAACGTAGAAAACATGGCGATGAAAAGCACCAAGTGGTTCAAAGCGTACCTCTGGCCCACGCACTGGTGGGGCCCAGCTCCAAACGCTAGAAAGTTTCTTTTGTAAACCTGGTCCTCCTGTCTCTCCTCGCTGAACCGGTCCGGGTCGAACCGGTCGGCCTCTGTGAAGCCTTGAAACGAAGACTCGAAAACCGATGGAAAGACGATGGTTCCCTTGGGAATCGTGTACCAGTCCGTCAAAGGGAACTCCTGCATCGCAATGTGAGGCACCAACGTCGCCGGTGCCCGGTACCGTATAACCTCACGCGCCACCGCCTGCGTGTACTTCATTTCCCGAATCTGTTCGGCTGTTATAAGCTCATCAGACTCCGGCGACCAGAGCTGGAGGACTTCACTTCGAACTCTGCTTAGAACATCGGGGTGCGACTCGAGAAGCGTAATTGCCCACAACAGCGACGAAGTCGACGCGTCTTGAGAGGCGAACAGGAAGTCAAAAAGGTAGCCGCCGATTTCCTGGTCGGAGGTCTGAGGCGGCACGGCCTCGCCGGCAGTGGTCTGCTTGACGGTCTCTTGCATCCAAAAGTCAATCAAACACGAAGGCTCTTGACCGTCAAGCATCTTAGCTTTGCTGTCTTTAGTACAGACACTAAGAGTCGTGACCAAGCGCTCGACGGCGAGTCTCGCCGTTCGAAAAGCGAAGCCGGGAAGATCAATAGGGAGCTTCATCAAACCGACGTTGAAGAGATTGTAATCTTCATTGAACCTGAGTCTCGCATTCGTATTCAAATAAGGACCGACGAAGACGGTCTGAGAAGTCTCGAGATTCATATCTCGGACAAGGAGACGGAGAGAGATTGGCCTGTTGTCGGGCGACGAGGTGGCGATCTTTTCCCACTTCTTCAAGTGTTTCAAGATGATCTTCTGCTGGATAGATATGTAAGTGGAGAGTGCTTTGGGAGTGAAGTTGGGTGCGATCCGACCACGAAGATCCTTGTGGTCTTGTCCGAACATGTAGATCAGATTGTGTTCTCCGAAGAGTTTTTTGCCAAAAGGGTGGCCCACCAACATGAAGGCGTCGGGCCTCACATTGTGGAAGATGAGATTGGAGAGTTCAGAGCTACGGATGAACACCATGAATTTCCCGATGAGGTAGTTGGTGGAGAACCCATAACGGGACGACAAATCGGCTTGGACTTCCCAGAACTTGGTCGGTTGACGAACCAGTGAGATTGCGTTGCCCAGAAAAGGCAACACGAACACTGGACCAACAGCTTGGCGTTTCTTTTTCCAGTAAATCAGCTGTTCGATCAGAATGATAAGAGCTATAAACGAGACCAGGTTTTGGGTTACAGAAGAAGATGATAAGAAAGACAACATTTTATGGGATTTGGAAAATGAAAGATACAAGAGACTCAACTCCAAATATAGAATGTTACATACATATGCTGATGTCTGAAAAACAATAATTCTGAAATGGTGAGTGAGAGATGGAGATGAGAGGAGTGGAGTGGGGGACTCAAAAATAGAAGGGGATAATTGGGGTTGATACAGCTGGTTAGGCAATGAGATGATGTGGCATAAATAGCAAGTTTCGTTTCAGACAAGCTCTCTGGATTTTGAGAAATCCATCATACTATTTTATTTCTTCTGCTTTATTTCTTTTTCTATTTTCATCACTTTCAAATATTTAACCTAAATAATATGATATATAAATTATATTAATTATTATATAATCTTATATTTTATAAGATATTAATAACTCATATTCTATATAATTATATTTGAAAAGCTTAACATTATTCTATCATTTATTTTAATTTTTTTAACAATTAACACTCTACTTTTAGGCCCACATTTGCTGCATTTTTTTTACAAAAACTAGGGTGCCATGGTTTCATCTTTGAATTCCACTCAAAACATAACATCTATCCTTTTCATTCAAAGGTTTTGCTACTGTTCAAGATCTATATTACTATGTAGCTCACATTACAAAACCTTAGGTGCAATGGTTTTAGGTTTTAACTTTGAATTTCACTCGAAAGACAATATCAATCCTTCCAAATCAAGAGTTTTGTTTTATATTGATATAGGATCTGAATAGTTAACAGAGTAGTTTTTGATTATTTTATTTAAATTTAGAGGTTCACAAGAATTCATTTTTTGAAATGTAAAAAATTGAAGGAAAATAATACCTTTTTGTAACGAATTTTATGTATACTAGCATAATTCTAAAATTATTCTAAATTTTATCATATGTGACATGTTTATATGCCTTAATCAAAATGGCATTTGTAGATGAGATTGCCTCAACCTTGCTTTTCTTCTTCTTCATTTTTTTTTTTAATAACTGAAATAAAATCATGATACAATCGAGATCAACAATGATGAAACGTTATGATGCGGCCTGTAGATTGGCTCATATAAATGGGAGAGGGCAATTTACAAAACATGAAGAGAAAATGCTCACAATACTATGAGATCTTTTGGTTATACAACCCTTCATATCAGGAGAAGCATGGGATGGGAGATGGTCTAAGAGACTCTAACCACCGTATCACTGCTTAATCTACCTAACTTGTCTTCTTATTGTTTCCCTCCTTTCCGAAAGTAGGAAATTTTTGAAAAACCTGTTTTGGTTTTCACTTTTCACCCAGAAGTTGTTATAAATTCCTTTGAAACATTGTATGCAAAAAGTCGTTATTGTGTAGTCAAACGGGACTCCATAAATATTTTATTCTTTCTTATTAATATTATTTGCACTATTCTGACAAATTGTTTAAATCACAATTTTGTTCTTTCTTAATTATCATTGCTATTTCTTTGTTTTGTTGTTATATTCATAAATGCTCCCTAAATTATCCTATACATCAATTTTTACTTACTTTTTCTTTATTAGTTTTCCTTTTACTAAAATTTAAGAAAACATATCAATTCCATTTTTCGTAAATCAATTACTAGTCAAAATTACTTGTGTGGCTGATTTTTCAATCTTACAAAAAAAAAAAGAGAGGATATTTTGACAATATAAATAATAAAATTAATAATATAATATAGAGAACCAAATTGGAAATTACAAATAAAATGTAAGTTATCTCCAAATGTACAACTTCCTCTAAACCTCCTTTGCATGGCTCCCTTCGGTCTCCACACCGATATCCCCGCTATGTGGCCTCCATAAGACCACAATTTCTTTCAAATTATATCTTATAATACAATCTAAATTCTAATGGAGCTTTAAATATCTGTCTATAAATTTAAAAAAATTGTGGTTTCGTCCAATGAAAAGAAAATAAAAGTGATGGCTTTGTTTGGTACATGTTATTTCTTTTTCAAGCTTTTCTTTTAAAATAATTATAATATTAATTATTGGTTATTTTTATTTTATTATTTAATATACAAATCATTAAAAAATATAATATGCAATATATTTACTTATTATTTTTAGTTATTTTTTTTGGATGTTATTTTAGCTATACTTTGTTATGTTTTCAAAATTTGTCTTCTTTTTAGCTTTGGTTTTTATGTTTAATCCTAAAATTATGGTAAGTTATATAGACATTGTTTTTATAAATATTTATATTTTTTTAGTTTTACTCTTTAATATTTTTTTAAAAAATATTTTAATTAATACCAAGAGAAAAATAGAACCTTTGCAGTTGTAGTTGATTTTGAATTTTTAAGAAAATAAAAAACTGGTTAGAGAAATCAATACCTTTTGGAATCGTAGGGACAGAAAAATTAATACTGAAACGATAGATAGGAAAACTAAATTATTACAACAATTTAAGGACTATAGTATAAATTTTTCTTTTGCTTGCGAAGGTGTTGAAGTTGTTGTATTTGTGCCCTGGTAATCGGTAATGACTCACTTCTGAATATGACGTACGGTATCAAAATATCAAAAGTGCGTGGGCGGCATGCTCAGCAACCAGTCGAGCACTTTTCTTCACGGGAGATTTCTTTTAATTTAGTGAGAGTATACATTTCTCACTAGTATTTGATATTGATTTTCAACTATCATATGTGGTATTTAATCTCATTACGTTTTGCGTGGTAAACTTTGATTATTAATAAAAAATTTTAAATAATAATAATAATATTTTTTATTTAGTACTATGTAATTATAGGTGGTTATTACAATTATTTCCCAGATTTTTAATTTTTGTACTTTAAAACTCTACAATAAATATCAATTATTTCAAAAGTATACTGATTCAGTACAGCATATGTCTTGTACCTGAAATTTGCGTTCATATAGAATTTGATGTGATGAGTGATAAAAGTGATTTTGAATAGTTGGACCGCAGAATAAGATAAATATATCTATTATTTTGTTAGTTGATTTCAAAAAGACATGGCGGCCCTGGACCATGGTCCCCGAAAGAAGAGATCCGCGCAACCTGACCATGTACTGACAATAAATTTTTATTTCGAAAAATCAACAATAATGACCAAAATATCAGCGGAAGCAAACGTAGTATGGAAAATGCAGTCCCCTTTTTTTTTTTTTACATATTTTCCTTCATTGTTAAGGTTTTAAGTGGACCCTATTTCTGAATTATTTCAAAAATCTCCATCACATTTTTTATCTTTTAAAATCAAAATCGAACAAATCAAAGGATTAACGCATCAAGGCACTGAAATAAGGAAAATGCAGTCCATTTTGTTGTTATATTTTCCTTCATCATTAAGGCTTTAAGCAGATCCAATTTATGGATATATATCGCATAAATCATATTCATAATCACATCTATCTATTACAATGGACACCGAAATGATAAGAGGATTGACGTTCAAAGCATTGAAACAAGGAGACTGCAATACATATTTTTTTTTCTTATATTTTCTTCCGTCATTAAGGTTTTAAAGGGCAAATTTTTGAATATATACTTTCACAAATCACAATAACATATTTTATCATTTAAAATTGATATCAAACTGATCAAAAGATTTACTGGTCAAAACATCGAAGTGACGAAAACGCAGTCCTTTTTTTTTTGGTTATATTTTCCTTTATCACTAGGGTTTAACTTTACAAGAATAACAATCGATCTAAGTTTTTAAATGAATTTTAAAATATATTAGGTGAGAAATAAAGCGCGGGAAGTCACTTGTCAATTACCATTTATTTTTTTCCAAGATACAGTCACATGTTTTTTTTTTTTTTTTTTTTTTAATAAAAGAGGCGAAAATAGACAAGTAATTCAAATGTGGGTCGTATGATGGTGACAAGTTTTTGCTTCTTCAATGAATATTGAATTATTTCAATTAAATTGCAAATTTAAAGTGCGGTGTTCAATGGGCTATGAGTTATTTGGGTAGGTGCCAATAATTATGAGATGATGGTAGCGCCAGAGTTGTATTTTTAGAGTGGGGTGAAGTCATGACTTATAACCATGACGAGTTTTTATTTTTTGTTTTTTGAGTATAAGAATTATATTTGGGATTGATTCATAAAATAATCGAGACTAATCGAGATAAGTCACTAGTAGTACGGTCCGAAGAACTACTTTCAATTAAGAGGGATCCACCCATATAAAAGTAAGAGAGAGACTCACATAGAGATATGGGATAAACCCACACGAAAATGAAAGACATACATTTAATACTTAATAATAATAATATTATTATTATATTATACAAATAAATTTGGATTTTAAGAAATTAAGTGTCGAACTTATGCCTCTTATAATAAAAAGTATGGGAGGTTGCTGGTGCCAACCAACGACCATTGACTAACCATGACGAGTTTAAATGATTATCTTTTATTACATTTTTGGTGACGTGGTGGCCAATTGGTTCTGCCATTGCATCGTCATCGTGGGCTCTCCGCACTCTCGTCTCATGTCTAGTAGTAGTCTATAATTTTAGACTGGGAAGAAATTTGAGAAATATTTTAGAAATTTAGTATTATTGAGAGGAAAAAGGATATGTAATATACTTTTTTTTTAATTATTATAATTGCATTTAAACATATTAAAATATGTTTGAAATTTGTGTAACTTAAGAAATTATAATACTAAAATTTGTTTGAGATGGTTGTAATTTAAAAAATAATCAATTATGGTCCTCGAAAAAAAAAATCATTTATAGTTCAATTCAAGAAATAATCAACTTAAAAAAAAAAAAGGTGTATGTTTAGTTAACTTTAAAAGTTATCAATTTAATAAAAACCATAAAGAAATTGTGTTTAGTAAATTTAACTAAATTATGTAAAATAATTAAAATAGGCATTATTGATAAATGATTTTTTTTTTCAACCTAGTATTATCAAGACTAATTTTTATTTCACCCTATTTTTCTAATCCACCAATTTTTTTTATTTTACTTTTTAAAATTTATTATTTTTGAGATATTCGAATTCATTTATAAATTTCCATTTAAATATAAATGAAAAAACAATAATTAAATAAAAATAATAATAATAGAGGCAAGAAACACCTCACCTCACCTCTATTGCCCACGATCACCAGAGAGGGCATGCCTCCTCGATTACTGGAGGAAGGCTCTCCATCCTCCTCTTATAACATTGCTGGAGGAGGCTGATCTATCTGTCGGGGATAGAGGAGCACTGGCGGACCTACCATAGGCCCAGCTGGGGCACTTTTTTAAATTTTATATGTTTAATTTCATATTTAAATTAAATATTTATCTATTTATCTTTTTTTTTCCCTAACTTCTATAATGTGTTTTTATCTCTTCTACTTATTGATATTTTTGTAAAACTTTGTTTCAATTAAGATTGTAATCATAGTCTAATTGGTAATCATACCTCTTGACAAAACGAGGATTTTAAGTTGAAATCTCCAGTTCTTCAATTAAAAAAAAAAAGAAGAAAAACTTATTTTTAATTAGTATTTTATTTATTACTTAACATTATTCTTTTGAATATGTATATTTTTATTTATAATATTTTTAACTTGACCAAGATCTTATTCCTAATTGAATTTATAGTATCAATTTTGTGCATTTATAATATAAACTTGTAGCACCAAAACTGGAGGAATATATTGTATTACTATAAGTTGAGTTATTTTATACTATACAATTTTGAGAACTAAATCATCATTTTCTTGATTAACAAAATATATGACATATGATTTTCTTTGTGTCTCATACCTTAGTCTAATAATTACTTTTGTACTTTATATAAATAAAAATAGTTTTAATTAGATAATAAAATAGAAGATTAGTAAATGAAAAAATTGATGGATCCCGTATTTTCGATTAGACATAAATTGTTTTATCTAACACGAAATTCTTTAAGGAATAAAATTTATAATAAATATATATATATATATATATACTATCAATTATAATTATGCTCAAATGTTTATTATTATTTTAAAAAGTCCTATCTAATATCGATTTATGAGTCTGTCATTCCAAAAAAGGCTCCCGTTCTCCTGATTAAATCGCAATATGCATTGAAATACAATGGGAGTAGTCCTCCTCTGCCAGAGAAGAACCAACCTCTCCACCATTGGAGAGGCCGTTTCTGCTATGACGGTAGAGGAGGAAGCGTCCATTTCCTGAATGTACCCGAGATGAAATCTTGTAGGCATGTAGAGGCTTTCGCCGTCTCCACAGCTGGAAAACAGACGACCACGCTACAAATGGAAGAATTTGGATCTCGTTTGCCGTCTGCCAGCAGTGAAGGCACACCGATGGTACCAATATCTGTTTTAGAATTGTTTAAATATACTTTTATTAATTATAATTAAAAAATAATAATAATTTTAAATATTGTTAAATTTTTAAAATTTTAAAAAATATTATTAGTAAACAACTCAACAAATAAACGTTACTAAATATCATAAACATTGTTGTCTACCTCAACCTTTTTCTCCAGTGTGGAAATAACAATATGCGAGCCTTCCTCATGCCTAACATGATACTTCCTCAAAATATAACACCAATGAGTTTGGAAGAATATGGGAAAACTAGCTCAAGTATAATTAGAAACTAGCTCCCGTACCATCCCTAGACATTTGGTACCGTAATATTGGTAAAATTTTCCCCACATATACTAGTAAGTACTATACGTATAGTACAATTAAATTAGTATAACAAAGAAGAGTATATATCACCAACTTGAACTAAGAATGGATATCGTACCCTATCAAAATTCACTCTTCTAAAATGGTTTGACAAAAGACTGATGACTGCTTTATCATTCCAGAGACAAGCAACTTAACGTTAGTTTACCGGACCTAAACAAGGATAAAAGAAAGAGTTTAAACAGAAAATTCCAATATATGCTTTAACTGACCTAAAGAAACCACCCCATTTCAGTAATTTCACAGTAACATACTATTTTATTCGGATCCTTTGTTTCAAATCACACATCACCACTTAAAATCTACAAGCACAAAAATATTATTAAAAACTACAAGTTTAATATAATTTTTTTTTTAAAAAAAAATACAGATGAGGAGAGGAGTGATGAGGGGGATTCACAGCTCATTTCAGGATAAGCAAACAAGATCACCTTTTGCAGCAGGTATGGGATGCGACAGAGTGCAACTACTCCACTGTGTTATCCACCTGTCAAAACTTTCAAGATCCAACATTTTCCTACAGCTAAGAGTTGGAACTCCTTTTATATTATGGTTGAAAGACATGTGAATGATATTTCAGAATTTAATTCATGATAATTGTACTAGTGCATGAAACCAGTTATAGCAATCCCCTTGATGCTCCTATTGTTTTTACATAAGCTCAAAATAAAACTTTCATGACAGATAAAACTACAAATAAGTTCCAAAACTGATAATTAACTTCACCTAAAATGTAAGAAACAACAGTCCCATCAGGAATGCCAACATAAAACCAGAGCCAATCGCACAAAAGACTTGCAGGCTTACAGCCTTCTTCCTCTTCTACCACCCTTTCTGCGAGTACTATCGGTGGGAATTGGAGTCACATCCTCTGATCACATGAGAAAAAAAAAAACCTAAGTTACAAACATGACTAAACTATTTGGCAAACAACAATCGGAAAATTAATTTACCAACAAAACTGCAGCTCAAAGTCACAAAGTCACTATGATAAGACACACTGATAACATTTCAACTCAAACTCACAATCACAAGCAGCTTCTGCAATTTCCATACTAAGACTTAAGACCTTTACAAGAAGATTTATAAAAATTATCTGAGAATTACAATATTGAAGAGTCATATACTCTTGTGGAAGATTTTGAAAACTGTAACCTCATAGAAAGCCAACACCAAACAGCATAAACAAGGCAGCTGTTATGAAGAATTACATTACAAAGGAAAATGTCCACAAAACAATTCAAAGATTTTACAGCGTTCTGTACTGTAACTGTCAAAAGCTCTTGTTGTACATCAAAATTTGGATTTAAATCCAGCCCACACCATAGTGGTAAGAGCTTTGGGTTTATTTATTGTAACTATTTTTTTTTTTTTAAAAAAAAACAATACTGTACCTATCTAAAATGATTTCCAGCTCAAGACCATAATGAAAGACAAAGGATTGTCGGTGCAAAGTTTTAATTCTACTTAATTGAGAGCCCACATCCCCTTGACAATTTCCATACATAATATTAATCATGTACAGATTGGGGGTTAATTGATTGAGTTTTTATGTTCTGTCGGTATGCTTCAAACAAGATTCAAACTCAATTTGATAAGGTAGATCCCAATTCCCACGTTATCCCCAAACAGAACCAAAAACTACCACAATGATAAAAGGAAGAGTAAATGCCTACAAAAACTCAAGGGAGAATAAGAAAATATCAACATAGTTCGTAAAGCTTTTGACATAGCTTCGCAAATTTAAATACAGCTCACTAGATAGCGCCGGCCGAGAAAAGGCTTCAAAAATTTTTGGCATAGCTTCACAACTTCACATATATTCCACTACATAATACCAGAAGAAAAGGGAAAAAAAAATTATGTTTTGGGTATTAACAGCTAAAGACAATTAAGGGGTGTGGAAATTGTCATATTATTGCATTTTGTTGATGCCTACATAATTCTCTTTTTTACTGTTAATGCATTAGAAAAATTAATGTATTATGATAATTTTTACTTCAAATAAATTATCTTATGCGCTCTATAATTCCCACAAATTAACTTAGCATATAACTCACTGAACTGATAAAATTAATATTAGAAAGCCAATACATAGTAAGAGCCTTACCTATGCGCCCAATTTTCATTCCAGAACGAGCAAGGGCACGAAGAGCAGACTGGGCACCAGGACCAGGTGTTTTGGTCTTGTTCCCACCAGTGGCACGAAGCTTAATATGAAGAGCAGTGATGCCAAGCTCCTGATTTGGAAAAATTAAAGTAGGTAACAAACTTGGCATTGAAAGAAAAGAAGAACTTCAATAAAAAAACATTATGATGAATCCCAACTGACAAATCTATTACAAAAAAGGCCATCGATCAACTATTAAAACAGCACTTGACGCACATCTCTAACCATGATGAGTCTCATCAACTACAAAGAAAAGTTATAAAATGCAAACAAGAAAACACGGCTGCAAGTTCCAGACACAAAATCAGCAATAGGGATGGAGGACTATATTCATAGAGATTTGAACCTTGCATCTGGTGGAAACATCTTGAGCTGCAAGCATAGCAGCATATGGGGAAGACTCATCACGGTCGGCCTTCACCTTCATCCCACCTGGACAAGACAAAATTTGATCTCTCTTAAACTAAACTAATAATAGTGAAAACAGATAGTTACCGAAAAATGCAGGCTAAAAACATTTCATAGGCGCTCAAAAACATGATAATGCACGATTAGAGAACTGGTAAGACTTCCAAAATAAAAATAAAAAAACCATCAACCAACAGAGGAACAGATAACCCATTAAACAGAACAGCAATTTGTCATGGATTATGTCTAAACGCCCTTTTCACTCAGTAAGTATTAAAAAAATCCTCAATCATCATAATAATATATACAAGACTGTGATGTTCTTACATAGGTATTACAAAATTTATGCAATCCCACCATTCACAAATAGGCAAATGGGCGTAGTATTTGTGGGTAAAGCATGCTTTATTTAACAATTAAAGTACAACAATTCACATTCCCTAGACAAGATGTAATGAGTATAGAGATAAAATCAACTGCAAAAGACTCACTTACCAGTGATGCGAACAAGGGTTTCTCTGCCTGACAGATCAGTCACATGCTACAGTTCAACAAACAAATGAGATTAAGACTACACGAGGAAATCTAATCACAATAGTAACAATATATTTCACTTACAATGAATGTGTCATTAAATGATGCAAAAATGTGGGCAACTCCAAAAACATGCTCTCCATCCCTTACAGCAGGTCCAAGTGTCACATTCTCTTCCTTTGGCTCCCTAGTCTTCCTCCTCGACTAAAGAACCAGAAAAAAAAACGTTAAACACCATACAATTTATCAGGCACGCAGTACAATAATTTTTATATGTGTAAGGTACAAATAAACAGAATTAAACAAAGACATTTGATCACATCTGAGAATATTACAACTAAACAGAACAATCAAATTTAATATAAACTTAAAAAAGATAATAAGAGAATACACTACAGCCACAATTAGAAAACCAAAAAAAAAAAAAAAAAAAAGAAAATTGTTAACAAATTTACCCATAATTGAAGATTCACAATAAGAAAAACCCTAGTATGAAAACAAAGTAAACTGCAGCATTGACATGAGATCTGTAAACAGACGCATACACCAAAAAAAAAAAAAAAAATTCCATTCTTGCAGTCTCAATCACATTTTATCAGACCTAATTAGGGGTCAAGGCAATCAAAGCTTTACATATTTCTTTATCACAAAAACTAAAAAAACTAATCACAAAGCAACCGATCTAGATAAAATATAACTCTACATATAAAACTAAAATTGCATTATAAATTCCAACTCAATCTACTAACTTAAACAGATATCGAACCCTAATAAACACAAAAATTCAATAAAAAGACAGTTCAAACAATTGCTAGGTTCAATAAACTAATAAGATAGAGACTGACGGTTTGCGCGAAGAGATCGAAGAAACAAAGACGTAAGTAAAAGGATCGATAATAAATTGAAACTTACCATGGTCGCGAAAAGATAGTGTAAAACGAAGAAGGGTGTAGGGTGTCCGGTTGCTTCTTGTTATCGAATGCGAAAACCCTAAAGAAGAGGCTCGACCATGTGGTGGCTACTAGGTTTTATATGACGAGTCCGATTAGGGTTTTACTATGGACTACTCACTACATGCAAACTCTTCTATTTACATATTCGTCCTCTATTTTTCTCTATTTTCAAAAGGGTGCCGTCATTTATACGCCTGTTTTTGTATTATTATATAATAAATAAATAAATAAATAAAACACACCTGGTACATTATGGATTTCAGCAAGACAGCAGCAAACAGTTATTAGTTTCATGGTTTAGATGACTACTCTTGATAATTAAGAGAAATGTACTCATAAAAAAAAAAAAAAAAAAAAACTAATTACAGATGTTTGTATGCATATTTTCTCATCTATGTATGTTTTGTAAGATATTTGTAGCTGGACTTGAACTTCGTCGCTGGAGCGGTATATAAACGAATTGGAAGAGGATGTGCAATTGATTTATATGATGATTGTTAGTATTTGGTAATTGGTTCGTCCTATTTTGAGTTTAGATCATATATATATAAAATTTAAAATTGTATTCACAATATTATTGAGCACAAGTGATACCTTGATACACCATAATACAATTTAAGAACTTTTTATAAGTTCTTAAACCAATAGTAATAAAGCTAAGTATATAAGAAAAAGTAAGAAAATCTTTGAGGGTGTATAATTTCAAAAAAAAAAAAATGTGGGGAGGGGGGCGGGGCAATCTAATTTTCCTGGGATTCTTACCATTTATCATAAATATTTTTAATTAAAAAAAAAACAAAATTAGCATTTTCTTTTCATATATTTTCTAGTCAAGTATTAGTGCTAAATTATATTAATTATATTTATTTATTTTAAATTATACCTTGTCGACGTCAATTTTTGGTCTCGGTCGACCGGATGATCCAAAGCCCAATACCTGCAATCAGAAAGCACACCAAAGAGAGGAGAGAGAGAGAGAACAAGAGATAGAGGCATAGAGATTTTTACGTGGTTCGGCAATGGTGCCTACATCCACGGGTCACTCTCAATATATTTTTTCAGAGTGACTGTAATACTAAAAATTTTCCTCATCTTTACAATGAATTTTCCCCCTATTTATGGAGAATGAGGGATCATAATTGAGTGATGTACACGTAAAGAAACCAACTACTCTGACATAGCATTTATTACATTGACTAACAACCCTGTCATAGTCATACTGCATTAATTGCTTCCTTGGGATCTGGAATAACATGAAACTCGTTGGTACGAGACCTGAGAGCTGCGAGCTGGATGTTGAGCTAGCTAGGAGCTGAGAGCTGGATGCTGAGCTAGCTGCGAGCTAGGAGCTGGGACCTGCGACCTGAGGTCTGAGCTGCTGAGACATGCAAGCTGATGCTCAGCTTGCATGAGTGCTGACAATTGTGTTTTATTTGCATAACGAGCTGAGACCTGCGACCTGAGTCCTGCGAACTGGATGTCTAACTAGTTGAGAGCTGAATCCTACGAGTTGGGAGCCGAGCTAGCTGAGAACTGAGAGCTGAGCTAACTGAGAACTGAGACTTGGATCAGTTTATTTGATTGGTTCAATGAGCTTTTACCAGTCCATTTTTGCAGTCCCAAAAACACCCATAACACAAGCCCCCCAGCTCCTAGTGTGATTTTCATATTGGGAGCTCGAGCTCGCTGGTAAAAGCTGATGTATCTCATCCTGCCTTGACATTTTTTCAAATTTCGTCCCATCTTGTGATGACTCTACTGAAGCTGCTGAGCTTGATATATTTTCTGAGGCCTTTTATGATTGTGCTTTGTTCCTTGGTTTTTCTGCGAATAGAAAAATCTAGGTGATCAATGTGTTAATCAATATATTGCTCAAGGGTAAAAACACCTTATGAGAGCTTGGAAGGTCGTTTGACCATCACAGGCTGTAGTTCCAGATCATAACTTGATTCAGGAACTCGGCCAGTATGATATGTAAAAACATTGCTGCGAGCTATGCAGGGGTCGGAACTTCGCTTGTCATAGCAATTTGTCGAACTGCATAGGGGACTACGACCTCAGCTAACGGTGTTATAACTAGCTATCTCCAGTGGATCGAAGCTTCAACTAAGATAGCAAACTGTCCAGAAGGTCGCAACCTTTCCTATCATAGTAACGTACTTTTGCGAATTGTCCAGTAGGTTGGCCTCAGCTAACAGTGTCATAGCTATCTATCTCTAGTGGATCGAAGCCTCAGCTAAGATAGCGAGCTAGTGAGCTGTCCAGAGGGTTGCGACCTCAGCTAATATGTCGCGTAAGCGTTTTTTCATAGCATGATTTTAAGAAATCAATAAGGCATCTGTAATATAAAGCATTGAAGAAAATTTATATCTTCTATTGATTTCTTAAATTGAATTACAAATTAGGTACATGACTTGTTGGGAGCAATTGTAATGTGGATGCACTGAGGGTTCATGTCTAGCTTGGGAGCTCGCTGGGACTGCTACTATGCACCACATATTCTCCTAGACGGCCTTGTTTGATCAGGTCCTCGATAGCATCTTTCAGCTTCCAGCAATCTGAAGTATTGTGTCCGATCTCATCATGATAGACACAAAACTTGTTCTTGTTTCTGAACTTAGCAGGGGTCTTTATGTGGTTGAGCTTCTCAAAGTTTTCTCTACCCTTTTCTATTGCAAAGATACTGTCTTGCGTATCTGACAAGACGCTGTAGCTTTCATGACGCCCTTGATGCTGAGGTCGCTCGCTTTTGAGCTCGTTTCTGGCCTTTTAGCGACCTGATACCTTGAGTCCTCATTCTGACCTTCATTTTCGTCTCCACTATTACTTCTTTTCTTCAACTGGTTGGGACTGTCCGGTCCATCCGCTTGATCAGACTTTTTGGGGTCGAATGTTTCTTCTCATCTAATCTCCCTTGCAGCTCGTTCATAGAATTCACCCATGTCCTTTACTGGGGATTTATATATGCTCTCATAGAGCTTCCTGTCCTTGCGAAGCCCAGCTGAGATCGCAGTTAGGATGCTATCATCTGAAGGATTCTCCACGTTAGTGACCTCATGTCTGAACCTAGTAATGTAGTCTTTCAAGGACTCACTCTGCCGCTGAAATACTGTAGCGAGATGGCAGGGTGGTGCGAGCTACTTTTTTAAAGCCTGGTACTGGCTGATGAATCTTCGTTGACATTCCCCCCAATTGTTTATGCTGCGAGCTAGGAGATGCTTGAACCAAGCTCGCGGAATGTCACCCAAGGTGGCTGGAAAACACGACATTTCACCAAGGGATTGATCGTCTGTAGATCCATTTGGATATTGAATGCGTCCAGATGATCATAAGGGTCGCTGTCCCCATTATAAGGTTGAATGCCAGGGAGCTTGAATCTGGAAGGGAGAGGTTGTGTCTCAATCTCCCTGGTGAGAGGGGTCCTCTCCTCATACTGCTTTTCCAGATTTTGAGGTCCAGGTTGCTCCTTCAGCTGCTGAACCCTCTGCATCAGTTCTTCTATTGCTGGGTTTTAAGGGTTATAACCTCCTTCGAGCTTGTGACCTTGAGAGCTGCAATCTGAGGTACCTTCCAAACGAGACCTTTGCGAGCTCCTAGCTTCATGAGCTCGGCAACCTTCAGTTCTTGAACGCGAGTTGGAGGAATGAACTGAGTTGGCAGGTCGAGGCTGATCTCTGAGTGGTCTTTCGGGAACTGGTGCTTGGGCCTGTACTAGTGCCTTGATTGCCTCAGCGAGTTGCTGCACTGTATCTTCTAACATTTCTTACCGCTGGTGCCATACATGCAGCCCCTCAGCCATAGGGTCTAATGGTGCTGGCTGGTGAGAGGTCGTTGGAGGCATACCTACAGCAACACCTATCATGAGGGCGTGAGATGTGCCTGATATTGGCACAACAGCATTCTCCCTCAGTTGGAAATCATGGTTCTACTGATTTACTTGCCTTTCAGGTGGATTAGCTGTTGGGTTTGAACTTCTGGTTGTTCTTCCTTTTGTCATGGTTGCTGAAAGTTCAAGATTGCAGTCTAGGGCCTTTCTTCTAGCGCTAATTTATGTCGACGTTGATTTTTGGTCTCGGTCGACCGGATGATCCAAAGCCCAATACCTGCAATCAGAAAGCACACCAAAGAGAGGAGAGAGGAAGAACAAGAGATAGAGGCACAGAGATTTTTACGTGGTTCGGCAATGGTGCCTACATCCACGGGTCACTCTCAATATATTTTTTCAGAGTGACTGTAATACTAAAAATCTTCCTCCTCTTTATAATGAATTTCCTTCCTATTTATAGAGAATGGAGGATCATAATTGAGTGATGTACACGTAAAGAAACCAACTACTCTGACATAGCATTTATTACATTGACTAACAACTCTGTCATAGTCATACTGCATTAATGGCTCATTGGGATCTGGAATAACATGGAACTCGCTGGTACGAGACCTGAGAGCTGCGAGCTGGATGCTGAGCTAACTATGAGTTGGGAGCTGGATGCTGAACTAGCTACGAGCTGGAGCTGGCTGCTGAGCTAACTGCGAGCTAGGAGCTGGATACTGAGCTAGCTGCGAGTTGGGAACTGGAACCTGCGACCTGAGGTCTGAGTTGCTGAGACCTGCGAGCTGATGCTCAGCTCGCATGAGTGCTGACAGTTGTGTTTTATTTGCATAACGAGCTACGATCTGCGATCTGCGACCTGAGTCCTGCGAGCTGGATGTCTAACTAGCTGAGAGCTGAATCCTACGATTTGAGAGCCGAGCTAGCTAAGAACTGAGAGCTTAGAACTGAGAGTTGGATCAGTTTATTTGATTGGTTCAATGGGCTTTTACCAACCTATTTTTGCAGCCCTAAAAACACCTATAACATACTTGTATAATCAATTATTAATCATAAGCACACATATTAAGGCATATTAAGAGAAATTGTAACTAATAAATATATTGATTTGTATTATGCGCATTGCGGATCAACATAATCTTTCACACAAAGATTAAGCTTAGTGAAAGTGGACATCTTTCGTTTGAAAAACACTTATGTTAGGGTGATTCGAAGGTTGACTACGGAAGCACCCATTGATGCCTAAGTCAATAACGTTTCTCTCTGAATCAATTTCTCTCATTAAAATTGTAAGCTAAAAACATCATCCGTAAACAAGAAAGAAAGTTACTTTAATGAGAGGACAAAGTTCATTTTCCAGTGTCATAGTACATGCAAGGATGCTTCCCATTTGTCAATATTTTTCATACTTTTATTGACAAATGTGTATATATGAAAGAAAAACATTATCACAATTTTAAGAGAAGTGTAACTCATGCTCGTGATTTGAGTGATTAATACATTTCTCATTCATATTACAATTATGAGGTTCCAATTTTATTATGCATATTTACAAATATATGTAAAAAATTTTATTCTTTTATTATGGAAATAGATTTTTTCTGGTTATAGAAGTTTGCGCCCATTTCTAAAGGAGTGAATTTCATTTGGAATTATGAAAATAGATTTTTAGACTTGATAAGTTTTGATAGATTTTTGACCATTAGTAGTGACAAATTTTGATTTTCGATTATATTATAATTAATAAAAAATAATAAAGAGGTACAATAAAAAGAGAAAATAAAATTATTACAACCATGTTTGGCATAGCTATAACTTAAGGAAACCCCTTTTTTTAAAAAAAAAAAAAAAAAATTATTTTATAAGCTCAAGAACAACTTACAAGACTGTCAAGGGTTACCACGCACAATAGCTTTTACGTTTCGCTTAGTATGCTGTATTGTATTAAATTATATTAACTTAGACACAATACAGTATTTTGTTTGGTACAGCATTAAATTAGACGGGATAAGATTAAACGTAATTTGATCAATAACTATTACTGAAAATTATAATTTTTAATATTATTTGTTTAATAAGGTCAAAGCTTTTATTTTTTGTTAAATAAAATCATATTCAATAATTTTATATAAAATAAAATATTTTAAATTATGTATCGATAAAATATGTAGTAATTTAATGCTAAAATTAAAATTAGATCTAAATTATTGTCACAAAAATATAATTATTTTAAATTAATTTTATATTTGTGTATGAAATATCAAATTACAATAAATAAAAAAAATCAAGGAAAATGTAGTTTTCTAAAGGTAGGAAAATCTAGTTAAATAAATACATTCTCAAAACTTAACAGAAGATATTTAAAAGAAAAAAGAAAAAAACAGAAGATGGAATTAGGTTATCATAAATAAAGTAACTAATTTACAATAAATAAAGAAAACTAAAAAAAAGAAAGAAAAAAAACATTGGTTGACTAAAGTTTGATTAAAAGTCAACACCAAAAGACCTGGATCGATTGAATCCCACCATCTCCTGTAAACAACCGTTGGTTTAGGGTACTTTAAATGAGTGTGGCAAAGGAGCACCTCCAGTGCACTGTGCATGCTAAAATTTCAAAATTAAGACTTGAGTGGAAATAAGTTTTATTAGGGAAAAATTAAGAAAAAAACAGCCCCTCAGTTGTGGTGAGTTAAATGAAATCCACTATAAAGGCGAGATAAATCAAACCCATCTCCATTTAAAAAAAAAAAAAAAAAAAATCAAAGAAGAACCAGCAATCGGTCAAGGAAGAAGAACCAGAAGAAGAAGAATTAGAAGGAGCAGTGTAACAAAGCGTCCTGCAAGTTATCGTTGCTCATCAGCTTGTACACCAGTAGCACACGGTGCCGTTTCGTGTTGGAGGAGAAACCCAAAACCAAAACGACCCAATTGCCGGATTCGAGCAAGGAACCCAAGTAGAGCTCGTTGTCGGTGGTGCGACGGAGGAGCAAGTAGGAGAATCGGAAGGGCAGCTTGGTGGTGGTAAAGGGGACGGTGCGTTTCTTGGTGAGCTTGGAGCAGAAGCAGTAGCTAAGGATAAGGAGGAGAGAGAAGGCAACGGTGGCAGCAGGAGGTGGGACACGTGACGGTCGTGGCAGTCGTGGCGGTGGTTGTGGGGGGTGGAGTGGGAGGGGCTGATCAATGGTGGATATTCCGGGATTTTTGTTGTTGTGACTTGTGAGTTGTCAACATCGATTTTTGGTCTCGGGCGACCGGATGATCCAAAGCCCAACACCTGCAATCAGAAAGCACACCTGTTGACGTCGATTTTTGGTCTCGGTCAACCGGATGATGCAAAGCCCAATACCTGCAATCAGAAAGCACACCAAAGAAAGGAGAGAGGAAGAACCAGAGAAGGAACACTGAGATTTTTTACGTGATTCGGCCAAAATGGTGCCTACATCCACGAGTCACTCTCAATATTTTGTTTTTTCAGAGTGACTGTTCCACTAAAATTTTTTCGTCTCTCTTTTTACAATGAATTTTCCTCCCTATTTATAGAGAATGAGAGATTATAATGGAGTGAAGTACACGTAAAGAAATTAACTACTCTGACATAACATTTATTACATTAACTAACAACTCTGTCATAGCCATACTGCATTAATTGCTCCTCGGGATCTGGAATAACATGAAGCTTGTTGGTACGAGACCTGAGAGCTGAGAGCTTCATTCTGCGAGCTGAGCTAGCTGAGAGCTGAGAGCTGGAGCTGAGAAGCTAGAGCTAGGAGCTCGAGCTAAGAGCTGCGAGCTGGAGCTGGCTAAGAGCTGCGAGCTGAGCTAGCTGAGAGCTGAGGAGCTGGATGTTGAGAAGCTGGAGCTGAGAGCTGGAGCTGAGAGCTCGAGCTGAGAGCTGCGAGCTGAGCTAGCTAAGAGCTGAGGAGCTGGATGCTGAGAAGCTGGAGCTGGAGCTGAGAGCTGAGCTGAGCTAGCTAGCTGAGAGCTGGAGCTGCGAGCTGGAGCTGGGAGCTCGAGCTGAGAGCTACGACCTGCGACCTGGATGTCGAGGAGTTGAGAGTTAAGAGCTGTGAGCTCCATCCTACTAGCTGAGCTGGAGGTAGCTGCGAGCTAGCTTGCTGCGAGCTGAGGAGCTGAGAGCTAGCTAGCTGCGAGCTGAGAGCTAGGTGTTGAGGATTCTGGGCTTCTTCTCTTGGGCTCGCTCATTGGGCCTTTTCCTTGGGCTTTTACTAGCCCATTTTTACAGTCCCAAAAATAGGTATAACATAAGCCCCCCAGCTCCTAGTGCGATTTTCGGACTGGGAGCTCGAGCTCACTGGTAAAAGCTGATGTATCTCATCCTGCCTTGGCATTTTTTTAGATTTCATCCCACCTCATGATGACTTTACTGAAGTTACTGAGCTTGATATATGTTCTGAGGCCTTTTATGATTGTGCTTCGTTCCCCTGATTTTTTCCTGCGAACAGAAAAATCTAGGTGATCAATGTGTTAATCAATGTATTGCTCAAGGGTAAAAACACCTTATGAGAGCTCGGAAGGTCGCTTGACCATCATAGATTGGGGTTCCAGATCATAATTCGATTCAGGAACTCAGCCAGCATAATATATAAAAACATTGCTGCAAGCTATGCAGGGGTCAGAACCTCGCCTGTCATAACAGTTTGTCGAACTACGGAGGGGGCTGTGACCTCAGCTAAAAACGCTAGCTATCTCCAGTGGATCGAAGCCTCAGCTAAGATAGCAAGCTGTCCAGTAGGTCGTAACCTCTCCTATCGTAGTGACGCACTTTTGCGAATTGTCCAGTAGGTCGGCCTCAGCTAACAGGTTATAGCTAGCTATCTCCAGTGGATCAGAGCCTCAGCTAAGATAACGAGCTAATGAGCTGTCCAAAGGGCTGCGACCTCAGCTAACAAGTCGCTTAAGCACTTTTTCATAACATGATTTTAAGAAATCAATAAAGCAACTGTAATATAAATCATTAAAGAAAGTTCATATCTTCTATTGATTTCTTAAATTAAATTACAAATTAGGTACATGACCTGTTGGGAGCAACTGTAATGCGAATGCATTGAGGATTCATGTCTAGCTTGGGAGCTCGCTGGGACTGCTACTATGCACCACATATTCTCCTAGACGGCCTTGTTTGATCAGGTCCTCGATAGCATTTTTTAACTTCCAGCAATCTGAAGTATTGTGCCCAATCTCATCATGATAGACACAAAATTTGTTCTTGTTTCTGAAATTAGTAGGGGTCTTTATGGGGTTAGGCTTCCCAAAGTCTTCTCTATCCCTTTCTACTGCAAATATGCTATCTTGTGTATCTGACAAGACGCTGTAGCTTTCATGACGCCCTTGATGCTGAGGTCGCTCACTTCTGAGGTCGTTTCTGGCCTTTTTGGCGACCTGGTGCCTTGAGCTTCTATTCTGACCCTCACTTTCATCTTCACCATTACTTCTTTTCTTCAGTTGGCTGGGACTGCTTGGTCCATCCACTTGGTCAAACTTTTTAGGGTCGAATGTTTCTTCCCATTTAATCTCCCTTGCAGCTCGTTCATAGAATTCACCCATGTCCTTTACTGGGGATTTATATATGCTCTCATAGAGCTTCCCATCCTTACGAAGGCCAGCTGAGATCGCAGTTAGGATGCTATCATCCGAGGGACTCTCCACGTTAGCGATCTCATGCCTGAACCTGGTAATATAATCTTTTAAGGGCTCGCTTTGTCGTTGAAATACTGTAGCGAGGTGGCAAAGTGGTGCGAGCTGCTTTTTTAAGGCCTGGTACTAGCTGATGAATCTTTGCTGACATTCCCCCCAACTGTTTATGCTACGAGCTGGGAGACGCTTGAACCAAGCTCGCGGAACATCGCCCAAGGTGGCTGGAAAAATACGGCATTTTACCAAGGGGCTGGACGTCTGAAGATCCATTTGAATATTGAATGCGTCCAGATGATCGTAAGGGTCGCTGTCCCCATTATAAGATGGAATGCTGGGGAGCTTGAATCTGGAAGGGAGAGGTTGTAGCTCGATCTTCCTAGTGAGAGGGGTTCTTTCCTCATACTGCTCTTTCAGATCCTGGGGTCCAGGTTGCTCCTCCAACTACTGAACCCTCTGAAGGAGCTCTTCTATTGCTGGGTTTTGAGGGTTATAGCCTCCCTCGAGCTCACGACCTTGAGAGCTGTTATTTGAGGTGTCTTCCAGACGAGACCTTTGTGAGCTCCTAGCTCCACGAGCTCGACGACCTTCGGTTCTTGAATGCGAGCTGGAGGAATGAACTGAGTCAGCAGGTCGTGGTTGATCTTCGAGTGGTCCCTCAAGGGCTGGCGCCTGGGCTTGTACCAACGCCCTTATTGCCTCAGCGAGCTGACGCACTGTATGCTCTAACATTTCTTGCTGCTGGTGCTGGTTGGTGAGAAGTCGGTGGGGGCACACCTACAACAACACTTGTCATGGGGGGGCGTGAGATGTACCTGATATTGGCACAACAACATTTTTTCTTAGTTGAAAATCACGCTCTTGCTTATCTGCTTGCCTTTCAGGTGGATTAGCTATCGGGTCTGAACTTCTGGTTGTTCTTCCTTTCGCCATGGTTGCTGAAAGTTCAAGATTGCAGTCTGGGCCCTTCCTCTAGCGTCAAAAGATGTTGACGTCAATTTTTGGTCTCGGTCAACCGGATGATGCAAAGCCCAATACCTGCAATCAGAAAGCACACCAAAGAAAGGAGAGAGGAAGAACCAGAGAAGGAACACTGAGATTTTTTACGTGGTTCGGCCAAAATGGTGCCTACATCCACGAGTCACTCTCAATATTTTGTTTTTTCAGAGTGACTGTTCCACTAAAATTTTTCCGTCTCTCTTTTTACAATGAATTTCCCTCCCTATTTATAGAGAATGAGTGATTATAATGGAGTGAAGTACACGTAAAGAAATTAACTACTCTGACATATCATTTATTACATGAACTAACAACTCTGTCATAGCCATACTGCATTAATTGCTCCTCGGGATCTGGAATAACATGGAGCTTGCTGGTACGAGACCTGAGAGCTGAGAGCTCCATCCTGCGAGCTGAGCTAGCTGAGAGTTGAGGAGCTGGATGTTGAGAAGCTAGAGCTAGGAGCTCGAGCTGAGAGCTGCGAGCTGGAGCTGAGCTGCGAGCTGAGCTAGCTGAGAGCTGAGGAGCTGGATGCTGAGAAGCTGGAGCTGGGAGCTCGAGCTGAAAGCTGCGAGCTGGAGCTGGGAGCTCGAGCTGAGAGCTGCAAGTTGGAGCTACGAGCTGGAGCTAGGAGCTCGAGCTGCGAGCTCGAGCTTACGAGCTGTGAGCTGCGACCTGGATGCCGAGGAGTTGAGAGTTAAGAGCTGTGAGCTCCATCCTACTAGCTGAGCTGGAGGTAGCTGCGAGCTAGCTTGCTGCGAGTTGAGGAGCTGAGAGCTTGCTAGCTGCGAGCTGAGAGCTAGGTGTTGAGGATTCTGGGTTTCTTCTCTTAGGCTCACTCATTGGGCCTTTTCCTTGGGCTTTTACTAGCCCATTTTTACAGTCTCAAAAATAGGTATAACAACACCAAATAGAGGAGAGAGGAAGAACAAGAGATAGAGGTACAGAGATTTTTACATTGTTCGGCAATGGTACCTACATCCACGGGCCACTCTCAATATATTTTTTCAGAGTGACTGTAATACTAAAAAATTTCCTCCCCTTTATAATGAATTTCCCCCCTATTTATAGAGAATGAGGGATCATAATTGAGTGATGTACACGTAAAAAAACCAACTACTCTGACATAGCATTTATTACATTGACTAATAACTCTATCATAGTTATACTGTATTAATTGCTCCTTGGGATCTGGAATAACACGGAACTCGCTGGTACGAGACGTGAGAGTTGCAAGCTGGATGCTGAGCTAGTGCGAGCTGAGAGTTGGGACCTGCGACCTGAAGTCTGAACTGCTGAGACCTGCGAGCTGATGCTCAACTCGCATGAGTGCTTACAGTGGTGTTTTATTTGCATAACGAGCTGCGACCTGTGACCTGCAACCTAAGTCTTGCAAGCTGGATGTCTAACTAGCTGAGAGTTGAATCCTACGAGCTGGGAGCCGAGCTAGCTGAGAACTGAGAGCGAAGCTAGCTGAGAATTGAGAGTTGGATCAGTTTATTTGATTGATTCAATGGGCTTTTACCAGCCTATTTTTGCAGTCCCAAAAACACCCATAACACAAGCCCTCCAGCTCTTAGTGCGATTTTTGGACTGGGAGCTCGAGCTCCCTGGTAAAAGCTGATGTATCTTATCCTGCCTTGGCATTTTTTCAGACTTCGTCTCATTTTATGATGACTCTACTGAAACTGCTGAGCTTGATATATTTTCTGAGGCCTTTTATGATTGTGCTCTGTTCCTTGGTTTTTCCTACGAACAAAAAAATCTAGGTAATCAATGTGCTAATCAATATATTACTCAAGAGTAGAAACACCTTATGAGAACTTGGAAGGTTGTTTGACCATCACAGGCTGTGGTTCCAGATCATAACTTGATTCAGGAACTCGGCCAGTATGATATGTAAAAACACTACTGCGAGCTATGCAGGGAGTCGGAATCTCGCCTGTCATAGCAATTTGTCGAACTACATAGGGGGCTACGACCTCAGCTAACAGTGTTATAGCTAGCTATCTCCAGTGGATCGAAGCCTCAACTAAGATAGCAAGCTGTCCAGTAGGTCGCAACCTTTCCTATCATAGTAACGCACTTTTACGAATTGTCCAGTAGGTCGGTCTCAGCTAACAGTGTCATAGTTAGGGATGGCAATGGATCGGATCGGATCGGGTTTTGTCCTTTCCGAACCCAATCCGAAATTTTTGAGGGATGCTCCAAACTCAACCCTTGCCCCAAACGGATCATTACTTTCTGTCTCAAACCCAAACCCAATTGGAGGGACTTGCCCAAAATCCGACTCATTGACCCGATTTAATTTTTAACTAAAACAAATATGTAAAAAAAAAAAAAAAAAACACAACAAATATAAAAAGATTAACTACATTTATGATGAAATGTTATTACACAATCCAAAATATTAATACTACATAGTCATGAATACCAAAATAATAGCAACAACATAATCAAGTTTCATTTAAAACACTAAATAAATAAATAACTGAAAACATTATAAAAATTCATGCTAAAAATCCATCCTAATGCTTTTAAACACGAACCTATAACCCTAAAAAAGAAAAAAAAAAACTTTAAGTTAATAAGTTTTAATGGTACGTAAAAATAATATTAAAAATGTAATATATAATTATCATAAATACAAAAATATAATATATGTCGGGTTAATGGGGTGGGTCGGGGCAAAAAAGTTTGCCCCGTTACTGACCCGGTAACCCAATTGGATCAGTCTTTTGGCTCCAAATTCGTCCCAAAGTCAAATTTTTTTGCTCCAAATCTGTCCCAAATAGATCGGATTTTTTTGGGTTTGGATCAGATCAAGTATTTTTGCCATCCCTAGTCATAGTTAGCTGTCTCTCTAGTGGATCGAAGCCTCAGTTAAGATAGCGAGCTAGTGAGCTGTCCAGAGGGTTACGACCTCAGCTAACAGGTCGCGTAAGCGCTTTTTCATAGCATGATTTTAAGAAATCAATAAGGCAGCTGTAATATAAAGCATTGAAGAAAATTTATATCTTCTATTGATTTCTTAAATTGAATTATAAATTAGGTACATGACCTTTTGAGAGCAATTGTAATTTGGATGCACTGAAGGTTCATGTCTAGTTTGGGAGCTCGTTGGGACTGCTAGTATGCACCATATATTCTCCTAGACGGCCTTGTTTGATCAGGTCCTCGATAGCATCTTTCAGCTTCTAGCAATCTGAAGTATTGTGCCTGACCTCATCATAATAGGCACAAAACTTGTTCTTGTTTCTGAACTTAGCAGAGGTTTTTATGGGATTGGGCTTCCCAAAGTCTTATCTACCCTTTTATATTGCAAAGATACTGTCTTGCGTATCTGACAAAACGCTGTAGCTTTCATGACGCCCTTGATGCTGAGGTCGCTCGCTTCTGAGCTCGTTTCTGACCTTTTTAGCGACCTGATACCTTGAGTACTCATTCTGACCTTCATTTCCGTCTCCACTATTACTTCTTTTCTTCAGCTGGTTGGGACTGCCCGATCCATCCTCTTGATCAGACTTTTTGGGGTCGAATGTTTCTTCCCATCTAATGTCTCTTGCAGCTCGTTCGTAGAATTCATCCAAGTCCTTTACTGGGGATTTATATATGCTCTCATAGAGCTTCTCGTCCTTGCGAAGCCCAGCTGAGATCGCAGTTAGGATGCTATCATCTGAGAGATTCTCCACGTTAGCGACCTCATGTCTGAACCTGGTAATGTAGTCTTTCAAGGACTCACTCTGTCCCTGAAATACTGTAGCGAGGTGGCAGGGTGGTACGAGCTGCTTTTTTAAAGCCTGGTACTAGCTGATGAATCTTCGTTAACATTCCCCCCAACTGTTTATGCTGTGAGCTGGGAGACGCTTGAACCAAGTTCGTGGAATGTCACCCAAGGTGACTGGAAAAACACGACATTTCACCAAGGGATTGATCGTCTGGAGATCCATTTAGATATTGAATGCGTCCAGATATCATAAGTGTCGCTGTCCCCATTATAAAGTGGAATGCCAGGTAGCTTGAATCTGGAAGGGAGAGGTTGCGTCTCAATCTCCCTGGTGAGAGGGGTCCTCTCCTTATATTGCTTTTCCAGATTTTGAGGTTCAGGTTGCTCCTCCAGCTGCTGAACCCTCTGCATCAGTTCTTCTATTGTTGGGTTTTGAGGGTTATATCCTCCCTTGAGCTTGTGACCTTGAGAGCTGCGATCTGAGGTACCTTCCAAATGAGACCTTTGCGAGCTCCTAGCTCCACAAGCTCGGCGACTTTCAGTTCTTGAACGCGAGCTGGAGGAATGAACTGAGTTAGCAGGTCGAGGCTGATCTCCGAGTGGTATTTCGGGAGCTAGTGCTTGGGCTTGTACCAGTGCCCTGATTGCCTCAGCGAGTTGCTGCACTGTATCCTCTAACATTTCTTATCGCTGGTGCCATACATGCAGCCCCCCGGCCATAGAGTCTAATGGTACTGGCTAGTGAGAGGTCGTTGGAGGCATACCTACAACAACACCTGTCATGGGGGCGTGAGATGTGTCTGATATTGACATAGCAACATTCTCCCTCAATTGGAAATCATGCTCTTGCTGATCTGCTTGCCTTTCAGGTGGATTAGCTGTTGGGTTTAAACTTCTGGTTGTTCTTCTTTTCGCAATGGTTGCTGAAAGTTCAAGATTGCAGTCTGAGGCTCTTCCTTTAGCGCCAATTTATGTCGACGTCGATTTTTGGTCTCGGTCGACCGGATGATCCAAAGCTCAATATCTACAATCAGAAAGCACACCAAAGAGAGGAGAGAGGAAGAACAAGAGATAGAGGCACAGAGATTTTTACATGGTTCGGCAATGATGTCTACATCCACGGTCACTCTCAATATATTTTTTCAGAGTGACTGTAATACTAAAAATCTTCCTCCCCTTTACAATGAATTTCCCCCTATTTATAGAGAATAGGGGATCATAATTGAGTGATGTATACGTAAAGAAACCAACTACTCTGACATAATATTTATTATATTGACTAACAACTCTGTCATAGTCATACTGCATTAATTGCTCATTGGGATCTAGAATGACATGGAACTCGCTAGTACAAGACCTGAGAGCTGCGAGCTAGATGCTGAACTAGCTGCGAATTGGGAGCTGGATGCTGAGCTAGCTACAAGCTGAGAGCTGAGCTAAGAGCTAGTGAGCTGAGAGCTGGATGCTGAGCTAGCTGGGAGCTGGGACTTACGACCTGAGATCTGAGCTGCTGAGACCTGCGAGCTGATGCTCAGCTCGCATGAGTGCTGACAATTGTGTTTTATTTGCATAACGAGCTGCGACCTGCGACCTGCGACCTGAGTCCTACGAGCTGGATGTCTAACTAACTGAGAGCTGAATCTTACGAGCTGAGAGCCGAGCTAGCTGAGAACTGAGAGTTGGATCAGTTTATTTGATTGGTTCAATGAGTTTTTACCAGTCCATTTTTGCAGTCCCAAAAACACCCATAACATGAGTGTTGATTTGCCTTTTGAAAACATGTTCATTAATTTTTAAAAATTAATTTAATCCAATTTTATTTATCACACCAAACATATCATAACACTTATTTATCTAATATTATACTGTACCAAACACATTATATCACTAATTTATCCAATCTTATCTTATTCAATCAAATCCAATCCAATTTAATCCATAAAAATAATCCAATCAAATCTCACGCATCAAACGGAACCTTATAGTTGGAAGGTTCACCTTTTTACAAATATCTCTAAAGGCATCCGTGTGTAGAGATGGGCAAATGTGAATGTCTAAGTTATTTTCAGATTGGAGAACAGATGGGCTCATAAACCAACCTCTATGGCCATTGTCTATTTGTCTCTTAAGAAGCAGCAATTGAGTGACCTTATCAATCTTGATTAATATAGTTTTTTACTTGAAAGAAGAACATGGAATAGTCATTTAGCATTGTTCAGAGGAGAATACTATCTGTCAATGGTAGGTAGCTGGCGCCAAGTGTCAATTGCCCCATGCCAAATATTTAGGCATGGTTCGACACCCAAGTAGGCAAAAAAAAATAAAGTTCTCTCACCTTTATGTGTGGATTGTTTCCCCACCTTCATATGGACCTTTTTCCAACCTCTACGGGACAAATTGCTCTCATATGGAAGCAAGAACTCGAGCTACATCACCAACACTCCTATCTCGATTGGTTATAGTAACCCCTTGAATCTCAGTCTCAGTCCCCCCCCCCCCCCCCCCCCCCCCCCCCCCCCCCCCCCCCAAAAAAAAAAAAAACACCACTATCTTCCAAATTTTCATGATAGATGTTAGCCAAGGCTCCTTTTCTAATATAAAAATGATTATTTGTAACATTTGTTTTCGTTTAATGATGCTTTCTTCTCTTATATTTCTTTTATTCCAGTGTTGCCAAATAAAGAAGCGTATATCTACTTTCACAATTAAAAGACATGCTAAAACCAATCACTAATTATAGGATGAGAATATTTACATTTATAATTAAAAAACAACTACTACTACAACAAAAAGAAACTACACACATTAACTTGCAAAATACAATTGATCTCAATTGAAATCCCCATCACTTTAGTGAATGAGGAAGCATACATCCACTCCCACTTGTGCTAACATGTAACATTCCTTTAGAAAAATAATTTAAACTTAGTATCATATTAAAAGTTTAACTTGTTTTGGATTAACTTTAATAATTGTCTTAACACATAAACACTACCACAATGAGTATACACTTCCCCATCCACTTCCACCTGTAATGATCGAAGTTCAAATAACACCACACATATTTTACAAGTTCTATACAGAGAATTTTTTTTCCCTTATTACGAAAGTAGTCATCTCTTCTTATGTAAGTAAATATCCAAACCACACAAATTGAAAGTGATCTCCGATGACTTGTGACCTGTCCGGTATCATCTTTACCTTTAAAACGAAAAAGTTGGCTTTACATTACATGTGTCGTTCTACCCAATTTAAGGATAAAAAAAATAAATAAAAACAATGGTATAGAAGCTTCTGTCCCATCCCACCCGATATCAATATAGGTGGTGGGACACAACAATCCGGCTGTGACCTAATTGAATGTCAACTTGGTATTATAAACCCATGTCAAGTGAAGTGAAGCACATCAAAAACCGAAGAATTGGTACAATCTCAGTCATTTCCTCATGCACCAAATGGGACAAGGAATTGGAAATCCTTATTCTTCAGTGTTAATATTCACTTCAAAGCAATTCTCAACGAGAAGGGGACACATTACTATTTTTATAAAATCTAAACTGTATAAACAAGTAATCTCACAATCAGTACAATGAGCAGTCTCAATTGTCAATATGGATATAAAATATCAGGTAAAATTCCATTGAAACATATGCATATGACGCCCAAATTTTAAATGCATCCAGTAATTGAAACAAGCATTGCTCTCTTCACATTAGTGCTAAAGCTAAACCTCTCACAATTAACTTCAGATTATGAGTGTAGCATAGTAACCATTTGTGAGAGCAGAAGGAAAACAAAGCTATTTATCTCATAAATCAATGCAAGCCAAGTAAACAACAAGCCATGACAACAGGTATAATCAACATTAGTGCAGCATCTAACATTTGCCTGATATCATAGAATGATGACTTCTTGATTTATGTTACAATTCCCAAACTTACAACTGTCATGCATACAAATTAAACAACTACGATAATGAGGCTCTCCGGCTACAATCAATGATCCTCCATTCAGAAATGGAATATCAAATGTCCATACATAATTCTGTAGTTTTCTCTTGCGCATTTACTATAGCAAATTAGTAAAAAAATTGAAGTGGAAAAGGCTTTTGAATCAAGATAACAGTTGTTCAATCAAAAGAAACTAGAAGAGTAAACATTTTGGTGATCCTAACTACAAAAATAATCACAGATGGATGAGTAAATTTTCCAGAACTTATGCAGAAACAAGGCCTAAATACCCAGCAAATAAGGCCAACACTGATGATACAACATAAGCACCTGCCACAATCATTGGCTCACTAAGCCCACATAACTCCAAATGATGATGGAAGGGAGCCATTCTAAACAATCGGCGTCCGGCTCCCTGCAAGCGCTTGGTTGTCTTAAAGTACAACACCTAAAACAAATTTAGAGTTGGTTATCAGACCACCCAGGAAAATCATGCATTCTGAACACGGTTATAAGCATCCATTTTTCAATTCAAGCAGTACCAGGTAAATTAAAATATAGTGCACAGTCACATGTAAGTCATCATGCTTACCCACCCACAAATCAAAAATTAAAAACAATGTGTCCAAGTGCATGCATGCTGATGGTAAACAAAATAGAAGTAATAACAAATGAAGAAAAAAAAAAAATTGGTTCAACAGATCAGTAATTGGAGGGAAATACAAAACAACACATGGTTCTGCACCTTTTCCTCATAACAATAATGTAAAACATTAGTAATGGAACAGTACTAGTAATAATGTGAAAAGAAGCCACAAAAAGTTGAGTCTTAGTTGAAAAGCAACGAAACATAACAGGAGGCCAACTCAGGCAATGATCAAATAGTTTAGTCCACTTATGACCACTCATGAAGTATCAATCTAAAAGTATGGCTTTTGGGAATAGACAAGTTTAAACCAAAAATGAGAATTAAACCATGATAGCCTTTTTCAACTGATCTTCCTTTTGTTCATAAGAACTTTGTACCTACTAGCTTCCTTTAAAGATCATTTTTCTTTGTTATCTCTGCCTAATCACAATTTACAAGATTCCTCAATCAACAAACATCTATATATACAAAAACCTGAATAAGGAAAAAAATGTATTAACAAAAATAAAAAACTAAACATGGACATTACAACATGTTTGAGAATTTATAGCCATAGCATGTGACTGAGTGCCAACGGCACATGCAAGCAAAAGCATTTATATCATTCATGAAAAAGAAATAGAAAAAGAAAAGGAAACAGATTAAGGGAGATTGAATGAGCAAGTACGAAAGAACCATGGTGTTATACTATTATATTTATTGAAAGAACTGCTGTCACTTCCTGACTGAATCAGTTCTCCAACTTCAGATGATAGAAAGAACAATTTGTCATGGACAGTATTATTGACATAAGTACCTGCATAATAACAGATGATGCTTCCAAAACAAAAATCCCACATGAAACAAACAACGGGAAAAACATTCCAGTACAAGCAGCCATCGCAGCTAATGCTCCACCAAGGGCCAAAGATCCAGTATCACCCATAAACACGGATGCCTTGTATCTATTGTGTGCAAGAAAACCAACACATGCTCCTGCCATAGACGCTCCAAATACAGAAAGGTCTGCTTTGAAATGTAAATTTTGCAGTTAGTGTGAGATAAGTATCTAGGAAAGACGAGGCTTAAAAAATGCTACTTGTGTACAACACAATAATACTTATAATAGCTATTCTTCCTTTTAGCTTTCTTGGTTTTCCTTTTTTAACCTTTACTTTAAGTAATTGCAAAATTGAATTATTGGTAAGCATACTTCAAGTAACTAAGTATATCAATAATTTGATATTATAAATTATAATGTAATAGCTGTCTTAAATCATCCTGAATTAAAATGATAGATTTGAACACTACTTTATAGGATAAGTATAATGGAGAAGGTGGTTGGAATTGATTATGTAGGCATTGATACTTTCGCACAGCTAAATAAGATTATGATGGAAGCATTTTGGGCATGCAAGTTATGTTTTATTATTTGTAGCTGTACAACAAAAAGTATCAAGAAAACTGAAAACCGCTTCACTAATCATTGCCTGCTTTACAGACTTATTGATTTAAATTCAACCATGAATAACTCTAGATAGTAAGCTTGTGTAAAAGTCATACTTGTTTGCAGCATGAGTAACAGTTTTAACAGAACAAAGGCTTTCAAATATAATTTCCACTACAAAAACACATATTGCCCAAGATACATAAACTAAGGGATTCTCTTACCTTGTATGAGATATGAATTGAGAAACCAGAAAACAAGAATAACATGAATACACTAACATGTTTAAAGTCTAAATGGAAAGGTCCCCTTTCAAGTCAAGAAGTTATTCAATGACATCTATACTGACCAGAGCATATAGGGAGCACTGCTATTGACATTCCAATAAAAGCCAGTGCAGCCGTTCCTCCAGCAAGGCCATCAAGACCATCTGTTAGGTTAATCCCGTTTCCCATTGAAACAAAAGTAAAGGAAGTCAACAGGAGATAACATTTTCCCAAGCACAGAAGACCTAGTGGTGCAGGTAGAGGAACCAACATTTTCCTGCATTACAAACAAAAAAATGATCTGAATAAATACTGCATTCAGGCGAAACAGTTATCTATAAAGAACAAACAGGAAGTTATGACAACAGTTACTGATATGCTTGTCATGTCATACATTTTTATAGTAAATATAAGCTCTGTCAATTTTCGAAAACAGAACCCTGAACAATTGATTCATCTGGTCTTGACCAGGTTATGCTTTCAAAACCTTTTGTCGAATAAATTCAAGATTGATATAGTCCGCATATATTGTGACTACAACAATTTAATTGTAGTGCCAATATGAACATTATATGTAGTCCTTTCAAATAGCACAAATATCAATGCTGTCCATCCTTAAGAAACGTCTCTTTTGTAGACTAATATTACCTCACAAAAAGTAGATTCATGTTATGCTCTCTTCCCTTTTCTGGGTCCATCTCTTACACTAACTGCAAACATGTAGATATTTTTGAAATTACAGTCCTACCCAAAGCAAATTTCAGACATTGTGGATACTTGGGATCTCTCAAAGAGTTCCTGTTTTTATCTTACTTCTCCATCAAACTCTTCACTTGGTTTTCAAAATCCATTGTTTTCCCCAGTAAAATTAAAAAATTCCGTTTTTCCCTTTCCCTTTCCACTTTCTTCAGTGTTTAAATTTAAATATTTAAGACAACCCAACCATTGTTCATTTAACAATCGTTTATTTAGAATTGTAGAACTTTGAAATTCCAGAGTATTTAATGAGCTTCGTATTCTGTTGCAAATTTGTCAACACAAGAATAGATATGTGAGTTACCATCAGATAAATGTGGATCAGATTAGTTACAAGAAGCTATACATGCCATAAGGTGATGATATACTCGTAGTATTCAACCAATATGAAAACGACATCCCAACTGCTACCTGTACAGTATCATTGACTCAGGGTTAGTCACAAAGCCATAGCAATGAACGCTTCACATAACTAGAAGTAGGCCCAAAGAGTTTGGAAGAAAGCAAGTAACAAAAAATGTTTACCTCGAATACTAATCTTGACCATGCAGATAACCCACTACTATGATTTTTTTTTAGGCATAGTATGTCATCAAGTAACCCAATAGCACCAAATGCCAGAGTAGCTGCTGATGCTCCGGAAACTTCAGTAGAAGAAATACCTGTTATGGCTTTTGCAACAGCTACACCAACAGGAACCATAAATATTCCACCCATCGTAGGGGTGCTCTTTTTTTTGGTGTGCCTAGCAGGGCCCTCTAACCTGATAATTTGACGAATTCTCAGAGTTTTGAGCAATGGGACACATACATAACCTGCACAAGAGACTAGAATTGCTGAAATGAAAAAAGGGCGAGTCAAATAGAATGGCTCCAAGGGCAGTCTGACAATCTTCCATGCACACCAGTCAACAAAAAGAAGCAGTACTGTCAAGAAGGTTAACAGTACAAGATTGATAAACATTCCATGTTTGATCCTGCAATTCCAATGAGAAAATTACCAAGTCAACAACGGAAGGCATCACCCATATTTTTGAAATATCCTTACTAATATAATAACCCCTATAATTTTGACAACTGATTGCTTCCTAAGATTTCACCTAAGAACATAGAAAAACGAACAAGATCCTTTCTATACAGAAAGAGGTTATAACATTAACTACATATCTGAAAAACCACAACGACATCAAACCAATATTTTGTGTGTAATTCAAACATAGCATTAAGCAAAATATACAAGCCTTTTTTTTTTTTTTTTTTTTTTGAAGTGACTAAAACAGCTACTCAATAGGATATAATACATATCCAATCAGAGTGATAGATAGCACATCCTTAACAATCCTGAGTTCATATCAGTGAATGAGAGATAAAATTGACTTATTAATCACAGGGTAATAAAAAGAGAGCCATTAAAGCAACTCATGCAAAAAATTGTTAGCCTTATAGATCAAAGTATATTATTCTAAAACCTTGTAAGGTTTGTTGGTTGCAATTGCAGGCCAATCATTAAAAATCCCATTTGAAAATTATGTGTGAACATTCATGTTATGGTGAGATATTACGAGATTTGAACTCAAGCATTTGGTGATATGAGTACCCATGAAATGACAGTCAAGATGGTTCACCATTGCACAACTGAAACAAACAACTATCACCACCATTTCTACCGCGATATAGGATTTGTATCACATTGAAAATTATAACTCGGAATGTTAAATTTTACCTAAAGGGAACATTGTAAAAAGTTAAACGGCAAGTGCCACACGTGAAAAAGGATAATAATATTTTGTCAACAACAGGTGCTTCTCTTGTTCAAAAATGATTCGAACAGTACCCTTTAAAATTTTGACTATCCAAATATTAGATTTAACATTCATATCTTGAATATAATTCCACACACACACACACAAAAATCATCTGACCTACTTGCCTGTGTCTTTTGCGCGCTCTTCCCATGATTGCGAGCCTGTGAGCAGCTACTCTCAAAGATTCATCATTTGACACGGAAACAGCAGGCAAGTCAACATCAGTCACCGGGTTTAACACAATTTCGCCGTCACTATCTTCTCCATCACTTGACGAAACCATATAACCAGCTGCAACCTCATTGTCATTCCAATTATCAAGCGAAGAAATACCAAAATCCTAGAGAACAAAATTTAAAAAAAAAAAAAAAATTAACACAATTTCTATCACATACAAACTCGAATCAATACTTTTAACACACATTAAGCAGAAATCAAGTACCTCATCAAAGGCTCGAACTTGAACACAACTATGTCGCAATCGGCATCCATGGTTTCGAACATATGATCCATCTAACTACAAAAAATCAAGAAACAGAATACGCAACCATAATAACCATATAAACTATCTACCTTAATTTTCTATTTAAATAGAAATCATAATTTCTTCCACTAATTAGAATATTTTTCATAATTGACAAAATGAATAAATAAAAATCAAAATGAAGGGGAAAAAAACCTCGAGTGGATAAAAAAGGCGAGGACGGCGACGCCAAGAAGCGGAATCGACGCGAGGATGAGAATCGTAGATTGAAAAAGAAGAGAAGCGGTGGAGATTGAAAGAGGAGGAATGGGATCGCATGACTGGATAAAGTGTCGAATAGCAAGAAACGAAGAAAGCGAGAAATGGAGATACTTGGAGAGGAGTTTGTTGAGATCTTAAAAGTGCAGGTGGTGTAGAGGAGAAGAGGCCATTAAAGAGGGAAAAGGGGATTTCTCGAGCGATGAAATCATGAAATGGGTTTTGTACGTCTTCCTTCGGAAAAGATGCAAATTAGTGGAGATAATCCCAAGCTCCCTTCCTAGTTTGGTGAAATAGCCAAATATCCTTTTGAGAAATAGCTAACATATCTCTTATAATTTATAGATATATCCAAAAATCCCTATAATTTAGGGATAATCCCATATCACTCCGGTAATTTAAATAAAAAGTCAAAATTCCCCCTCACAATTAAAAAATTTTTCAAAGCTAGGAGAGATTTTGGTTATTTATTCAAACTACAAGAGAGAAATTAGGATTATCCTATAATTTATAAAAATATTCAAAACATCTTTATTATTAAGTTGAATGTTAAAATTAAAATTTAATCATTAATATATAAGGATAAAATTATCAAAACAAAACAAAATATATAATAATTTTAATTAATTAATTAATTAAATTAAATTAATTTTTCTAAAAAAATTAATGTCATTTCTACCGTCCATCATTAATGGATGATGGAGATGAAAACAAAAAATAAAAATAAAATAAAATCATTAAATAACATTCAAATAATTAAAACAGATTTTTTAATAAAAAAATCATCTTTTTTTTTTTTTCAATTTTCTTTTATTTGGCTGTTCAATATCAATTTGCTTGTTCCATCATCATCATCTTTTCTTCCATTTTCTTCTTTGTTGTCAAAAACTAGAGGTTGACATAAATGATATCTTCTTCTTCTTCTTCTTCTATTTTTAGGAGCGACGTCGGTATGGAGAACATTATGTCTCTTTCACGATTTCATTAGAGATTGAGCGGCCTCCAATGAAGGAGACTTCATATTTACAATTTTTTTCAATTTTTTTTTATTTTTTATCAATTTTTTAAGGATGGGATGATGAATTTGGTTTTTTTTTTTTTTTTTTTCAAATGCAATATGGTTTTTTGTTGTTGTTGATTTGGTTTTCATTGATGAAAAATGAAGAAGATTTTTCACTTTTAATTTTTAATTTTTTTATTTGAAACCTAATTTTTTTCATTTTTCATTTTTTTTAAATTTGTTTAAAAAAATATATATTGATATTGATGATGTTGATGAGCTGTTGATGGTGGAAGAAAAAGAAGAGATTATTGACAATTGAGGGTTAATTATGGTTAAAGATGATAAAATGGGTGAAGAAGATGAACTAGGTTTGGTTTAGGCATTAATGATGGTTAAAGATGATGAATTAGGTGAAGTAGATAAGCTGGGTTTCATTTGAGTTTGGTTTAGGGCATTGATGAAGATGAATTTTTTGGGTTTCCAACCCAAAAATGTGGGCTTCAATATATTTTTTATTTTTAAAAAATCATTTTAAAATGAATCTTTGTTATCCATCATAGCGATGGATAATAGAGATTAAAAAAATTAATAAGTTATTTTTATTATTTTTTATTTGCCTCAACTTTTATATAATTCAGGTGTAGTTTGGTTTTTTCATATAGTTTTATGGTTAAAATCTACTTTTTATTAACAGAAGTAATAAAAGGGGAAAGATGAGATTTCTTTAGAAGTGTAGGGGAATAATTAATGATTATATCAAATATAAGGGGACATTGGGTCAGTCTACTTCGAAAATGCCGGAATATTGAGTGTGTAAAAGACTCACGTTAGGGGAGCGTAAAGCTAATTGACTTGGGTTTTGGGTCCACGTGGGTTTGTTAAGTAGATGTGGATCTTCCTGGTGGATGATGGCGAACAAGTGGGAAATCTCTGGGTTGTCTCTTCTACGGTGTCGTTTGACACATTGCTGATTTTTTTATTTTTTTTTTTTGAAAAAGACACCTTGCTGATTTAATTTAACAAGCTTCATTGATTGAAATCTGTTCACGTTATGCTGCAAAAAATAAATAAATAAATAAAAAATAAAATTAAAAATCTGTTTACGTTATGAACCCCGACAATGTTAGCACGTGTACTAAGCCAAAGACATAAGTTAAAGACCTAAAAAATGAATACAAAATTATATTTTATTATTTTGAACATGAGAAGTTATAAATTTACTGAAAAATTACATATATAATATTTATTGAAGTTTTGTATCACTAATACCTGCTTTTAAGACATAAATTTATTTTAATATTCAATCCGTAGGTATGCCTATGAATGATGATCTTTTGCTATACAAATATTTTTCATATTTACTATTGGAAATTTTGTAACTGTATAAACGTTCCACAACAATGTTTTTCCCTTAGAAGTTGGCATTGATCTAGGATATGTCAAAATTAAATAATATATGTACGACTCAAATATGTAAATCATATGATATCAAAAATATCTACCGATAGGCTAATACATTCTAATTAATATTCACAGTAAAATTAAAATTTTCACGATTATTCTCAAAACTTTAGATAAAAATTCAATCCATCATAGTTATAAAAAAAAAAAAAAAACACATCTATCAATCCACTCATATTATTTAATAGACATGGTAGAACATGCATAAAAAGGGGATGTAAATCACTAGTTAAGAGATACCGTTCAGTATTCACTACAGTTTGATGTAAACTTGTTGAAAACTCAATATATCAACTCTATTTCCTCTCCCTGTAATATTACATGATTAAACGTAAATAAATCTTACAGAAAAATGTGAAAGCAACATCAGTCGACAATAAAACAATTATTCAGAACTTCAAATAACATGAAATGATTTACCCATCATTCTAACAAGAAATTAATTTGAAATGATTTACACATCTCTCAATCCATTCAACTCAACACCATCTTGTTCATAAGGATTAGGAATTCATGTATTGTATCAATAATTCATATACTTTTTAAGGATTAGGAATTCATGTATAATTTAAGCCTATTCACTATAATATTTGTTCATAAGGATTTTACCCCACGAGCGCTCAGTATCATTTCTCTGGAAAGTAAAACCATAAATACGTTTGTATTACTCACTGTCACCCCGTTTCATATGCAAACACAGAGCATCATGACAGAAGTCGAGTACTCCAGCGTCAAGTCTTACAATCCAAAGCATTGCAAGCACATTAAAACACCCAAACCCAATTTCCACATCTGTACACTGCATTTAAAATAAGCAAAGATTACAATAGATGCAGACATCAAATCTTCCTAGCTCTGATTGGTAACAGGAGGCCGACCACGTCCCATCGTGAAACCTCTGGTTCCATCAGGCATTCTTGGGCCTGGAGGTGGCTTTGATTCAAGCACACGATGAGTAGAGGAAGTAGTGCCATGGCCTGGTGGAGAAAGAATTTATTCATTAAATCTTTTCATATGAAATGGTGACACAAAAGAAGTAAAAGCAAATTCAGTAATTAGTCTATGTACCCAATGCATTGGCACAGCGGCTTTTGCAGTTTCTCCTTACTCGTCCTCGATTTCTACCCTTCTGCCCATTTTTCTCCTTGGATAAATGGTCCCCTTCCTAAAACGAAAGAATAGCAATGCATAAATATACAAAACAAACTCTTCCATCTCCACCATTAACTCAACTGCCATTTCCCCTACATAGGATAACATTGACTGTATAAATTGCCTTTATCTGGCAATACTTCAAACCATTAAAATAGAACATTCTTTATTCAAGCTCCAACCAGTTCGAAATGTTCATATAATTCAGTCAACAATATGTCTTATGGATTTCACATTAGATCTCCTAATACCAATAACTGCAGTAAGTAGCATGTCAAAGCACTTACCTCTTCATCGGGAGTATCTTCATGACGCTCACAAGAGTTATTAATCTCCTCATCTCCTGCTTGCTCAGATGCATGACCAATGCTATTCTTCTCCGATTCAGATCCCCTCCAAGCTTGCATTTTATGGCCATACTTGGCCTACAACAGATAAACCATCATCACAACAGATAAACCACCATCACTGCTAGTTTTCATTAAGACTTAGGATTAAATAAGGAAAAGAAAGAACAACTACCATTCGCTTAAGAAGCTTAACCCGCATGCCATTTCTCCAGTCTTGTTCATCATTTAAAGTGGAGGCCTGGTCCAATTACCATAGAAGTGCCAAGATCTTAAGAACATATGAAGCATCATAAACTAAATGCAGCGAAATTGCGTAAGTTTATTGGACACTCACAGCTTTTTCAGCAGCCTCCACAGTCTCGTACTCCACAAGAGCATGTAACTGCACACAGCAACCAGAAAATTATAAAATGGATAAAATAATAACGTATTACCCCAATATTCAGTTCTTTTATCTAGCAACAGATATATCACCTATTTCCCATTGGCTGCTTTCTTATACTGGCTTCAATCTCCTTCTCTGTGAAAATAATCTTTTATTTTTTTTTTTTATTTTTTAAGTTAACAGCAAAGTGCAACAACTATAGGATTCTTGACAGATTGAACTTGAATTATTCATTATTTTCTTTCAAAAAAGGGTGGCAAATACAATACTAACGCAAAACAAAACTCCCACTTTAAGCATCTGCTCATTCTGTTCCATACCTTATTACTAATCAAGATCTCAGCCTTGTTGCCTTTCCTTGACTCTTCCAGAGCTTGTGGATCATGAATGCATATACTTTTAATACTGGAAATTCAATGAAATCAATCAATGAAATGCAGAGAGTACTGTCTCAAACACAATAGCATGGAGAAGAAAAATAAATACTAAGAAAAATCGTATGCATACTTTCCAGCTTCAGCAAATATTCTCTGAATGTTCTCCACTGAGTGATCCCCTGGCAGATTCTCTACCAAAACAGTGAATAACTAGGGTCCACAAATTAGCTTCCAAAAGTTTCTCCAAATAACATATGAGAATGAAAAAATGAAGTTCCTTCTAATCAATACCTTTCGATCCCTGACCTCGGTGACTGGAAGAGGATTAAGGCGTCTCACCTTCTTCCCATTGGAACTCACAACCTGTATTTTTCATTAATTAGAAAACTGAATTTAAAAGCTAATATAAAAAGAGCAACCTTTTCATCCCTTGATGTAAGTCATTTCATTATTATGAAGCTTAGAGATAAATCACTATTGTCTGCCCTATTTCAGTTGCCAAATAAAAGTTTGATATAACTTCATGTGTATATAACAACACCAACAGATTTGGAATTTTCAAAGAAAGAAGATGCTTACAAGCAAGGATGATTCCTTAAGTGCAACCGCTATGGATGCATAGTCACGGGTAAGCTTCTTCATTTTCCAAAAAGAAGCAATGACTGAGATTGGAACTGCACAAGCAATAAGCAATAACTATGAAGATTCAGTCACATAACAAGATAGGTAACAAAAGATCTGCATTTAATGACAAGAGAAAGATAACCTCGGAGGCTCTTAAAGATATTGGCAAATAAAAATAATGCTACCAAAAAAAAAAAAAAGAGCGCAACATATACACAGACAAAAACAAGAGGACGGAGGTAAAGTTCGGGCAAACAGCAGGATACAGCTAGAGAGATATGGTCACTCTAAGGTGAATGCCTTTGCCACTAACACAAGTGAGCATATGCATGCATGCACACACACAAATGCTCCGACATCTTAAGACTCACATGAATGCAGATAGGGACGTCAAAATACCCCAGCATTACATCCTTGATCATTGAGACTATGAAAATTGAAGCAGTAAATGAGAAATGGATAGTTATTAAAGATTGCAGTATATTTACTTCTACAATTCATTAATCCTGAAACAGAGAAGACCAATATAACATTTTATCATGTCAAAGTTCTGACATAGGAACAATCCTTCAAATTGTGAATTTTTATTAATTTTACTATTTAATAACTTATAATCAGATTTCGGTAACTAGATATTTGAAACTTGACAATTTAAAACAGACTTTTCAAGTATGTAAATTTTATTTAAGGGATGAAAATGCCAAACCTCTAATTTGGCATGCTTAGCCCTAGGTAAACGCATACTATAAATTCAATTAAAAGGGATAGATAGGAAAGGGTAATAGCTTTATAGAAATAAACATATTCAAATTAATTTGATAACTGCTGCACTTCTACATCATTAAACCAGAATACCAGTTAGTAAAGAATAAAAAGTACACGGATATTATCAATATCGTTCATCTCCCAAGCCAAGTTTATAAGGAAAAAAATGATAAATATAGGAAGAGAAGATTATGCATTCAGTGAGTAGCTTGTGAAGTGGAACGTTAAATGTTTAAAATATAACAGATTAATTAGCTGAATCTTTAGCTTACAATGGTTATAAATAATAAAGGCTATAGTATTTGGAAAAACTTGCATGGAAAACAAGAAGAATGCGCATCTGATATTCATTTCAGCTACCCTTGATAATCAATAAAAAACGACATTATTAGGTGCAAAGGCTGTAAGTGGGCAATAAAAAATAAAACAAAATATTAAAATAAACAATCAAGAGTTCAAAGTTAACACCACACAAATGTTCCTCAAATAGAGAAGAAATCAGACAGCAGTCAATTGCATAGTCATTCAGATTGACCCCAGAAGCTCGGCACAGCAAATTGGCTACACCAGGAGAACATCCAGGCTAGTCAACCTGTCATAAGTACCTGCTTTACTTCATCATGTTCAGCATCTCTATTTCAGGGATCTTGTTCAGATTAGTGTTGATTAAATAACATGTTAAATCTGATTCGTTAGTCTTTCTTTTTCAAAATTAATTACTTATTTTACTATGTATCTGGTCTTCCCAAAAGTTCCCAAAGAATGTATGTTCATTGGTTTAAAAGTTCATAGCAGTTGAAAAGTAGAACAGCAAGAACATCACTAGTTTCTTCTACCAATGTCCTAGGCACTTGTAAGGTCTCCTTTATTTCCCTAATATTAGCCAGAAAATCGGCCACTTAACCTACTGGACAGGTAACAAACCTTATCTTCCTCATAAATCCATATTCCAGCCACATAAGATACTTTTCAAGTAGATCATATGTGGTCTGAATACGTGAAATTAACAGGAACAAACAAAGGGAAGAAAAAAAAAAAATAGCACCATCTGCCTTCCCCACCCTTTTGTGTGCTGTTTACAGCAAAGAAATTCCATCATAAACATTCCTTGTTAAGCTATTCTACAACTGCCCCAATTCTTGCCTCAGTTAATCAATCAATCATACAAGGGACTGACTGAAGAGAAAATTACCCAGCGAAGTATACAAAATATGAATTTCAAAGACAAACCTTCCATTAATTTCTTTATCATGCATAGAATATGTAAGTTTATATTTACGCAATTCTCAAATGCATATGATTGTATGTGTTAGACATTGCATACGACTGAGAACACAACTCCAAAATGAAAAATACATACCAAACCCCTGTCTGTTCTTCTTAATCAAATTCATCATATGTTTGTCGGTCGGCAGATTCTCATCGCTAAAGTAATATTCCACCTACAGCACCATCAGACAACAACAGCGAGTAAAGCACCGGTGAGAATATATCAAAACTACGAGAGCTGCAAAACTCAAGCAACAAGTAGATGCGATGTAACTTAGTTTTTTAAAAGTCACTCCTATACATTACATTTGACAGCAAGAAATTTAGCCAAAGAACCGGAATTGGATAGAGACATATTCAATTCCAGGACTCTAAATCCTAATAGTACACTTCGTTATTGCATGAGATTCTTTAAATTCAACACATTAGTATATAATTTAGGTTTTTCTGACTGCCTGGTGGTTATATTTGAGGTTCTGCTACGAAAAATGCAAGCTTTGCTCATTTGAATAGAACAACTTGTTGACAATTAGTTTCCTTTCACTTAAATATCAGGGAGATCAGGTATTTGTTTACTTTATTGCTAATGGAAGTTAGACGTGTCAAGGTTTGAATTAAATAATCGACATAGTGATACCTTAAAAAAAAAAAATCATACTTCCAGTAGATAAAAAGAGAGAAGATTGCCTGCTTAACGATCTGGCGTTTCAGATCATCTGTGAGAACAGCTACGGTAGGCGAGAGACCATCTTTAGACTGATCTTCGTGATCGAGATCATGATCCTCATCGGACAGCGGACCTTGAACGTCAGCGACGTCGTGGTCGGGTGATCCGACGGGAGAGAAGTCGGGCTCGTAGAGTGGAGATGTGGTGCTGGAATCGCCGGCGGAGATGGCGATGGCGGCGGAGGTGGAGGTGGTGGAGGAGGGACCCTCTGCGCCTCCCATTTCGGGAACAGGAGAGGGGAGAGGAAGAAGAAGAGAACTGGGGGCAAGAAACGTGTAGAAAAATCTTCTAAGACCGCATAACCCCCTCCCGCCCAGTCTTTCTTCTCCTGCTCTCTCTCCCCCTTTGCATCCACTTGGGGCATTGTAATAGCAACAGACGATGCCCTTTTTTGTCATTTTAGACGCGCCGCGTTGAATTATGAACCTACCGTCGTTTATACGACAACGTTTCGTATGGGAAATTGTGTGTGTATTTTTGAGCTAAGAAAATGTGTTTATTATTACAACTTAATTTTTTCATTAGTCTACCATCTGCCATTAACGATTATATTTTTCAAAACAACAAATATTAATGCTAAGTGTTATCCTCTAGACATAATAATTCTCTGTACTAGGTTTTTCTTGTGGGAAGGTTAGGGTTTGAGACCATGAAATCCTTTGAGATTAAGTTTCACTCTTCTTAAATGGCGTAGGGTTCGATTTTTTTTTTTTTTTCTTGGTTAGTAATTGATGGATATGAAGTTGGCTAAACTATGTAAATCCTTATCTATGTAGGAGAATCATAGTCCAATAACGTTGATTAAAGACTCTTTTAGAAATCAGTTAATCGCTTTAAATATGATAATAAAGATTTTATCTATTAAATAAATAAATCCTGAAGCTTCTCAATTTATTATTCCAAAAACATAAAAAACGACACAAGAAGTGGAGAATGAAGTGGTTATATATGATATATTTATTTTTCACTTTAGGACTTAGGTTGATTGGAGACGGGTATTGGCTAATGGACCATGGAGTTTGACAAGTGCTTGTTGCCTTTGGAGGCAACCAAGGATCCTAGAGAGGTAGCTAATATGAAGGTCAATTGTGTGGAGTTATGTGTACAAATACATAATTGAACCCTGTTGCCCACGACAAAAGATATTGGAAAGTTTCTAGGTTCTTAAGTGGGAGAGGTTAAAGATATCGACACTGGGACATCGAGCAAGTGTCTGAGGAAATATATTAGGGTTGGTGGTGTTGTTGATATTTCAAAACCTTTAAAACAACGTTTGAAGGTGGACTTGACTGGTGTAAGGGATATAATGATCATGATTCTCAACTGGTCATCATCACTTACGAACTCCTCATGCACTATTGTTTCCATTGTGTTAAATGGGACACATGTTTCGTGAATGCTCAACTGATGATAGTAGGGTGCTTGGGTTGAGGAGCACGACTTTCAGTATGGTCGATGGTACCGAGTAACGAGTCCGATTAAAAATTTAAATGGAAGAAATACAAAACTTTTTAAGTCAGTGACTGCTACTATCAACGAATATCAGAGCCACTTGTTCCAGTGGCGGTTTCTAGGTCCGATGGTGAGAATTCTGGCCGTTCTAATTATGGAAATAAGGACAATGGATCTCTATTTGTTTTGGAAGATAATAATTGAAAAAAAAAATTAATAAACATAACAAGAAATATTCTATTTATGAGGATATAAAGACTTTAAAATGCTTCTTTCAAAATAAAATAAAATAAAATACTAGCAAGAAAGGACTTTGCGAGAGATTTAACCGTAACATATTCATCAACTTGCATGCATTGAAAGTGACACGGAGGACAACAATTAAAGGTTAATTTTGGCAGTAGTCATAACAAGTGTAGATTAAAACAGAATCAAGTTTATGATTATTATTAGACCCACATTATGAATAATCCAAAAATTGAATAGCTAGTAAATCAAGGAAACATTCTTAATATATCATATAACACGTTTAATGAATCTATATATAGGTTGTATAATAATAATAATAATAATAATAATAATAATAATAATAATAATATAATAATACGGCTAAAGCTTCGCAAGGCCAATTACCTACTTGTATGAATATAATGATGTATTTATTTAAGGGATTAGGTAATGGGTATAAGGAATGAGTATGGTTGTAGGTATTTATTTGTTCTAAATTAATTCGCAATGAGAACAAAAAATGTAGGTCTCACTCAAATTTGAGGTTGTGGAATAAGATTATTATTTCCTCCACCCTATTTAGGATTTTTATTCTCATTTTCTTTTAAATATTAAAAAGTTTTTTATACTCCGATTTAAAAGCAAAAAATAAAATAAAATAAAATAAAATAATTTTTTTTTTTAAGAAAAAAGTGAGAAAAACCTATTTTATATGGATAACATTAACTTATTAGTTAAAAATTATTATTATTAATAAAAATAATAATTTAATAAGCATTACATTGTTATATAAAAATATATATTTCTTGATGACAAAAACAACAATAATAATAATAATAATAATTTTCTTTCAAAAATGTTAAATGAATACATATTTTTAATCAAAGATATTTTTTTAACTTTTAAACAATTCATTTAATTGCAATTTAAAGTAAACATCTGAAAAAGAATATTGTTGATTTCAATTACGACTTTTTCTGTAGTTGAAGTAAACAACTTATTCTAATTTTGATATATCAATTTGATTCCATATCAATCTGATTTCAAATTATTTCGATTTTCAATAATTCTGATTAGATATAAATAAACACATCATAGCTATAATGGACCAAAAGAAAAAGAAGGGGGATAAGAAAGTTAATTGCTAACACTTGGCATGTGAGGAATACACGATCAGTCTGTAGCCTTTGCTCCTTTCAAACTAAGAAAATAACCTCTATTAAAGTGTTGAGGTTGCATTTAGACGCTTAGCCATGCCGGGTTTTTGATCTTGCCTTTAGGGGGAGGGGGTACAATGTAGGTTGAATGTTGCTATGTTCTTCTTGAATCTCAAGATGGCGTCCATGGTTTGAATCAATAATTTTATAAGTGTTTTGGTTGTAAATCTGATACCATTAAGATAAATTGCCTTGGTGGTGTCTAATTTACTTATTAAATTCTATATGACTTTTGTTTGGGTTCAAATATTTTGATTCAAATATTTCTTATTAAATTTTATGTCCTTTATTTGGGTTCTTCACACCCATTTTACACAACAATCTGCTTTTACACACATCAATCTGATTTTTTTTTTTTTTTTTAAATCTTATGTTACTATGTATGTCTTGCATGTTTTGGTAATTTGGATCAGTATACCTACTAACATTCTTTTAATACGTTAAAGAATACGTTAGCATATGCATCATATATACTTGTCACGTGTACTCTCTAAAGCTCAGATGTACTTGAATATTGCAAGCCTTTGATATCAAGCTTGCATTCTTCAGACACATTGTTGCCTGTTAAGTGGTTTTCTTTATCAATTGATGCAAGTAGTAAACACAGATTTAAAGATCTAGTAGGTTAAAAAAACACAATTAAAAGGAACCGCATAAGAGAGTCCATGATTTTGAGTATTGGCTGTATTGCAGAAAAGATGTGAATGACAACCTTCTTGCATATTTTGTTGTTCGATCAGAAAAACAATATTTTAAATTAAAATAAGCGTTAATGTATTTAGATTGAGAATCCGCCCAATTACTTTTCTTATTCCTCTATTCTTGTGTTATACGTATAAGTTAAATATTCTTATTGTATAGGAGATTTGATAGATTAGGTGTATACAAAGTAAATTTGAATTTATTGTTTTTTTAAATAAGTAAATTTGAATTTTTTTATTATGCATGTTTAAGCAATTATATATAAAGGTCGTTAGTAATTAATAAAATATTTTTATTAAAATATGGATGGGATGAGAAATATTTTTGTTGATAAAACCAGTTATATAACTTTAATTATGTAGCTAGGCAAACAACTCTAGCACCATGTAAGACATCCAACCACTTTGCTGCAACCACAACGTTCTTTCTAAATGAAAACCAGTTTTATCGTGAGCATATAGATATATATAAATATTGAAATTTGATGATTAAAACTCTGTCGAGATCAATTAATCACTACTTGTGCTGTTCAAATATATACCTCTATAATGAAAAACAACTATTTCAATAATAATGAAGAAAAAACTATTCACATATGAGATGATATACATATATAGATATTGTCACACAAAAATATAGATAAGTCAAATAAAAATATGTTTATACACTCAAATATATCATAATTGAAAAGCAAATCTTTCATTTGAAATATTCTTTGTAGGTTGTCACACGAAGATATGCATCTTTCCATGTAAACATAATTTTCTTGGTCAACATAAATGTTTATGTTCCCGGGTTCGAGCACGGCCCACCAACAATCTTGAACGCATTGAGCTCACCAAGAAAAGACAAAATGCAAAACCATGAACACGAAAATAAGAAATCGGTTGCGTCCCAAGCAATTCAGATCTAGACATAGATAATACACAGTTTCAGCAACCATTCAAATGCCATTGCAGAAGTCGTAAATTTGTAAATTTTGACTAAAGCCCATCTATTGATATAGTAATTTGATGTTAACACATTATGACATTAATCTTCATTGAAGCCTACATGTTTTAAGTGTTCAACTTTTTTTGTTTTTTTTGAAAGTCAAAACCAAATAGGTCAAAAGTTTGTTAGCCATTGTCAACTGTCTGAGTGTTAACATCAATCACTATTTTGTATTATTAGAATATTACCATCGTGAGACAACTACTTCTATAACCATTTTAAAGGACAATTAATCTCAAAATAAAAAGAGAAAACTATTTACATAAACCTGTATAGTGAGGATAATATCACTCCCACAATAAAATAAAACTATTCTTACATAATAAGAGGAGAAAACTATTCAGAATATCATTCACACCCGTAATAAAAGATAATTACTCTCGCTATAAAGACGGAAATTTATCTATATATAATCACTTAAGTTAAGAGGAGATATGCTTGTAAATAATTAATTGGGAAAAATTCATTTTGATCCCTGATTTTTTAGAAATTAACAATTTTTTAAACATCTTTAAGATAATATACCAAACATCCCTAAATTTACAAAAAATTCATCATTTTAATCCCTACCGTTAGTCAACTGTTAGTCAAATTAACGGTAAGAATGTTAAAATGGTAATCTTGAGTTAAAATTTTTAAAAAATTTCATTTTAGTCCCTAATTTTTTAGAAATTGATAATTTTTTAAATATCTTTAAGATAATATACCAAACATCCCTAAATTTATAAAAAATTCATCATTTTAGTCTCGACCGTTAGTCAACCATTGGTCAAATTGATGGTGAGAAGGTTAAAATGGTAATCTTGTATTAAAATTTCTTAAGATAACAAGTGTGTAGTATAGAAAAATTGAGATATTTGAGAAGAATACTAAAGATAAAAAATTGAAGTCATATTTGAATTTTTTATACCACTATGGGTTGATGATGTTTGAGAAAAATATTGGAGGTAAAAAATTAGAGCACAAAAATTGGGAGATCAAAAAATGGACAAACAAATTGGAGAAGAAAATTGAAATATTTGGGCAGCAAAATTGTAGTCACCAACAAGCAACAACACCTCCTTTTAAACTCATTTTCTTGTTATCGTTTTTACCATAAAAAAATAATATTAAATTGTTATTATTTTGGTTTTATGTGTTAAGGGCAAAAATGTATTTTTCTTATCTATCAAAACCTATCAAATCCGATGCAATAAACAATTCATTCACTCAACATGCAACATTAAAAAGAATTAATAAAAAATTATAAGGGTATTTTGATCTTTTCAATTCTAATTTATTTTTATATGGAAGGGTATACTGATCATTTCAAATATCTTACATTTTAATGCATTACGGGTAAAAAGGTACTTTCAATAAAGTAGGGGTAGTTTAGTCTTTTTACATTTTTTTTGTTAATATTAATTGTTAAAAAACTAGTCAGCAGAACTAAAATGATGAATTTTTAACAAATTTAGGGATGTTTGATATATTATCTTAAAGATATTTAAAAAAATTATCAATTTTAAAAAATTAGGGACCAAAATGAAATTTAACCAACGGTTGACTAATGATAGAGACTAAAATGATGAATTTTTTATAAATTTAGGGATGTTTGATATATTATCTTAAAGATGTTTAAAAAATTGTCAATTTCTTAAAAATTAAGGATCAAAATGAATTTTCCCCTAATTAATTGGGTGTAAAAATTGAACTCTTAAATTTGAATTATTATAATTAATTTTGGGTTTGAATGGAAAAAGACGACTTAGATCTATAATTTTAATAATATAGATGTGAGGGACATATTATAATGTAACCTTTACCGGAAATATAATAATGATTTGGGGTTTGGGAAAAGGATGACTTAAACTCACCAAAATCACGTTTTCACTGTTATGTTAACCTTAATTTATCAATAAAGTTCTCTCCAAAAAAAAAAAAAAATTATCAATAAAGTTGATTATTGCTAAAGTCGGTTGGCTTTTGAGATGAGTAAAGGAAAATCCACCGGTTCATCCATATTATAAGGAAAAATAAAAGATTTAAAGAATTTGGTCCATGGGCAGGCATGGAGTAAGCTCGTAAAAGTTGAAAAAGATTCGTTTTGTACACACAACATTTGGGGTAGACACGGTATGTGCAGGAAAAACGATTTTGGATGATTTAGCATATATGTATCATTCTAAAGCAAACACATCATGAGCTAGCATGTATTTATCATTCCAAAGCAAGTTAGCACATATGTGTCATTCTGAAGCAAACACATCATGAGAGTTCCATACATCCATACAATTATTTTTTTTAAGTCGACACCAAATGGGTTAAAGTTCTATCAAAACTTCCAATATCAATCCTTCTTTCCCATATCTAAGAATCGACTCTTATAATAAAAAAAAAAAACCTACTTACACAATACCTTGAAAATTATGCTAATAGAACTTGAATCCATATCGTTAAGATAAATGGAGAGATATACAACCATCAATTACCACATAATGTATTCCTAGTGAGAGTACACATAGGGCCAACATAGTGGAATTCATAAATGTTGTGGTTGATTTATGAGGTTAATTTCTTTACCATAAAGGTAAGCGCAATAGCAAAAGCCAATTTCATTTCTCATAGCAAAACTCTAAAGGCAAAGCTCTGATACAAATATTAGACATGAGATTTTGGTTTACCAACACCACCTAAGCCAGACCTATTAGCCCGTACTTCATAATACATAACGTGCTATTTTCTAACCAAAGCGACCTTAAAACAAAACCAAAACAACCAACCAAAAACCAATCCCAACCCCTAGGCCCAATCCACCAAATACAGTTCTCTTAGAACCTGAAAACCACACCCTCACATCATCTATCACTGGACCACATAACGAGCTCATATCATCAGTTCTTGTATTGTAGTATACGCTATAGAATGCAATGCGCGTCCTTTCAGCTTTGGCCGTGAAATTCAGGTTAGCGTCATGAAAGGTTGAGTTCGCATCAGCAGTGTAGTGGATAACTTGGGCTTGATCTCCAGCGAAGGCCATAACTGCAAGTGGTTGCTTGCACTTGTCCCCAGCATGGCCCAGAGAAAATGTCAATGTATAGGGCTTGTTTGCTGTGGTTTCAACATTTTGAGAGATAATTCCTTCCTTTCCCGAGACCAACTCAACCGCTCGTTTGCCTTGTGGGACTGCATAATGGTTGGAGTCAATGTAGCGGACAGCCCTGTTGGATTCAACCATCCAACCTGGCAATGACGATGTTTCTTCATCAAGGTTGGTAGGCAGCAAGACCCCCAGAGAGACATTTTTAAACATCCATGGCCCTTCTTCAAAATCACCATTGACTACAGCATTGCCTGCATATGGAAATTGGAAACCAGTCACCATATAATAACAATTCATAAGGTCAAACCTAACCACATTGTACCAGCCAGACGTGCAGCGTGAATTTTAACAACACATATCGGCCAAGTGAACCAAATGTTGTAGATATTTTTGAGGCTATGTAACTTTTTGTTCTCAACCATAATCAGTCACATACACAGCATTCCAGCTTCTAACAACCACAACAAACTCCTTTATTCACTTAACTAGAAACATCAAAAGATGAATTAGAAAACAGTGTTTTCACCATTTATCTTCATAAACCTATTTACAAAATACATGGTTTCTGAATCTTGAACATACAAAATCTTATTTTACAAAACATTTCTAAAAACTTTTCACTTTTGACTCTTTGTTCTCTATTATTGATTCTCACATTGGTATTCCCATCCTTCCCTTTCTACAACTAAGCAAACAATGTTTGTGCCGGTACTCTCTTTTTCGTGATAATGTTCGTGCAACCAGGGAAGTACAACGCGTTAATGTATGACAAGGCTGTACCCTTATTTAATAATTAATACAAATTTATTAAGTATACAATTGCAGTCATTTTTCACCTATGGTTAAAAAATAAAAAGAATGACCTGACACAATTTATGTCAAAACCTACATTCCAATAAAAATGAACACGCACACCCGATTGGACCCAAGCCCTAGGATGCTAATAAAAATGAATCGGCCAGACAGCTAAACATAGAAAGTGGGACTCATGTGGAGGCATAGAAAGGTTAAAAGATAAAAAATTAAAAATTAAAAAAAAGCTAAAAAAAGAAAGTTACCTTTGGGCCTATCAGGAGTAAAGAGCTTCTTGATGGCAATGTCATCAATGATGGGCCCACAGGTGGGGTCATCCTCCATGCCCGGGTTTCTAAAAACCAACTCCACATTATCATCTTCTGCCTCAAAAGCCATGGCGTATGGGTCCCAACCTTGCACGTTGTACAACGTTTGCAGGTCTATGTTCTGCGATGCAGGTGGCACGGACACGTTCAGCGACTCCAGCTGCGCGCATGTGCGAGCCGCGCTGAATGTCACCGAGTAAGTGGACCCCTTCTCCACTTTCATTTCCTGGCTTATCTCTGCGTCGTTTCCCAATCTGACGGCGTGTGATCCTTGTGGTACGATCAGGATCATCCCTCCCTGTTTTTCCCCGGACGACACCAGCTCCACGGTGCCGTTCGATTTCCAGCTTGGGATCTCAATGTGCCCATCCGCTGCCGCCTCGCTTGAAAACCCGCTTGATGGAGCCGTCTCAAAATTCCCGTTTGGTACCGGACCTGTAATGCATAAAGCTTATTCATTACCAATGGCAGATGCTGAAAACAAACCAGACCTCTTTAATGCATTTTACAACGTAGCATATACAATGAATGAAAATGTTTAAAACTTAATCTGATTGAAGAAGGTAAAAAAAAAACTGATTAATTATAGAATTTAAATATGAGATCATGAGATTTATGATAAATAGTCATGCTAATTAGTCTAAAAAATATTTCCACAATCACCGTTTCATTTAATGTTTATTATGGTGTTGATAATTTATATGACATCATTTGGATATGAACTTAGAACAATATTTTGACCTATCTAATATTATTTTATGATAAATTAACATTAACTGCGTATTTGATATAAACTTATGTTTTATTTGTGGATTTCACTAATTTATAAACTGAAATTACACACAAGCAAAAAATTATTGATAAATATGAAATTTTACTTGTTTTTTTATTTTCCAGTGAATGAGGTGCATTGATGTGAACAATAACCACACAATGGTCCACGACAAAGATTTGAGAGTTCATGACATGTTAAAAGAGAAATACATATATATATACTAATTATTTTGAGAGTAAGAGAATTATATGTCATAAGTTACAGTCAGTAAACAGTTTTTGGCGCACAGAATAAGAAGACAAAAACAGTGTCATCTATCAAGAGAGGGAACATTATCAAATTGTGTACAAAACAACAAAAATGCGCCTATTAATCGGTTTTATAGAAACCAAAAACGGGTGCATCCTACAAAGTAACTATGGGCCCAAAACACGTGCAGTCTGTTAGGTTATTGTCATGGACCCATTTTCTAAACCTAACAATGCACAAGCCCGGCTCCTGTACTTGACAATGAAATAACCACCGATCGATTCAGAACATTTAATAGGTCAGTCAATATATGGGAAAATAATGAAATCGTTTTTTACTTTTAACCATAAAATATACACCCAAACATATTTTAAATTTCAATCAAAATAAAACTAGTGATGATATACAATCAATGTTATTGAGTCCAAATTATTGCAGATTGTATTTGAAGAATTTTTTTAGGGGGGCACGAGATTAAAATTCTATTGAGATGTATCTAAATTAAGCATTATAATGCAATCAAAGTATCCATTACAAGTTAGGAGTGTTCCCTCATGGACATTTTTTTTTGTTTTTAATGTAAGACAAGACTCGAGAATATATAACACACTGATGAATATATGCAGGTTGATTTGAAGCTCTACAATTTTTAAAAAATAATAAAAAAAAACCGCTAGTACCTTAATATTGTTACAAAGGTTATAAGCCCCATGAAATGTAGGGTAGGTAACCTTATCTATCCAGGGGTCCTCAGAAGTTCATAAAAATTCATGACATTTTCATAAATACCTGGCAACTTTAAGACGAATATAAATAAACACAAGCAATTTAAAAAAAAAAAAATCGTGGTGCACGACAAGTGACTTGATGCGCACGGAGAATAAAAGAGTAGCACAAAATGGGTCCCATTTGGACCAGAGGCCGCGTTTAACCGCGTGGGCCCTACCCCACCGTTTGGTCCATATTTTCAACGCTGGTCTTCTACACTTGAACCAAAGTTGTTTAAAAAGTGCTTTCCACAGTCAATTCTTACTTTTATAGACACACAATTCACACTAGTGAGTAGTGGCTAGTGAGACTTGAAAAATAGTTTGTATGGTGCACCAAACCCCAAAAATCGGTGATAAAAATAAAAGTAACCATCCTTCTTCTTTCCCAAAAGCACCCTTGTCGCTTTGTTCAATTAAGAGGAAAAAGCCCAATAATTTGGCGAGAATTTCCTTACGCTAAAGTCATTATACCCAACCAAAAACGAAGAAAAAAGGAGATTCTATATGATCCATAATGTACCTTTTTTTTTTTTTTTTTTGTCTTTTTACATATTACTTGTACACAGCACAAGTATATATAATACTATCGAACATCTTAAATCAACTCTAAAAAAGAGACCGAAACTAGAGTTCTAAAAAATAGGAGCAAGACTCCCAAAGAGGAAGGTTGTGGCAACATGCTAGACTCGTACATCTTCATTTTCAATACATCAATTTCTTTTCTATTAATCCAATGCACAACCGTGATGGATTTAGTAGGAGGGTTATATTTTAGGAGAACTCAAAAAAGCTTAGTAGAACTCTACACAATTATGATTAAGTAAAAACATCTTGTTTGTGGTGTTTTTGCATAATGCTATAAAGTGGGTACCAAAAAATAAGATGCTACTTTCACCAAGATAATTCATAGTGGAGGCTAAGAGCATAAGACTAAGAATCCAAGTTTCACGAGGCTACGAAATTGGTAAACTTCAAAAGTTATACCTAGAGGATAAGCAAGTAGAGAATCTAATTATGTAAGCAATCAAAAGTAAAGTGAACAAAGAATAAATCACAATTAAAGCTATAGATAAATAAATAGATAATAAAGAATGAGCATTATTTCAAACGAGAAGAGGAAAAAAGGGCATGCGTTGCTGACTTAAAGTGGACAAGGATCTACAGGAAACACTCAATTGTGGTGGAGCCAACAATTTTGTGGGCTCGAAAACCATAATAATTAATCACAAATCTCTCAGATTTCAAATTGTGTATGTTTACTTGATAGAACATTTAATTGGAAGGAATAATATCATTAAGGGACCCATTGTAATGTATACACTTTAAGATTACTAACTACTAAGACCAAAAATGTAATAAAATATCTCCTTCAGCTATTCACTTATGAAAGCACAAAGCCTTCAGGTGACCTGATAGAAGCTAAAACTCTCAGTTGTTTGATAAAAGTCCCTTGAACTTTAAACCAATAGAATGCCCCCTTTCACAAGCTAAAACTCTCAGTTGTTTGATAAAAGTCCCTTGAACTTCAAACCAATAGAGTTGCAAGATTATATAACGTTCATTTAGACAGTAGTGACTTGTTAGACCTTATATAATATGATTTTTAATTTCTTTGGGGTCCTACTACAAAGTCCTACATTTGTTGATGCTCTCTGAATAAATAACAAACATCAAGGATTGAACTTCAAACCAATAGTATGCCCACTTTCACAAAAAAAAAAAAAAAAAAAAAAAAAAAAAAAAAAAAAAAAAAAAGCCCCAATAACAAAATTCAACTTGTAATAAATAATAATTGCTAATAAAATACAACAATACTTCAAATATTAATAACAGCATGAATTTTAACTGAAAAATCATATTAACATTTTTTTTTTTTTTATGAAGTAGAAATGTGGAACCACAGTATACATCAGATCTCAGATATCACAAAAATCCACAAAGCATGAATATAATCATAGAGATATTTGAAACCAGTAAATGCAACCCAAAAGAGAAAGACAATTTTTCCTTTTCTGGGTGAAGAAAAATCAAAGATTTCATTTCGTGAAGTTCAAGTGAGCTTGAGGCAGAAAACTGTAAGGTAAAGACAAATGGAGAAACAATATAAGCATACCATCTTCTACGAGGATTGCGGCAACTAAATGAGCAAAGAGAAGCACAAATAGAGAGACCCATTTGCTTCTTGAAGTGATGTGCGCCATTCCCCTGGCCAAAAAATTCTTCTTTCTCTCTATGTTCACTTGTGCACTCTGTTCTTTAGACAGACACAGGGAAAAGAGAGCCAATGTGTCCTTTTATCCAAGATTCCCAGTTCTGCACCTTTACTGTTTCTCGAGTCTTGTTACTTTATTTTTAATCAAGTTACTTTATCTATGATTTTTTTTTGGGGGGTTATTCTTCCTTTTCTCTGCCTATGAAAATCAAGCAAGGCGGGCTTATCCGGTGATAGTTCACATTTGAAGTTTAGATCTTGCTGTACATATTTATTTACTAAGGTATGTTGTCTACCATATATATCTATTAACATATTTCATAAGATTTTTACTCTATGCATTATAGAATAATTTCTTAATTCATTTGTAACGTTTAATTTCAGTATATTCGCACAACATTTTAACTATTGTTAATAAATTTTAAAAAATAAATAAATATTAAATAATATATGAGAAACAAACTTGACTTATTGATATTGATTATGAATTTCAATCATTATTATACTTTTACATATTAAAATATAATAATAATAAATACTTATAAATATAAACACAATAAGAACATAAGGTATGGCTCCTAACTTTTTTTGATATCAACTCAAATTTTATTTTAATTATTATAATTAATTTAGAATATAGAATTAAAGGTAAATTCATAATATTACAATATAGATACAAGAGACATATCACTCACGAATCTTATCTTATTTTCTTTTAATCAACTAAAAAAAAATTAAATATACTTTTTTTCTTTTACAAAAAGGAAGTTCCTTAATTTTTCTTCTAGAATAAAGAAAAAGGTTGGCCAAATATTAATGTAGAATTCATTTCCGTGTTTTGGTAACTGTTGTCTCCTGTCGTGGCCCAACACACCACACCGCCGTATCCCTATTTATGTGTGCATTTCACTCCTCGGTTTACTATTATCGACAAGAAATATATATATATATATATATATATTTATTTATTTATTTATCTCCCAACATGACTCAAAGTTTTTTACTTTTAAACAGACCCTAGACATGACACTTGCGCTTTCTGATTACTCCACTAAAATAATAGACTGCAAAGTACAACTTCACAAGCAACTGCAATACGATCATACATGCACACTGTTCTTCTTGGTTTATATTATATTCTGGAATTTAAGGTTAAATTTACAACGTTGATCTATAGGTTCGAAGACGTTCAACAGTGAAATGAATTTCAAATTTATAATACAGATTATATAGTTTTAAATTAACTTGATTTTTATGAATTGTAAATTAGTTTTATTATTTTGATTAAAGAACAAAGATAAATAAAATTGCAATCATAAATTTAAATATCCAGTTTTTCAAATTTGTTATTTTACATTTTTGGAAAAATTAAATAAATTTGCGCGACTGTTCTTGCACAGTCGCTGGCTTAAAAGAGTGACATTGCATTTCTTTTTATTCATATTTTAAACTAAATTAACGGCATATGTTTTAGTTTTATAATTCATCAAAACTCCTTGTATGACGTCTCAAAGCAAGATTCACTTAACAATTATAAATCGCTTGTCAATTCTTACGTCATTTAAGACAAAAAAAAAACAAATTGTATAGCATTTTTCTAAATATTTATATAAAAAATTGCAGTAAATATGTACATGGGGAGGACTAAACACAGGCCTAAAATGTGTTAAGGCAGGGCCCTATACATAATTGGGCCGCTGAAAGGCCCAAAAGTGCAAAATTCTAATCGCAGTGGTTGATCAATACAGGCGAAAGAGCAGCCAGCAGAGCAAAACAAGGAACCAGCAGCGGCAGCAAAACGAGACAACGACAATGGGATCGTCGACAGCTCTTCGAGAGCTCCAGCGCGACCTTGAAAACAAAGCTAACGACCTCAGCAAACTCCAAAAAGGTACCTGTTTTTTATAAAAAATATTTATATATTTACACTTATTCCTTTATCTGTGTATATTTTTAATTTCATAAAAAACCCTAACCACCTGTTGCTGTGAATCAGATATTGCCAAGAATCACCAAGTGAGAAAGAAGTACACTATTCAACTCGGCGAGAACGAGCTTGTTCTTAAGGTCCGCTTTTCGCTTACTTCAATGCTTCCTTTTATGATTAGATTTTGTGATGACTTTATTGGTTTGAAAATTTTAGCTGCTAAATAGGGTATAATTGCTTTTTTGATTCGATTTTGTGATGATTGTTGAATTGAATGTTTTTGGGTATAGGAATTGGGTTTGTTAAATGAAGGAGCAAATGTGTACAAATTGATTGGTCCGGTACTAGTGAAGCAGGATTTGGCAGAGGCTAATGCAAATGTGCGCAAGAGAATTGATTACATCTCTGCTGAATTGTATGTGTTTTTTTATTCCCCGGCTCATTCAATAGCACTGCTTACAATATGTTTACTTGTTCAGTTTCATTGAAAATTTAGATTCATTGAAGTAGGAAGTAGGATTCAAGTTATAGTTTGCTAACCTTGTATTTTTGGGTTCTTTTTTTATGATTGCTCAAGAACTTGATTGATTGTATTTTTGAGTTTTCGTTGCTTTTCTAGTCAGTAGATAGGATGGAGTTCTATCACCTAGCAACCACCCAAATTTATCCTCTTTAGATGTTCTCTTGTACTGTATATTGGTAGAGTCAAATTCTTTTTTAGCTAGATTTTTCCACAAATGGTTTGTGAGGTTGTTTTCATGCTTTTGATCGAGTAAAGCATAACTCTATTTTCAGTTTTTAGGATTGCTTTTCATTTTAATACTTACCATCGTTGTTGTTATTATTGTTAGTTTTACCTTTGTGTGTTATCCTGCTTAATAGGAAGCGACTTGATGCAACTGTTCAAGATTTGGAAGAAAAGCAGAATAGCAAAAAAGAAGCGGTTTGTTTTCTTCCTTCTTTTCCCTTTTCAAATTTTGTCTCGTTTATGTTCTTAAAATAAACATTTTAGTATTGCCTCTATTGTCTATTTTTAATTGTTTGGAGTTCTTTTGCAAATTGAATATCATTTGCTCTGCGGATTATGATGTCAACATCCGAATTGCAGCCTCTTCAGATCAGTAGGATTTATTAGATCAGAACAGTGGATTGTGAATTGTACTGGGAGTGAAGCTCCGTGATCATTTATCACATATCCTAACCTAATAGAATTTGGTTCTCAAATCTCTTTCTGTGTCTGTTTGACAAGTAGCATTCCTCAGAAAATAGAGAGGGAAGGTCAAATTAAATTCCATGCAGAGAAGTTCTGAGGGCACTTCTCATCTTACTGACAAAAGTTCTGTATAGTACGAGGTTTTGCTATTTCGATTGTTTATTCTTTTTGCTCTGTTGGAGATAAGACCTGGTTGGCAACCTAAGTTGATAGCATGTTCTGGATGATGTTTCTATATTGATGAATGCCTGCTATCCCAATTTGTGGAATAAAAGATTAGCGAAAAATTATGAACTTTAGACCGAGACTGTCAAATTTGGATTTTATCCAGCTTTTGGGTGAACAAGGATTTTCTTTTGCTTTGAGCTTTTCTCTTGGGCAAATGCAGACCTGTGATTGGTAATTGTAAAAGGAAATACAATAGAAAAATAATTTGAACCATGTATTAACGGTAATAACCACATGTTTTACAATTCTTCAAAGCTCAGGAAATCTCAATTTAGGAGAGCATATGTGGCTAACAGTCTTTCACTAAATTCATCTCCGATGTTGCAAAATATTATTCACTATCTCCAGTTTAATGAGACTAAAAGACTATGATAGCATGTTGAGACATTTATGTTAATTTTTTATGATAATCTTGATGAATCAATATTTCTTTTTAAAAGAAAATGATATAACAATGAATGATGTTTTTTTTGTGTTTGTGTAAGGAGTAAATCCGTTGTCAGAATAGACTGTTGATCTGGCAATTCTATGTGTGTTGCCTCATGTGAACCACACATCCACATGCTCACATGCAGATGTGCATGTATGTTCTTTGTTATTATTGTTGTCTTTTTGTTCCACTGACTTGAGACTGGGGGAATCTAGAAAAGTTGTTTTATCAATATGCTATATCTTTCTTATTTTTCATTTTTTTCGTTGACACTTATTGCCCTTAGAACTACTGGCTCGTAATCTAATATCCTTGAGAAGTGATTACTCCATGCCTTGTGGTTAGAACTCTATATATATTTTGCTAAACAACAAGAATGTTATTATTGTACAATCTGAATCTATTTTTGTACGCTTCTAAATTTGGTGGAATACATTTCAGCTAAATTTATTGCATGATTTGTCTTATACTTTGACGCATATAACTTGTTACCTTGTGAATTTGTTAAAGACTGCAACGACAAGACATATCTGTTTTATTTAGTATGGACCATACATGTACTGCATTTCTATCAATTGTGCACCTATTATTGTGCCTCCTTATGTATAGATTATATATTTCGATGACAATAATTGCTTCTGATTGGTTTATTTTTGATTTGTAGATCTTCAAAGTACAACAGAAGATTCAGTCACATCAGGCTGGAAAAGCCAAAGCGTAATTAATTCCGTAGGTGTGTTCATCAGCTGTAACATTTCTCTTTCCTCAGTTGAAATTTTGGTTGCTTCTCTTATTATTATTTGAAGCTACAGTGTGCCCGACAGCTTATTCTGCTGTTATAACTGCTATTGTGGGATGTTAATGTTATTGATGCAGAAGTTATTGTAATTTATTTCTCTCTTTTCTTTTTCTAAGAGTTCTACCCAGGATTGTTAAAATAAAATAAAAAAGAGGTTGCTGTTTTTGTTTTTAAATGGGCAAACAGTTTCAGAAACCAGGATATGAAGTTGGAGGCATGGTCAGGTGCTTAGCCAATGTTAGAGCTACACATTTGAGTTACAACTCACAACTAGCAGTGGTTTGCCGTTGATGGCATTTTCAATTGTTGATATAAAATTAAATCAACGAGCAATTTGCATTTATTTTAGACTTAAATCTATTGATAGTAGTATAAATGCCAAGTGGCAGTGTGAAAATTGATATTCACACATTAAGAATATATGCGTAGGTCAGAAGAATTGTTGATGGTGTACAAGACAAATACAATGTCCATTTTAATGTTTCAAAGCTCTGTTTCCACTATCAGGGTTTTCCTACATGGTTTATGTTTTTTGTTTTGAAATTTACATGGTTCATTTTTACACGAAAGGAGTTTTAGAAATTCCCGTGTTTGAAAGAGACCATAGAGAAGAATTCAGTGTCATGACAATGAAAGCTTCATCCTTCAACCATTTGCCTTAAGATGTAGCTCTGATTAATTTAAATGATTGATATTTTGTTCCACAAGATTAGCAGTTTAGAAAAACAAATGGCCTAAAAGGCAAGGTATAACAATCTCTGACGGGATTATCATAATGCCGAGTTACATAACAATGGAGGAAATTTGTTGCAACTATGGAAAAATGAATATCGCACCAATTCATTAACTGGGCTAAAAGCCAAATGAACGGGAAAGTAGTGAAAGGTCCTTCTCATGTGCGGTTTTGTCCACGGTGTATAATGTATATATTGCAGCATCCATACGTCATTGGCTCTTATGTTTATTATGTTTTTTGTGTTGCACGTCTAGCTGCTGCAACAGATTTTTTGAATCAAGAAAAAAAGGCTGAACATAAGCGGAGCGTTGATGTTGAATGTGTGGATTATTCTTGAAGCTTTAAGATTTGCCTAGTTTAGGGATGTTAATATATCAGCCTCTTGGCTTTGAGCTAAGGGGTATTTGCAACTTCGCAAAGGTCTTCAACGTCCCACGTTAGATCCATGACAATGTGGGTGGTGTGGTAGACATCTAGACAGCTAATAACCCAAAAGAAAAGGATACACTGAGCCCGTTAATGTCTAAAAGCTACAGGGAAAGTTGAAAGGATAAATGCATGCGCTCAACGACAGTGCTTGCCTGATCTCACTTTAAACCATAGACCTGCATAAACGTTGACTACAGGCTACAGCTGTGTAGTTTGATTGGGTTGGCTTTGATTACTGATTGCTGAATTTTCCGGGGGAAGCAACATTAACCTTTGAGAGAATCAGTGAATGTTGAAAGCTTTGCTACCTGAACTTTTCAAGGACACGAAAGCGTTTCTAAGTATCTGAGATGGTTAGGAACTGAGAATCTTGCTAGGATTTGTTTTGTTAATTGCCATGGAAAGAAATCAAAGGCTTCTCATGAGCATCACATTCATCTTCTGAAAAGGGTTTAGATATGGAAATACCTCCAAATACGAGTTCTATTCTCCCATGAATTTCTGATTTAGATATTATTGTTTTATTTGGATCATATTAACATACGTCTCTGTAAAATTCAGAGCTGAAATAAATTATTTGTATTTTATTCTTTTCTATTCTTAATATGCGTCTAAGACATATTAACTACTTTCGTTTAATTATTTGGTAATTAATTCATCTGACCTAAACCTAAAACCCATAAGAAATACTAGTCAATCAACTGTCTTCTCGCTAGGAAAACCAATTTGCCCTTTAATTCCAACCGTAATAGGAGTCTGCACATTTCATAACGAATCACTTTTGAAAAAGTTAAAGATATCAATATTCATGAAGTAAAAATTCTTCACTAACTTTTTGTTTATTAGAAAGATATCAATATTCATGAAGTAAAAATTCTTCGCTAACTTTTTGTTTATTAGTTTTTTTATAATAAATACTTAAGTTTGAGTGATGTATGAAAAAAAAAAATATAACAAAATATGTTATTATTCATCACAATCATAGTATTTAATATGTTTCTGGTATCTTCATCGAAAGACAACATACTGCTTATGCAAAATTTGAGCCTAAGTCAGCTGCTACAACAAGAGTGAAGAGCTGTAGAAAGTATGAAGTATCAAACTTTTTTTTTTTTTTTTTTTGAAAAGGAAGTATCAAACTGTTTTTGAGGCAAATAGTTGCATGCCTTCAAGAACTCCAGAAAATGTGCATCTTTTGTTGCTTAAAATAAAGTTAAGCAATGATTATGTCCAAAATGGACTGCATTTAAATCTGACTTGTCTGCTTCTTTCAACTTTTTTTTTTTTTTGAGTACCTGCTTCTTTCAACTTTATTTTGAAGTCAAATGCTGTAATTAACTAATTGTTTGTTTATTATTTTTCTTATTAGGAGTTCCGAGATACACCTATTCGTCTACTCATGTAAATATGTTTTATAGTTAATCTTTTTTTTTTTAAAAAAAAAAGAATTTAAAGTTAATCTTTTTAATCCCTTTGCTTGTCACAAATTAATGGATTATGATACATAAATTTATATTGATATATCTTTCAGTGGTTGAGATTACAGTTGATATATTAACACTAAAAAGATATAAACAAGAATAGGTCTTAATTAAATATAATCTTAACAATTCAAAACATTTAAATGGTTTCTTGAATTATTATAATTAATTTGAGATTTATGAAGGGAGATACAACTTTAAGGATGTAAGTATAAGAGATAGACTATTTGATTATCTCATCTTATCAAAATACTTTAATTTAATTGTTAAACTTGTCAAAACTAATGAATATGAACAAGAATAGAACTTACATCTAACTTTAACTATTCTAAGCATTAATTGAGTACTATTCATAATTTGTGATAAAGATGTTGATCATAATCCTCTTTCTGATAAAAAATACCCACATGAAAAGAAATTAAGAATCATTATTATTATTATTATTTTGAATTACATTATATAACTGAGACTGATCCAAAAAACAGTTAAAACCAAATGAGATTAACATATACTGAATGCGCAATCCGGAAAAAGACTCTCAAATAGGAGGAAACGACTCATACATAGATGGAGAGACTGCTCTCACATGTAAAAGAGAGAAAAAAATCCTTTTTTTATTTTATTTTTAATATAAGGGTAAGACATGTTGTCAAACCCACGATTGGGCTTAAAAGGGATGCACGTTTTTTCCACTCAGCTGACACCCCAAGCACAATTAAGAATCATTATTATAAACATGCACCATAAGACTATACTTGGAGCTTCGGACTACGCTATGTAAGAGCCATGCATCATATCAAGACTTATTTGACTCTATTTTTACTTGCTAGTTATAAAAGATCCAATAATTCAGTGATGGTTATAAAAGAGCCAATAACTTTGCTACAATTTCACATCATTTTTCCTCATAGAAATGTTTAATCATGCTATTGTTACCTTAAGAAAAAAAGCCGTGCCATTGTTTTGGAATGCCCAATAGGAAATATAAAGTATATGTAATACAAACGCAGTGGCCTTGTCTAATGCCTGAGGGAAGATGCAGATTTATAATGTATTGCCTGGACTTCGTTTCGATTTACATCAACCCCTATTCATGCTCTTCTTTTTTCTCTGCTAATTCTTTTTTTTTTTTAATCTTTTAAACAAATTTATTTGACTTTTTTTTTATTAACATTTTAAACTTGAAATTCTAATGTAATTTATTTTTGGTAATATTAAAATATTTCATAAAACATAATATATTATGCATAAATAAACAGTTAAGAACTAATTTTAAACTATGAGCATTTTTTAATATCTTTTTATAAATATTGATTTTATAAAAGACAGTATAACAATTAATTTTCAATACTATTTTTTTTTATTTGAATAATTTTCAGTTTTAATTTCAGTAATGTATTTTTGAATTTTCAAATATTTAAATTAATTATTTACTAATTACAATATAATAAAATGCAATATAATTATATATATTTTTTAGGATTGAGACTGACTCAAAAGACTATCGGGATAAAAATGCTAGTGACGCGACCCGAAGAGCTGCTCACATACGGAAGGAATCGATACACACAAAAATGGAAAATCTGCCCACATAATTGGTGGGGGATTGTATTTATCGAATGTAGAACTATGTCTTTTGACATAGGGCTGTTGGCATTTCATGAACGAGGCCAATAGCCACATATTTATATTATTTAATATAATTTAATTCAATATATTATTAAATATGTAATTATAATCTAGTTCAATGAGATGCGAGAGTAGAATGAGCCTATGCCAAATGAGCCCCAGAGCAAAATAATTGTAATGTTGTTGCCAAACCAACCGCACAACGTCCCGTCCCACTGCCCTCTAATCACCCAAAAAAATGTTATTTGAGGCTTGTCATGTCAGTCCTCGACTCCTCTATTTGCCATTTTTCACTCTCCTTTCAAATGATAACATGATACAAATATTCTGCTTCTAAAAAAGTCAGTTTCCTATCACATTTCGAAGTGCCCTGTAGACTTGATTAGAAAAAAAAAATTCTAAAAACAATTAGCTCAAATGAATCTCTAATATGCAAATGTGAATGATTTATTAGAAAGAGAAAACAAGTGAAAAATCAAAGGGTTCAGAGTGGATAACACTCAAACAAATGCAAGCAATCGTACTGGGTCGGCCACAATCAAATAATATATATCTATGTATTTATATGTGAACATATTAATCACGTGGTATTATCATCATTTTAATCTTCATTTTTCTCATCATATAATATTTTGAAAACGTTTGGCAACATTTTCATGTCAATCCAACACCTTGAACCTTTGGTTCCTGAATCCTGATGAAAAGACATAACTTTCTTTCAGATCGACTCGATGAACCTGCAAAATAATGGTGCCACCGCAGCCACCACCTTCGATGAATGATAAGACCAGCTTTCCAGTACACACGCAGCAAAACTCACTAAACCCCACCACTGATTTTCACCACTCATCCATGATCAAGTGATGAGATTCTGATCCGTACATTTTCGTGCTAATTTAAAACCCTAATGATTCATCTGTCACATTAAAGTATAGGCCACAAGGATGCCAGTAGGAGATAATATGGGGCTGGGGGAGGAATATGTATTGTCGATTCCATCATTTCATGAAGTAAAACGTGCACTACTAGAAGTGGTGAATGGCGATATTTTTCTCCTAATGGGGTGCATTAATTCATTGTGGTTTGAGAGTGCATACATATAAAAAATTAATCTAATATTATTTCATTTGGTGAAATTTTTTTATGATAATTTGGGTATAACTTGCAAATATAGAAATGTTGTTGAGAATTGGTAACTCAATATGAATTAAATATAACTTATTAATCTCTAATATCTATTGTTAAATTGTAAAACTATTAAATTATATAAATGCCTATCTTAAGTCCTATTTTGAATTTTATTCACTAAGCATAGCTTAACTTTAAAGTAAAATCTGTGAAATTTTACTCTCATTTAAATTTCTTTTGAACATATGTTTCAATTTAATGTTGTGAATATACATGGTAGGAGGATCTCTATATTCGTGATACATAGTACCTTATTTCCGAAGTTTTGTGTGAAGCATATTTGGATATGGAACTTGATTGTATAGACTCTACAAATAATTCTGTCTGTAATTTAGTAATTTTTAAACTAGTGTTTTATTCTTCATGGCTGAAGCCATGGTAGGGAACGTTGGTTATTGGAAAATCTAATAAACAAAATCCAAATGCAGAAAAGACTAAATCTGAAGCCTATTGTTTTCGGCCCGTGAATCTATATTGAGGAAAGCGCGTGGTAAATTCAGTGTAAATAAACAGATTAAATCACTTTATTGATTAACATAAAGTTTTGGTGGAGGTAGGTTGGACATTGACGGTCCCTAAATTCTAAATTAAACAAGATTATGATATTCAATCATGTAAGTCATTACAGGATTATCACATTAAACTATATAAGAAATTAATTATATCATCAAATGGTTACAAGCATAATTTGGTGGTAACCATTGTGCATAGTAAAGCCAAGGTCTTAAGTTCAAACCACTCCCCTTCAAGTTTGAAAAATGAACAGAATAATCAAAAAAAAAAAAAGAGAAAATGTAATTATTCATCCAAATACAAATTAGATAAATAATTTGAATAACGACTTCTTTTTTAATCAGTACTCGTAACTGGATGAGTTTTGATCTTATCACCAAATCATTACTACTAGGTTTAATAGCACTACAATGGTTTTGGGATAAAAGTGCCTTCTCATATAAATTGAACAAAAAAAAAAAGAGTTTTACTTTGAACAAGAGCAAAATGTAAAAGTAGAGGTTAAAATGTTTGAATTTGGAAATATTATAGGATACAACTTTATTTTACTCATCAAGACAATTTAATGGTACTTTCTAGGCTCAAAATAGTCAAACATAATATTCTTTGCTCCTTTCAAAGCTTTTCAAAAGTGTTGAATATTAATCCCCCAAAATAGGTCTCAAACAAAAGATATAGGTCCCAAGCAACGAAAAATAAATGTTAAAAAAAGAAAAATAGTCTTGGAAGTACAAAGGAAATAGGTCCGAACAAAGAAAATATATTTCTAACAAAGGAAATAAGTACCCAAAAATCACAATAAAAAATCACAATTTTAAATGCAAAACGAAGTTCTCTCTTTAATGGCTTCTTCACCCTCCATTTTTATTTAATTTCAACATTTAAAACTTTAAATCCACATCGTTTTATAATTTCAAAATTGTAGAAACTTATATTTACTTCAAACAAAAATTTTAAAATCTTTAATGTTCTTTTTCAAATCACTGTAGCAAGACAGAATGAGAATAAATAAAGAACTGTGAAGAAAGAGAGCGAAACTTGATTTGTTTATTTCCAAAACTTGATTCCTGATTCTAAATTCATGAATCTCAAACTTCAATGAGAGAAATAAGAAGAAAGTGAAAAGGAAAAGAAAGATAATAGAAGAAGGAAGAGAGGAGAAAAAAGAGATAAGTTATTGTCATCTTTCATTAAAAGCATAAAAGAAAGCTTACAAATTTAGGTACCATCAAAACTTAAACTATTAAACGAATGATATAAAATCGCATAATAGAAAAAGAGGAGGAGGGGGTGCTAATTCACTTCATTTTCATATTAAAATTATTTTTTATGAAAATATCTCTTACCATTAATTAACGTTAGCATGGCGTAAGCTTGAATTTTGGAACACCATTTACCCTTACAAGCATTAATAGAAACAGCTTCTTTGCACAATGTTGACCTTATAAACATTTAAATTTGTAGTATTACCTTGGAAAAATACTAAAGTTCCCTTGTTTTTGAAAATAATGGTGAAACACCCCCCAATTTTAAATTATTGTCTAAAAACCCCCTTCTGTTAATACTATCGAAACTGCAAATAATAAAAGTTAATTTAATTTAAACAATGTATAAATCCCTGTCATATCCTATAAATATTATAAAATAATTAAAATATTTATTTAAAAAAAAAAAAACCAATTACCTATTGATTTCTTTCCACCGTCTTTTCCTTATTTTTCTTGTTCTTTCTCTCCTCTCTTTTTCATCCGCCTACCTGCTCTCTCACATCTCTCATTTCTAGATTGTGTTTGGTGATTTTTGGTTGTGGTTGAATTGAATACGGGTCTGGTGTTAGTGGTGTGTGCTTGAGGAGTGAGGAGTGCTTGGGTATTGGTTTTGAAGAGTAACCCATATTGGTTGATTTAATTATTTTTAATTTTATTTTTGAATTGTTTGATATACTATATTATTTTTAATTGCAAATATTTGGGGTTGAGTTAGATAATTTAGATAATTTAGGGGCTATTTAGATAATTGAATAAAGATAGGGATATAAATTGCCATTAGTATTGAAAATGATTTTTTTTTTTTAATAATATGCCCATAGCCCTAGCCTCATATATATATATATATATACATATATATTACATAGTACACATTACAAGTTCAGATACTATATCCGGGACCTCTTGATGTACGTTCTAAAGTTTGACTAAAAACATAGCTCTAAAATATTGAGAGTAAAACCCACATACACAAGTGGAAATTTTGCCATAAACTTTGTTGTGGAGGGTGTTCAACGTGTCTCTCTAAGGAAGAGACAAGGTAGTGGTGTCAATTGCACCACCCACAAACGAGCTTAGCCTCATAATTTTTCTTTGAGTTGTTATCATTTTCTCTCTTGATGATTAATGAATTATTATTTTATTTTCTATTAATTCAAAAACATCATTTTATTTTTCTTTTGACTTAAATTAATACTATTATTTAGGATAAATTTTTTTACCTTTTCAAAATCCTTAAGGAAGAAAATGATAATTCATCAATGGTCGGAGAGAAAATGATAATAATTTATTTTATTTTATATATTATTTTTATTTTTATTTTTTGCCGAGGAGACGAAATTTTTAACTTTTGCTCTTTATAATTAGACAATCACAAGGGGTACACGCTACACAGTTATCCTTATCATTTACATCGAAATGAAACAAACAATCATCCTATATAGAGATCAACTTATACTTATCACCAACTTACCACTATGAAGAGGAGCTACTATATTGAGTTTGAAATGTATTATTTTCTTTCAACTTCCACTTGCTTATCACATGTATCCTGTGTTGAAGAATAATTTTGAGTAGGAAAACATACAATTACATCTACAAATCTACATTGACAAAAATAAGATTATATATAGAACTCTAAGTACTAGCCCTTTCTTCGGAGACAATTATTGGCGGAAACATAAGTTTTATCCTTTAACTAAATACCAAAAGAAGACTTAATCTGAGTTCATATGCTCCAAATAGTCTACTTCGCATATTAAAAAACAAAAGAGAACTCAACTTCTTCAGTGAATTTGATAACATGCATATATTAAGCCACTACATTAAAAGATGCAGATATGTGGATTGTGTTTATATGAGAAGATAAACACTTAACATAAAAACAATCTAAACCGCCAATTGCATGTGCATCTTTTTTTTTTTTGAAACAACTGCATGCGCATCTTGAATCCCATTCTCTACTACTGTGTTTTTGGCTTATTGCTCCTCATGCTGTCCTTTTCTGTTCAAATGCATTAGTACGGGTTTAGTCCTTATCCACAATTACAACGCCTTATTTATCTCTCAACCCAAATTTTATTAATTAATTTTCTCTATATTCAGTTGAAATCATATGCATAGCATACTTTTTCACTATAAGATGAAAATTTCCAACATAAGATAGGTAATTACTATAATAATTTAATGTTAATAAATTCTAATTTTTGAAGTAATTACGATACTAATAAACGAGAAAACTTAGATATATAAATCAGACAGCCGCACATGAATATGCTCACTCAACAAGCCAATTGGCCTGCAGGGTGCATATATTTAGCCAATCATATGTTTCTCCCATGCGCAAGGGAGATTTTTTTTTTTGGTTGAAAGACAAGAGTGTGTTTGAAGTGGAGGAAACGTAGTATGTGTCTGGTCACACCCAAATTTTCTCCTAAAATACACTTATACAATTATGGGGTTAAAAAACACAAGTGGGCTGATAACAAAATTAATAAAGTAACCATGCAACTGGTATGGATGATTTGTAATAATGCGGATATTGTACTTTGAGGAAATATTACAGCAGAGTTGAGGGATATGGTAATCATGTAACAAATGGACTTGGCTAGAAGCTTCGGTGCAGCATGAACAAGTTGGCACGGGCGAAGAAAGTGGTGGATCATGATTCATGCATATGATATGATATGATTAAGAAAATGATGCCATTACACAAAACACTTTCATTTACAAATTTTTATGTCTTCAACAATAATGCGCCCCTTTGATTGTGAATTAGACCGCTGATTTTGGATCTTTCAATCAGAAAAGCCACTCAACTTTCCTCAGTCCTATAACCAAAAATTGGAGCGGCCTCGGGATTTTTTTTACTCATTCCTTTGTCTTTTCTACGTTTTTTGGCCAACTTATTCAACTACAAACCAAACATCAAATAGTGTATACAATTATGTAAGCCTAATCTTTGTATTCATATAATCGTTTTTTTATTAGTTGAATCATGTGTTCTTAAAGTCAAAAAGCTTCTTTTAATCCTAACCTTTTACTCTTTAGCTTACAGATGTCATTTCTCCCTTTAAATACATTAACTTGACAGTTAGGCATTCGAAAAGCCTGATAGACAGTAGTATGTGGACATTTGACTATATATTATCACGCATATAATGATAGCTTTCCCTAAAAAGTCCAAAAAAACTTTACATGTTCAATATTTTAATCATGTTCAATCAGAATATCCTCTATTTCTTCCTAATGGTTTTTGCCTGTAACATTAGGTGATCACTTAACATGTAGCTTTATGATACATATAACATAATTAACTAAATAAGAAATTGTATAATGTTTTATCAAGAGTTGATACAAATAGCTAGATGGAATCTCTATATAAAGAGATTAGGGCAAAACTGTTTGCAGAAAAAGAAGTGGGAAGTGCCAACCACTAACAAGGGCGTGGCCCGTGAAAACAGCTCATCACATGAGATGACTGAAAAAGGTTACACACCACAAGCGATATTACATGCAACTGCCCTCTTTATATTTTTCTAGACATATATCGCCTGTTCTTTGATTCAACGCTATTTTCAGTTGAGTTATTATTGGCTCTAATTATTTGGTCCCCATGATCTACTCAATTAATGGATCTTGTACTGGCCAATTACTTTGTCTTTCGAATATCTTCATTTATCATTTTTTTTTTTTTTTTTAATAGGAAAAATATTGTTTAACTCCTCTTATCTCTTGACTCTAGTTGAAGAATGAATTCATATATTTGTTTATAAATTGTAGCAGTGATTTGAAGTTAACAAAATCATCGTTTAGCCTTCAATATGTATATATATATATATATATACATATGAAAATCACAGAGTATATTATTAAAAAAGTGTGGGTTTCAAAATTAACATCGAAAAAAATAATCGTGTTCTAGCAGCACCTCCTTTCTATCGAAAACGAATGCTATAATGCTTGGTTTGTGAACAAAGGGAAGGGAAGGAAATTGAACTTTATTATAGTTATAGTTGTCTCAACTCTTTCTTATTTTTTATATATTTTTTATGCTAGCTAGTTTCAGAACATATAGTAGTTTTAGTGTTTAAAATAAAAAACTAAATTCATACTAATTTAAAGTAATTAGTACTAGGAGCCTATGACTTTATGTAAAACCAGTTGTATGACATTGTTGTTCTGATGTTTTGTGTTTGGTTTTTGATAGTTGAAAAAAAGAAATAAAAACTTAAACTTTTTATAACCATTTGAATAATATATTTTATATATATATTTTTTTTTTTTAAGTAAAAGAGCTTTTAACCTGTTTAGTTAAAATATTTTATAAACTCTTGTGATTACAAATATGACTATTATACCCTTCTTAAAGTTCTATAATATATGTATAGTTTTGTTTATTAATAATTTTTATTATAATTTTTTTATTAATTAAAATGTAGAGCATTATTATTAAAATAAAGATTGAAAAATAAACTAATCAAATGAAATCTATTATCTTCAAAAAAAAAAAAAACCTAATAACAATAAAATACTAAAATTGTATTTTAAATTAAAAAAGAATAAATTTAATTAGTTAAAAATTAAATAATAAAGCCAAAACACATTACTTTCACATTATTTTCACATCCAGCAGCGCGACCCACCCCACTCTCCTGAGTCCTGACCTTACAGCCATTTCTCTCTTTCTTTCTTCTTTTTCTTTATTCTGTTTACTCAATATTTTCTCTACCTGCTACTCTTAACCTTTTTTTCTTTTATTTTCATCTTTGCTTGCATCTTTTTCTTCTCCCCAATATTTATTTCTTTATCTCTCTCTCTATTGGTGGCTTGTGAATTTGGGTAGAGTTTTTGGAGATGGTTGAATTTATGTTAGTAGAGAAGAAGAGAAATGGTTTGGAACTTTGGATGAAGATGATGGATATTAAATTTGAAAAGAGTTGATAGAGTAAATCTGAATATGGTGAAATTTGGTTGGTAAAGAAGAAGAGAAAGAGAGAAAGTTACTTTGGTTTAATGGTAAGATCAAATCCTTCCACTTCTTGTTTTCAACGATTATAAGTTAAATTCATGTAAGTCTCATGAGTAATTTTTTAACTTTGTGTGAATTGCCCTTTCTTGTCTTTTGGGAGGAGAGTCCCAGGTCACGCTATAAAGTTCAATTGCAACTGATGTCTATAAAGTTAAATTGCAGCTAATTCCGATAGCAAATTAGACAAATCTCAATATTAATATTTAAAAAAAAAAAAAAAAAAGAAAAGAAAGAAAGCGACATGGATATAATATTTGTTTTGTTATTAAAATAAAATTGGAAATATAAAAGTTTCATTAAAAGGACTTTGGCTTTCCTTGTTTTTTCAAAATCTCTTCTAATATAAGCCGCGTGAGTGTGGCTTCATAAGGAAGAGCTTTTGGTAATATATCCGAACACCCTTGGAAGTCACTTATAGGTTTCAAAAGAGCTTTTAACCCATCCAAAAGCTTTGCCGCACTGGCCCTTAATTCTGTTACCTAGTTATGAAGTTACTTAACCATTATAGAGAAACAAAGCACATTTTGGTGGTCAGTTGAGAGAATGAAGCACAGAGTCTCGATCTCAAATGCCGACAAGTTGCTGGGTGTGTTTTATTCCTGTTAAAATTTTTGTAGCAAGAAATGTTATATATCATATGGATTATAAAAAATAGTACTAATTTCTTTAATTTTCTTCAGGATATAGTTTATTTTCAATCGATGATAATTTTTTTTGGGTAAAGCACAGCCTCCCTTTTGAACAATGTACGTTCTATTAAATTTTAGAGAAATTTTTGATGAATTTAATGGAGGTTGTTAATAAATTTCAGAAATTCATAAAATTTCTTTAACAAGTTTCAGGAAGACTTCTCTTCAAAAGAGATATTTGTTTTTTAAAATTACTGAATATGTTTGCACTTTATCATATACGAAGGTAGACTAATAAAACTTCTACAGATAAACTGGACTAGTCAAAATATTTTTGTTATTCCAACAAAATAGAACCAATCATTTTTTTTAAAGGAAATATATATTACTCAGTGAAACCAGGAAATATACAGTAAGCAGTGGTGTTCGACCACACAAGGATCTCATTAGAGGACAAAGCAAGGGAGGCCAACTTATGAACCAGACGATTAATTCTCATCAGGAATGACCTAACATTTAACAATGTCAACCACCGCACATAGGGCTAGATAAAACCAATCATTTTATGTGGGGCTGTTAATTAAATTGTGTACAAGTTGTAGTCCATGTTCGGTCATGGTCAAAATTTTAGTAAAACGTGGTCGTTGTGACATTGTCCAACTGTCTAACCTCCATGGAAATAAACTAATATCAGTTCAACTATAAATAGAAAGAAGAACGGAATTCTTCTTCTAAAAACTGACATTAAATGAATTGGAAATTTTTATTTCCTTTCTTCAATTAATAAATATTAGTTTTAAAGTCTTATTTAGTGATCAGAGGTTAGGTGGTAACGCTAATGGAGAAAATGCTTTACCATATATGCAGTATAAGCGCACATTACTTCATTCATATTATAATATATAGTTGTGAATAACTATCATATATAATTAAGTCATATGATATGACTTAAGTGGAAACATATAGAGCTGCCAGCTCAACCAATTGATCTCCATTTTAATGATGGGTCTACAAGTTTGAGTTCAGATGGCAGACCAGAAGAAAGTAGAAGAGAAATGTGAAAACTCAGGAGGTTCTGAGGGGGAGAGATATCTGAACCACCTTTAAGGAGCATGTGATACACGATTTGCCTTCTGAGTTACAACTTATGACAAAGTGACCATCTTATAAACAACCTCTCCCATGCAGCAAAGCCGCCTACTTGTATCACGTGCACTGCATGTGTGGACGGAGATGGATAATGACACCCATATTGGTAGTCAGGATTTAATGCTAGGATAGGCTAAAAAAGTTGTTTTTTTAATTGAAACTCTATGTACAACAAATTTCTCGAATGCATGATCAATTAATTGAAAAATGAAGCTACATTTGATGAAAAATAATGCATATTTCAAAATAATTACATTATAATAATTTTATATACATATTTAAAATGATGAACTATATTTATTATTTGAAATTATGATCAATATAAATCATATATAATGGATTAAAATAATGATCAATATAAATAATAATAATGAATTAAGATCATTAAAAATACTAAAAGATCTAAGAAATTAAACAATAAAATAATTATAATTTACTCCACAAGAATATAATACTATCAACAAAGATCCAATTATTAATCAAGATAAGCATTACTAAAAGCTCAATTTCAACTCTAAGACAATTTGTGACCAAAGACCAAAAAAAAAAAATAAATAATCATGTTTTGTTTTCATAATTGATCATATTTTACAACCAATAATATTTTCAATAAAATAATATATTAAATATAGGTAAATCTTTGTTCACTCTAAATTGTATAAGATAATAAAAAAGTTGAGTACAACTTTTAAAAATAGAGAGTATTTAATTTGAACAAAAAGAAATATGAATAAAGGTTTTATAAAAAAACTATTTTATTTTTTTGAAAAAAATAATTTTTAAGATTGGGCCCTAGCCCTAACGGTGCCCAATCCCTGTCCACATTTACTTCCTATTTTCCAAACTATTTGTGATAAATGATTCTTTTGAAATTTGACCTATTAGTTATTATCATATTCAAAAGTTTAAATAAAAAAATTAGTATTTAAAACGTGAGATTATGATATACGTTAATATGTTCTCTCACATGCAATGTAAACAGATAACTGATGACGAACACATGTTAATCATCATCAACCGTATAATATGTGTAACAAGATAAAAAATAAAGAGGAAGAGAGAATTTGAATTAAAAATCTTCAAGCTCTAATATAATGTTAATTACTATCAGACCTAAAAGCTTGAACTGATATAAAAAAAAACTCAACTATAATATTAGCATTTTTGGCTGCCCATTTATTTGATAACTTTTGAACTATAATGACGTGATGTGTTTATTTGGTTCAGACATACATTGAAAGGCAAGTTTACAGTGACAAAACAATGAAAAGAAGTTAAATATTTTTTGTGGGATTCTACCTAAATTATGTTCTAAAATGGCATGTAATATCATAATTTCGAAAACACTTTTCCAATGATAAAAGTAAAAGCTTGTTTAGATCATTTATGCAAAATGCTTGCCATTGTCACTTAATGATTACAGTTTTTGTTATTGATTGTAACTTTTCATATATATAACGATCGATATCATACTTTTTTGAGGGTCAAAAGTTCGAAGAATAATTTTTAGATAGCTGCTAATCATGGATGCATGACTTCGTGATTCTGTTAGCACTATGATGTTATGGACAAAATCACACTGGGGTCAGAGTCCAACCAATATCGGTCAATTTCTACACAGCATCAAACTAGCTATTATGTTCTTTGAAATTAACACTCCAATATCATTTTGAAGTGTGCAAAGACTTTATAAGATGATATCTACGAATTGATTAAAAAAGATGAAAACAATAGAAAGTGCTGCTCAATATTCCTCTTTTACCACTATAAGGGATTTAAATTTAGTCTTTAATGCCTAAACAATAATTCGCTAATTTACAAAATGACTTGAATTTCATTGATCAAATAAAGGACCACAAATCATGAACAAATTGAGAAACTTAGGACAGCTTCCTGATGGACCATAATCAACATAGTTACTGGAACACGGTGCCCCAACAATTCTTAGTTGAAATTCGCCTGTGGCCAACAGTCACGAGAAGTCTCATATTGTGTTCTCTTTATTTGCCGTTCATATAAATTTTCTTTTGAAGGTTAATTTTGTTTTCACTGTAAGATTTGATTCGTTAAGGATATGTGGCATGAGATTGCTGAAGAGTTGTAAGAAACAGTTGAGAATTTGGTATTCTACTAGTGGTCACATGAATTTGATGTTTACACTTCATTTATGGAAAATTTTAACGTATGGCCATTATATTTTCCTACTTAATTTTCCATTATGACCAAAATGCCGTGGCAACTCGGGGCTTTTAGAACTGTCATTAACATGTTTATACGTGTATCTTTATTATTTCATTATTATACGTAGGTGATAATTAATTGACATTTTAATTTTTTATGTGACACATACATACACGCCACGAAGTTTAGGTCTTTAATTTAATTAATGGGTTTGACTATCTTATCAAATCACTAACATTACCTACAAATTGTCGTTCTTGAATTGACTTCAATAACTACTCTTACAATCAATTAAAGAATTACAATTTACGGATAATGTTAATGGTTGAGTAAGATAGTTAAACTCTTAATTTAAATCATAATTTTGCTATGATTGATGAAAATTAAGATTACTTAATAGATTATAGATTAGATTTAAGTTATGAAAAATAAGTCTCTTAGAATGAAATAGATTATAGATTTAAGTTATGTTCCATTTTTCCTATTCCTAAATTTATTTACATATTTATTATTATTTTTTAAAGTTCTTACCAGATAACTTAATTGAAAAAGATGCTGGACTGCACCAAACATATATACCCACTTTGCACCCGGTGCACTAAAGCATTATCTGCATTAGCGGCCCTACATTTTATTCTAACAAAATTTCAAATCATATTAAAACATGAGCTGGACTTGATTATTATATCACACCCATACGAAATAAAAAACCATATTTAGCTAAATCTTCAACTTTTCATTTCCATGAGGTTACAGGGAAATATATATTTAGTACAGTTTATCTACTGATCAAAAATATTTTTTTAATTTAAAAAACTCTACTTGATTTTTTTTTTACATCGTTTGATTGACATTTTAATAGAGCTTTTGAGAAATTAAAAAAACTGAAAAATATCTACTTAGAGAAGTTCAAATTTTGAACTTTTTAAGTAGATCTTTTTGAGATTTTTTTAAAAGATTAAAATATCTAATATATCCTTATTTTATTTTGTTAATATTTATATACTCTTATAACCCTAATACACTTTCTTTATAAACATAAACATAAACACATAATCTTCACTTTCATTCATGATTTGTTTCATAAAAACATCTTAGAATTATCTTTAAACAATAAGTTTCTATATATATATATATATATATATATATATATATATATATATATATATGCATTTTTGTTTTCAATTATTTTAAAGAAAATGATTTGTGCTTTGATTGATTTTTTTTTTTGTTTTTATTTTTTTGTTGAAGTTGAAGTAATTACATTTTTAGAATGAATATTCTTCCATACAGCAGAGAATGCTTGAGAATAGTAGATTTCTTGACAGCTTCTCTGCAGGCCTTTATCAGGAATTAAGTGATCTTCGATATGTTAGTTGTCAGTACACCACACGTTCTTCACTTGCAGCAGTTTATTGTTTATTAGCACTGCGTTGGCATGATTGCTTCGTGTAATCAGCATCGTGTTTTTTTTTTTTTTAAGGTTCCTGTCACATAAAGAAAAACTAAACCACCCAAAATTAATACATAACAAACCATATCAAAGTGTCAACGTAGTGAATTTGATGTACGATCAAAATCATATCAAAGTTTCAAAGGAAGTATACTACTATCAATTATGCTGTAACAAAAACAAATAATAAGATAATCAAAACTAGTCACAAAAATATTGATTTTGTTAGCTACTTGAGCCCAAATGAATGGCAATTTGTTCACACATCTTTAACATGTTCTGCATATAACCAGCTGAAGTGTACTTGAGAATACTAGAGTGTGAGACATTCAAATTTCGGGCACTAGAAAACTTGAGAATACTAGAGTGTGAAGACAGATGTAATCAGTTATTTGTATGTGCATCAAAGACAATAAGATACATTACTCATTTCTCTTATGTCATTTTTAATAAACTTATAATCTAAAAATATTTTAAAATAATACAACCAAATAGTTTATAATTTAAAATTTTTTTAATTAATAACCAAACAATCAATAATTTCTTTTTAAAAATCTACTTTTAAAAAATCTACTTAAACAAACTGTGCTAAAGGAAGCTCAAAAGTGTTCTAACACTGCACTGTCCACATCAAGTCTCTAAGAGTGTAGGGCATCTCAGGAGGCCCCATGAGTTGACTCTATCAAACCGGAACAAACTCATCACTACTCCACCAAGCCGTTTGAGGAGTGGTCTTCTTAATTCAAAGGAAAAAATACCAACAATTTGACAATATCCCAACCCATTCCAAATTCAGCACTAACAGGGTGGGACATGTGTGCACGTAACTCAATTGCTAATCTTAGTTTTGTTCAATTTCAAGATTAAGATTATCATTTAGTTAACCGACTTATTAGTACATCGCATTTGTTGCTATCATTTTCATTATCAACTCAAAATTAATAACTACCGACTTGGGATGGGGTAATGTGTCAATCGGTTCACCTCCAATTCATGTTAACAGTGTGCTGTGTACCTTTGAGAAAGTGCAGCTGCTGATTCATTGCCCTCTTAACTCTCAAATTCATTTCAGTGCAACCTGCAAGTGAATTCGTACAAATGAGCTAAACTAGACAATTCACAACAAACACGGAAAGAATCTTGAATTATAGTCCTGGGCCCTGGGGGGACCTCAAATGGGTCCCGGACTTTTTCTTCACGTGTAAAATATATAACAACTTTTCTGAGGTCTGCTTCCACATAAAACCATAGTTAAACAACTCCTCAATTTCCTGGAAAATCATTTACTAACGATCAAGTTCAATTATTATGTGAACATACCAACCTTTTTATACATCCCTGTTATTCAGACTTATTTTAAAAGTAGTGGCCTGTGAATTCTTGATAGAAAATTAACCACGTCAGACAAAGAAATGAGAACATAGCACTTAAATGATACTATGCACAATCCAGAATAATATAAATCTTCTTGATCATTCTATTGACCAAAGAAGTTTGTCTGAAGCAAGCGTAATTTTTTTTTTTAGTAGTAGTACAGTTCAGATGACTGTTCTCACATATTGAGAAAAGGCTATCCACACATTTTTTTATGAATACTTACAAATGGCGGGATGTTTATTGAACTTAAACCCATAATTTCTTTTAGAGAAACAAGACATGTAGCTACCACTGCACCATTTCACTCAAAGTTAAAGCGAGTATAATTTGGATGGAAAAAGAAACTGATTTGTATAAATCCTCGCGGGCCAGCAATAAGAGGTCGGTAGTAAAACCCGAAAAGAATAAAGGGTATCAGGAGAGAGAGAAGGACATATAGCGGGAATCCAATTTCACACATATGGTTCTAATTGCGTTAGGAAAACAAACAACCTGTAAGACTCTTTCGAGCAAAGATAGTGTTGAGAATGACTTGGAAAACTGAGTCTTGTTGAGGGGGGTTTACCGAAAGTGTCATGCCTCTAAATGTCATGCCTCTTAACAAGAATCCTACGGGTACACGTGGCAACCATAATTGAAAAACCTTCCTAAATCTATTTCAGCTGTCTGGTCCAATTCCGGATGAGAAATGAAAACAACAAAGCATTTTAACTCATATCTGTCCTAGCAAAGCCTGTCTTATATATCATTCACATCTTCACATGTGTTGATGATGGAGCTCCCACCATCAGCATTTACTCCACCACAAGAACCCATTACTACTATCTTCGTACTTTGTTCTCTCTCTTTCTCTCTCTCTCCCACACAGATATTCATCACTGCAACTGCATTACACAATTTCATGTCTGCCACTTGCAGTGCTCTCCAGTTCTGATTTCATTTTCATCTGCCTCGTGTCGGGATTTTTCTTGTTTAAACAGGATGGAGATTTCTCGACTTTTTAACATTTTTATTTCCACCCTTAAAGAAGCACTAGTTGCATAATCTTCCATGAATATCATTTCAAACATGTCAAGAGAAACCTGAGATAAAGGTGATAAAAAGGCATCTTAGCCGTGTCACCAGTCACAGGCTTCCCGCTTCCCTATTTAAAGTCCTTCTTAAGGGACCTAACCCGACCAAAGTTTTACAGACCCTACCGTAGCCTCAAGGATTTCAAAACATGTCATATTCTTGTGCCAAAAACTTCTTCCAACGGTTCTGTATGGAAGAATTTCATGCGGAGAGTGTTGCCCACGGCAGTTTCCTCTCCAGCGATCTCTTGCCATCTCTTGGAGCCAGAATAAACCAGGCAACAAAGCTAAGAAAATACATCATTTCTCCTTTCAGTCCACGTTATAGGTGATGAGCCTTGCCATGGTTTACTCAAATATTTCATTTCTGTATTATAGCTGCTTCTCATGTCCTACTACTCGTTTCAGGGCTTGGGAGATGTGGCTGGTTCTTCTAGTCATTTACTCGGCCTGGATCTGTCCATTTGAGTTTGCTTTTCTAACTTACAAAATAGATACACTTTTCATCATCGACAATATTGTCAATGGCTTTTTTGCCATTGATATCATTCTTACCTTCTTCGTTGCATATCTTGAGAGTACGTCATACCTTCTCGTTGATGATCCAAAGAAAATTGCGATCAGGTAAATACCTGTTTCGCTGCCTTCAATCAAACATTTTATTTCAGCTGACAAAAATCTATGCTCTGTCTTGATTGTAATAACTCAGGTTTCTTCATAACCGACTTACAGGTACATCTCAACCTGGTTTATATTTGATGTATGTTCAACAGCACCATTTCAGCCCCTCAGCCTCCTCTTAGCAAGTCATGGCAGTGAACTTGGCTTTAGAATACTTAACATGCTTAGACTTTGGCGCCTCAGACGAGTCAGCTCTCTTTTTGCAAGGTTGTCACCAAATTCAAAGCTATGATTTCATTTTACTTTTTACCAGAATATTTTACGGTTATAATGACGAAACTCACTGGCTAATATGCATTCCTTTAGACTTGAGAAGGACATCCGATTCAACTATTTCTGGACTCGTTGCACAAAGCTTGTTGCTGTAAGCCATTAGAAACACTACTAGTTCTCTCTCTAAGTTCATTCAAATGTTCTTTAGACCTTCGTCACCTTCCCGTCATTTGAATCATGGCTTTATTCTGTTTCTGATTGAATTTAGGTAACCCTGTTTGCTGTACACTGTGCTGGATGCTTTAACTATCTAATTGCAGACAGATACCCTGATCCTGAGAGAACCTGGATTGGCGCAGTAAACCCTGATTTCAAAAGGGAAAGCCTTTGGAACAGATATGTAACCGCAATGTACTGGTCTATTACAACTTTGACTACGACTGGTTATGGGGATTTGCATGCTGAGAACCCCAGGGAGATGCTGTTTGATATCTTCTACATGCTATTCAACTTAGGACTCACAGCCTACCTCATTGGAAACATGACAAACCTTGTGGTTCACTGGACCAGCCGCACCAGGAATTTTGTATGTTGTCTTCACTTGCATTTCTCTTGTTCGAAATTATATTTCACCTGCATACAGAATTACATATACTAGATAGATTCTAGATAGAGTTCATGAAAAGGAACAAAGATTCTGAAACGTTGAAAACTATTATACGTCCCACTAAACAGTATTGCTTTATATCCCAATATTTATGACACAACAGAGAAGTTGGTTCTAAAAGCATCCTGTCTATCCACGTTCTACAGTCTAACAAAAACTGCCCTGATAACTCAATGATAATATCATAATTTAGTCAGTTATGGTGTAATGAGTAGTATGTACAACTTGATTATAGTAGTTCATCTGAGATTTCAAGTACCTAATTAATTTTTGAAATTTAAATCATTATTTTCTGGAAGAGAAGATGCTGTTAGCTGTAATTGCTAACTAAAAGAAAATGACTTTTTGTGCTACAGAGGGACACAGTCAGAGCTGCTTCAGAATTCGCTACAAGAAATCAATTACCCCCTCGCATACAGGAACAAATGTTGTCCCACTTATGCTTGAGGTTCAAAACTGAAGGATTGAAACAGCAAGAGACCTTGAACGGTCTGCCAAAAGCCATCCGCTCAAGCATTGCACACTATCTCTTCTTCCCCATCACACAAAATATCCATCTCTTCCAAGGAGTTTCTCGCAACTTCCTTTTTCAACTGGTAATAGATAAACATATTTAAATTGGTTATCTCTTATTATTCCTTCTCTCCAATACTTATGTGCATAAAACTCAAAATCCAGAATACAATAATACAGTCTACACTCTCTTAAAAGGTTTCAGAAATGGACGCAGAGTACTTCCCACCCAAGGAAGATGTAATTCTGCAGAACGAAGCTCCAACAGATCTTTATATACTTGTCTCAGGTTCAGCGGTGAGTGAGTTTTAATTTTTCCAGTGTATAGCTTATCTGTAAATCCTTACCAATGAAAAATTATGACAATAATTCGATATTACATGATTATTGGTTGCAGGATTTGAGATCGTATATTGATGGGCACGATCAGGTATGTCAGTTATAACATTTAAATATTTTCTATAGTGTTGTTAAACGGAATACACAACAAAAGCCTTGGTTTCATATTCCCACATGAACTCTACAGGTCCTCGGAAAGGCAGTAGCAGGAGATACATTTGGAGAGATTGGAATTCTATATTATAGGCCCCAGCCCTTCACAGTACGGACCAATGAACTTTCTCAAATATTACGACTGAGTAGAACCACACTGATGAACACCATACAAGCAAATGTGGAAGATGGACGCATTGTGATGAATAATGTTTTCATGGTACAAATCATGTTGAACAGCTTCTAGAGTAGTAAATTTATTGTTGGTTTTACATTGACCTTTTAAGCTGATAGTCTGCATTTCACATTTGCAGAAATTAAAAGGGCAAGAAAACATAGGCTTTGGATGCCCAACTAGAGATCCAGGATCGATCCTCAATGAATCGCTTGATGAAGAATCACAAGGAGGAAATAGTACACGAGCTGGATTCCAAAATTATCCACAAAGAGATCCTTCAATGCAGGACACAATGGACTTAGATTTACAGGGAACACACGCTACACAGAAAAATGAAACAGACAGAGGTCAAGACTGCACAGCATATGCCCTTGATGAGTTTTCAGAAGTTGAGAAACTTAATGCTGCTATTCGCAAGGGGCATATTGAAATGGTAAAGCTTCTGCTAGAAGGAGGAGCAAATGTAAACAAGCCAGATTCCAGAGGATGGTCACCCAAATCTCTAGCAGAACAGCAGGGAAATAGAAGCATATATGAGCTCTTACTAAGCTATGAAAATAGGAAAACACCAGACGAACTTAGAGTAGAGATCATAGGGCCAGAAATAGCAGACAATAACAGTAATAGTAAAACCCAATATAGAAGAGAAAAGGGAACTAATTTTTTCAGTCCCCATTTGAAAAGAGAACCTCTAAACTTCCACTCATGCATTTCAGTTCCCAGTGATACAGAGGTAATCAAATTGAACAAGAAGAGGGTCACTATTCACACAAAGTTCCAGGATATAAGTACATCACAGAGGCAGCTTGGGAAGTTAATACTCCTACCTGATTCAATAGAGGAGCTGCTCAGGATTGGTGGTAAGCTCTGTTTGAATACAAAGAGACTTGAATATAAACCTGGATAGTCAGGGAAAAACTTATAAGTCAATTAGTTTTGATTGCCATAAAAATAAAGAGAACAAAATATAATACAATGGAATTTACAACCTTGAAAAGAGATCAGTAAACTACATCAGTTATATAATGTTTTCCAGCTGTTGCTTTAACCGTTGTCATGCCAAAACCTTGTGAAACTGCAGGTAAGAAGTTTGAAGGCTACAAATTTACCAAAGTCGTTAATGCCGAGAATGCAGAAATAGATGATATACGTGTCGTTCGAGATGGTGATCATCTGTTTCTCCTTCAAAATTAGTATGAAAACATGGATTACAATGTGACCTGACAGTTATTGAAGGAATATGATGTAGAGAGGCAGAGAGATTGTAACTTTTAGCCAGTGAAAACAAATATTGGCCAAAAATAATAATAATAATAATAAGAAAAAAGAAAAAAGACAAGTTCATCAAATGGAGCCTCTGAACTCAGTAATACTACAAAAATGAACAAGTCAATTACAAATGGTTGCAGTTTAATCAATACTTTGGGAGGACAAAAACTCATCAAGATATAATTAATGAAAATATCTATGAGAACTTTATAACAGTAACATGTTACAGTTTTGTCATAATCTGCTGGGTGATATATAGAAGAGTTGTCTGTAGAGCTTTCTGCAGAAGTTGAAAGCCTAAACAAGTCACAGATGCACTGCACAAGAATTGGTAAAAGTTAAGCCTCTGCGTTCCTAATACCCCGGCCGCATTCCATACCACATAAACCACACGATCATGTAAAACATACACCAGCAAATCCAAGACCAATTATGTCGAATACTCTCTGCCCACTACCATACACTTAATCTTGTACATGCTACTGTCTGCATAAAATCTTCAGAAAAGGTGTAAATACCATTACACCTAACTGGTGCCTTTAATTGGAAAAGGGTGAGCTTCTGAGTTAAAAACAAATTTATCCAAAGGAATAACAGAGCTCTCGCCAAAAAGCAAGTACAAATACTTCAATGTTTCACCCAAAAAGAAAGTCTCCATCTTATCTCTTCTGTGAGGAGGAAGCGTAGTGACATCATCTAAAGAAGTGTAACCCCCAGAACTGACCTTAGTATACTTCTCAAACGCTTCAAAAATCTGCCAACCCCATTCTCGGTATCTGCAGCATACGACATAAGGTCAGACTACTAAAAATTATAATATTGAAAAAAATTCCCCAGCTCACCACTCCCCTCACCCTCATCCCCACCCCAAATCATATTACAGACACGATAATTATCTGCAGGATCAACTGTGGTAAAACAAGATGTAATGCCTGAGAATTTCATAGACTTACTTTGGGTCTTCCGTGATACGATACAAGAAAAACAGTGATTCGACAGTTTCAGGACGCAATAGGTTATGACGGTCAGCATGTTTGATTATTATGTCATTTACATATTCGGAACTCTTATTTCCACCATCAAGGCCACCCTCATTATATTCCTGCATAATTCACAATCAGATCTCAGATCATTTTAGAACTGAAATAAAATAGCAAAAGAAAAAATATATATATAAGTATGCAGAGAGAGATATAAAAGGTGAAAAGCATATTCATTCAATCTTAAATTGCTTAGAGGAAACACAGTACGTAAAAACTTACCTCTGTGTGGAAATAAGCAATTTCTGGAGCAAGACCCGTAGAAGTGACCGAATACATCTCAAAGCACGTCTTAGCCAGATCTTCTGCAAGCTTCAGATTTTCCAGGTCTTCAAAGGTGAGCAAATTGTCTTTCATAGCCTTTTCCTTTGTGATGCCTTTAGTCGCACCAAGTGCTAAAGTGCCAGGCAAGAAGCACACCTGAGAAGGACAGTAAAACCTTTTACATTTAAGGATAATAAGAATTGTGGCAATCTGCTCCTAAAACACAATTTTTTTACCCACTGTGCTATTGACATCAAATTCACATTCATCACTGATTTGTGCTGTTACAAAAACAACTGTGTGCCTTAAATCAAAAGAGGAAAATGGACTTTACAACACCAAATAAATTTTGCATCATCAAATTACCATTGCATAAATAGTTGCTACAACTCAAACGTCCAATATTATTATGCTTAAGGAGAAAGATATAGAAAACCAAGCAATTGTGATCAAATGACATTTTCTTTAGCAGCCTGCATTCTTTTTCCACTTATATCTCCATTACAATCACCTAGTGATGGTGTTAATACAACAGTTAACTTCAAAATGGAATTCAGTTATCAAAATTATTCTCACTATCTAAATAGAGGTATCAAGAAAAAAAGAAAAATAAAATGTGAATAGTAACTATCAGGAAGGGGCAAGGTAAATGCAAACACTTCTTAAACGAATGTACAACATTGGAGCTATGCAAAACAAATTACAATTTGATTAACAGTTTCAAAAACTCCTGTCAACAAACAGCAATTTGCTTAAAAAAAGAGGATTAAAATTACGATCCCAAGCATGCAAAATGGTAGAGGCAAAAGAGAAACATGTGTTTGTGCATGTACTTTGATTATAGCTACTAAACTAAAGCTTCAAATACATGCATTGTTTCATCAAGTCTCATATTGTGGGAAGTCAGAATTTATGTCCTGAAAAAGAGAAATGGCTATATGATTTTGTTCTTCTGGTAGCCCCAACATGAGTGATTACCATAACTGGTACACATCAGTTCAAGATTCCCAGGAACTTCTAATTGAGTTCTCAAACAAGAACTGGTTATGAAACAACAAATCACTATCTCCATTCAGCTAACTGTTTCTCAATTTCCAACTTTAAAATAGTTAATACATTAGCTAAGTAAATACCTACGTACTAAGCACCTCTTACCAAGTGATCCATCTTTGGACTAAATTCTCCATTTGATCCGAAGGGCAATTCACCCACAAAAGTCAATCCATTTGGGATTGATTTCCGAACAAGGCGGTGTCTAACACCTTTCATTGCTTCCTCATACATGTCACGTAGATAAGTCCAGTTAGCATTACGACTGGTACCTTGCTGAAGCCACACTTTGATCAGGTATTCATAGTAGCTGTCACCACGAGATCCAAGTCTAATATTATCACCACTAAACTCACCAGTCTGAGGGCTGCATTTCATGAAAGTTGATCTTGATAAGAAATAAGGTCATCATATCTCACTGACCAACAAATACATCACATTAAGTTAATGGAAATACTAGTTGATAATATATATAACATGAAAGGTTGAACAGTGGTCTAAACGGAAACCTAATATGGTTTGCATGATTTCAAAAGGCGATTCTAGAACAGATCTCACTACTATAAGATAGGCAAGCATTACTATAACATACTATCAACATATTTTATAATCGATAGTGATCACAGTTCCCCCTTGATACTCATTGAATATTTGCTAATGCCTACATTGCTTCCATATTTCTTTTCATCTATAACAAAGACCTTACAAATTTGGCCACTGGGAAAATAGTTCATTTAGGAAATTAAGGCAATTCTGAATGCCATCGTATGTGCTTCAAGCGAAACTAGACAATAAGTAGTTTTAAAAGCAAGACCATACCTTATGTAGATAGGAACAAGTCCTTCCACCTTAGGAAGGGTTTTAATATGTTCTAAAACTTTCATGGCCTGCACACTGTACTTTGGATCACCAGAAACAGTACTGAGATAGTTGAACTCTAGCTGCAAAGTGGAAACTTCAGAGGTACTACTCATGCCACCTGGAGCTGGATGTGCCGAAGAATCCCGTAGTATTACATCGCTGAAGGGAATAGAAGTTGGACTGGAAGTAAATGCAAACAGGAGACGATCAGCCAAGTCTTTAGCAGTTTCTAGATAAACAATTGGTCTCGGTCCCTTATTTGTAAGGTTCATCCCTTGGTCTCCTCCACTTAAATGATATGCACTTAAAAGACCACCCAAAACACGTATGGTGGTTTCAAATAAATTAACCTGGCCTTTCTGATGAATTCTATCTAAAAGGTGCCTCTCAATCCATGAACCAGCTTCAGAGACAGCTTCATCAACACCCATTATCATTGCAGTATCAAGAGCATCCACAACAGTAGCACCCAGACCTCCTAACCCATCAACTCCATGCTTGCTCAGTGGCATAAGCTCATCACTACCCATGGCATAGTTTTTATAACCAGACCACGCATGGATAAAAGCATCCTTAACTTTTTGTTGTCGACCTATCCACTCTGTACCCAATTTTGTCTTCATAGCTTCTTGAATAAAACTACCATTGCCACCCTTTTCATCTGGAGGTAGTCGTGGAGGAAGTCTTGGAGCTCTTCTCCATAATCTTCTTCTAAAGCTGTTGCCACCATCTTCTTTATTACTTCTAATGATACCTTTTGCTAGTCCACTTGGGACGGAGTTTGAAGGACTCGTGTGTGTCAGCATAAGGTATACTACACCAAAAATCATTAATGCTACAAGAAACTTTCCAGTACTACAGCTCATACAATCACGCTTTACGTTACTGGTAAACAAACTTTGAGTGAACACCTGAAATTTATTAAACAATAATGAGGTAGAGTCATCTCAAAGTAAAAGATCTACTACTCATACAAGCTTAAACTAAGGCAAATAAGAACTCATGACAACAAGAATGACTTCCCAAAGACGAAAAGCCGATAAACAAATGCCTGTCAGATTACAATTCTAAAGTCATTGAGACCAATTATAAAAATTACCGATATTGTGTATTTACAGGAACTCTTGTAGCTAAAAGTGATAGTTGAGATCACACAGGAACTTAAAATCTAGATCCGATTCAACCAATAAAACCACCTCTTTTATTCTCAATCTATGATGTACAATTGACTAACCCAAAATTCGAAAGCTTTATTGGTTCACAAACAACAAAATCAAACTAAACAAATAACATTCAATAAAACAGAATCGAAATGGAATATAAGAAAAGATCGAGATCTATTGATGACAGAAAAAGAACCTTGAAGAAAGATCGGTGACGAAACTTGGCGTTATCGTAATGAACGTCTTTGACAGAATAAGGCAGAGGCCTAGACATGGTCGACCTGGTAAGGGTTAAGGTTCTTGGATCGGCTGTGTTTGAGGAAGCTGGCGTCGACGAGTCAATTGGAGTGTCGTTTTGGGCGGGGAAAGTGATTCGCGGGAATGACGAGCGATTGTCTGGGGCCGGGCCGCTGAATGGTTTTTGTTTTCGTTTGTTTTTTCAGTTTTATTTTTCAAGTCAATGGACTAACGCGTTTGATAGATCAGAGTCAAGACAGAGAGAGGCTTCCAATTCGATGGCACGTCTGGCTTGGTAAGTTGGGGTGTGCCATTTTCTTTTTCTTTTTTTTTTTTTTAAGAGTGAATGTTATGCTGCTGTTGCATTGTTTGACAGTTGACATTTCTTGGTTTTGTGATTTTTATTTTTGGCAAGTTGGAGTCGAGTATTATGAAGTATGGCCATGTAGATCTAAGCTTTGTTGTTTGTTGTACAAAACTATCCTGCTGTTTAAATACTGTTAAAAGTTAATCGCCCTGAATGAGAAGGCTTGGAAATATAAAATGGACAGCCAAATTTAAAGCTTAAAAGATTTAGTGGTTCAAATTTAAAGGGGGCTTTACTCATTTTAATATTTTATTGGAATTTACAAGGCTTTAAAAGTTTGGATGCATTTAATCTAGATTTGAATGGATTCCATTTAAATATGGATGTATTCAATCTAAATTTGCATGGATTCTATTGAAATTAAAGTATATTCAATTCAGATTTATATAAAATCTATTAAAATCTAGATGCATTGAATTCATATTTATATGGAATCTGATAAATTTTAGGTGTATTTAATTTAGGTTTGTATATAATCCAATAAAATTTGGATGTATTCCAAAAGTCCATGACTTTATAGGTTTAATTTAAGTGATAGATTTAAAGTTTAAAGTTGGTTTTATGAAAAAAAAAATTATAATAAATATTATCATTCTCCTCAAGATTTCGTTAGATTTCTTAAAGAATTCTAACAAAATTAATATGAAATTTATACAATTTGTGACTTCTACCAAAATCTATTATTAAAAAAATAAATAAATAAAACTTCAAAAAACTCTATATTTAAAAATTAAATTCACTATTAAAAATTGAAAAAATTCAAAAAACAAAAAATTAAAAGGGAATATTCATTTTTGATGGTGAAGAGATTACTTTTTTACTTATTAATCCATTTTATGTTCTATCATCTCTAAAGTTTTAAAAATTCATCAAATTAGTGTCTTTGACTTAAATTCTAAATGTCAAACATGATAGAAATTATTAAAAGACCAATTTGCCCTTAGATACAAGGAAAAAACCAATTTACGTTTTACAAAATCATAAAATCACTAAATACTCTTAATCATTTTAATAAGGTTATCTAAAATTTAATTAAAATTAAATAAAGCAATTTGAAAATTAATATTCACTGTTAATCTTTGAAATAGACGGTAGATGTAAAAAGTAATTAATTTTTTTCTTTTAAAAAAAAAATTATCTCCACCATCCATCTCTAAGGTGGATGGTGGAGATCAACATCATTAAATAAAAATTTTAAAAAAAAATTGTAAATATGAATTGGATCCGACTAAACCAAATCAGTCGTTAATCTATAAACCAGATAAATAGGTGACCTCCTTTAATCCAATTGTTAATGATAATTTGGATCCACCAAATCTTTTGGATGATCGTGTAAAATAGGTCGATATCTCCATCGTGCAACAGAGACTTCATCGCGTAATGGAGATGGAACCAAAAATCTCCACCATCTATCACAACTTGATGGATGGTGGAAATTTAAAGTTTTTTTATTAATTTTTATGAAGAGTAAAATGTAATTAAGATATTTTTACTTTTTAAAAATATGTTACTTTATTTCTATATGAAATTACCAAAGCATTTTTATTTCGTTAAAACTGACTGATAGTTGACCGACGAAAGGGTTAGATTAATGAAGTTTCAAAACATTAGGGATCATAGAGACCAAAAATATATTCATGAGTTTAAAAGTGATAATCCGTCATAACATAGGGACAAAATAAATTTTTTAAAATATTTGTTTATTTAAAAAAAAAATAAAAATGAATTGATATAGAAGTCTCGTATGCGCCATTGATAGAGCAAATATGGTAGAGCAAATCACTCCATCAAATATATCAAAGATATATTGTGAGCGTTGTTTGTGACTACCAATTGAAGGTATAAATTACTTTTGTTCATGTGCATAACATGTTTGATTGGATTGCGCAATATGCAAATTACCTCTATCAATGTTAACTTTGACTAATGGGTGATTTATATGAGGGACACAGTTGATATATTTATGAAACTTAAGAAAAAATTGGATTGATTTTCAATTGCTTAGTAAAAATTTTATATTTTTTTCAAAATATACAGACTAAAATGAAATATTTCTTTCTTTCTATTTTTCAATTTTTGTTAATTAAAATAAAATATTAAAAATTAGATGAAAGAAGAAATATACTATTTCAACCCACATTTCAGACTAAAAAATTATTTCAGCTTATACTTAAGAAATCTCAAGTAGGTCCAATATAATTACTATAATTTTTTAATGACATGTTATTTTAATAAAGTGATGGTAATTCATCAATAGCCACAGTCCTTTTTTGTTTTTTTTTTTTGTTTTTTAAATTAAATGTTATACAATCGTCGTTTCAATGTATATCACCCCACTAAGTATATTTTAAAACTTGTGTGAGTAGGTTATTCTCATTTTAATAATTTTCACCTGTTGATGGGAGTAGATATCCGAATCATATAAACAGTGTTTAATCTCAATAGATCTCAATAATTCTCTAACCCTATTCAGTGTAAACTTTCAAAAACAAAAATTATTAGTTCAATGGTTTGTCGATGTCTGGAATTGGTCGACCTGGAGATTCAAAGGCCCAGACTACAACTTTGATAATAAATGAGAATTAATGTTGGTTAAGGTTGGTGAAAATATTTAAGAAGCAATTAAGAACAGAGAAGGGAGAGGAAGAACAAAGCAAAGACAAAAAAATTTTACGTGGTTCGACAAGTGTGCCTACGTCCACGGGTCACCTTGAATGTATTTTGATAGAGTGACGATAATACTAGTGTTAACTTGTTTTCTTACATTGAAATTCACTCGTATTTATAAAAAGAGTGATATTACAATTGAGTGTTTTACACGCCAAAGGTTATCATTATTTTAACTAATATGACTTTGGTCATACTACATAATTACTACTACACTAATCATTCTTATATATTCATGCTTGCATTAAATGTTTTACGTAAAGTCTTCATCGCATTAAATGCATAGTCGTCACTGCATTAAATGCTTCTCTGGATCGAAGACTGTAGAGATCGTGCCGACGTAAAATCGGGAAATCAGACGATCTGGTATCAGCTTCTGAAGACATCAACCGATGCGAGCTCAGCGACCTGACCTGTTTACTTTCGTGAGCTGGAGATGTGCTGGGATAGACTTTGGTATGGACGCGAGCTGAGGATACATTAAAGTAGATCTGACATAGGCACGAGTTGAAGAGATCAACGAGCTCAACGTCGAAACTTGAGAACTTGGCCCTTTGGGCCCTTTGTTACTGTACTCAACCTTTGAGCTTTCAACGGTTCATTTATCTACATCGTGAAAACGGACATAACATGGTTAAAATAAAACAAACTTATACAATTAATGCACTTAATTTTACATCAAAATGGTACAACAATGTCAACTGTCAACTATTAAAAATGCTTTAATCTAAAGTTAAAGGACTTGTGTCATGGTTTGTGTGAAAGAAGACAGGTGGTTGATCTAACCCTTCAATAAAATATGGATACACCATTAAATATCATCACTATTTGCCTTAACATCAAAATAATTATAAATCTCAATCACCGAATTAAGCCAACAATTTCTTAAAAAATAATCAATTATTGAAGTGAAATAGTAAAAGGACAAGACTATTTTTAATCTATAAAAGTAAACTAAAATTCTGCTAAAATAATTTATAATTTTTTTTGGACTTGTCTATATAAAATATTATAGTCATGAATCATGCATAGATAAAACATCATAATAATGAGGGCGAAACTCCCACAAATATAAACATGAATGTTGACTTTTACAATTGTCACGTACTTATTCTTTTATACGTAACATGTGGCTCAAACTTATTAATAAAACTAGAGTTCGTGTGCATAATTTATATATATTTGCTAAATTAATCCTCCTTTATTTATTTAACTCTTGATATAAATAAGTTAGAGAAATTTCCCTCATCAAATGTCTCTTAGAAACATTTTCTTTGTCAATTTTCTCTTAAAAACATTATAGCATACAACATATAACAATCCTACATACCCTTCGTGCCCTCCATCTGCCTAAACCTAAAGAAACCTCTCTTTGGGATCAACGATTTGTCAATCTCAAAGACTGCCACTTTTTCACTTGTTTCACATTACAAATTCGTCACAATCTGGAACAGCAAACTCTCTCTCATGGGTTTCAATCAAAATGAAAAAGCCTGCAACTACTTGTACATTTTGTTCTTCGTTTTTTTCCTTCTCATCGTCTCGTTTTCTTGCCCTTCTTTGTCTCATGAATACCAACCCAGAATCGCCGCTTCAAACACTCCCAAATCTCGCTACCGAGTGCTTTATATCAAGAAGACCAGACCCTTCTTCTTGAACCAACAACTGAACTACAACAACAATAAGAGAACGATGATGATGAGATATTCGAAGAAAGAAACCATGAAGAACAACTATTACTTCCAAAGCAGGCCATTCTCAGTCATGCTTCCAAAGGGTTTTGTTCCTCCTTCTGGCTCTTCTCCGTGCCACAACGCCAACCCGGATTCAGTTGCTTTCTACTGCGATCTCTCCACGCAAAAACCTTAGAGATCATGATCATGATGCATCCATATATGGTTCGTCCACTCATGGCTTTACTTCTGCTACTCGCAGTTTCTTGGACCCTAATGATGGTTTCTTTATTTCTTTCTTTTTTGTCCCTCTTTTGCCTTTCTTTGCTGAAACTTATGATAGCAAAAGTTTTGTTGATTCAAGAGTTTTGTTGATCTTGTAATAAAGGATATATAGTGAGAGTAATCATAGTGCAACAACGAATATATAAGGTTGAAAATTTTCTATATTATTCTTTTTCTTGCATGTATTTTGTCAATGTTTTTGCTTTTGATATCGTATCACTGGTTAGAGCTACAACAGTAAATAATTTGATTTGGAAAAGTTGGAAAATGTATTATAACAAATTTGACTCTAATTATTGTAAAGGTTTAGGTTAAAATTCTGACTTAAATGCATTAATGGTGTGCATATGAGTCGAGGAAATGTCATAGAGATGTTTGTTACTTTGACATCTCTAACAAAAATATATATTTTATTTCAAAAATATACATATTTAATTGTATGAACCTCTAAATGGAGGTCTAAATTAGTTGATTTTGCACGAGCGTATGGCGAAATATTGGGGGTGGGAGCATGTGAAAATGCTTCGTTTGGAGGGAGTTTCGGTTTCATGGGTTCTGCAAAATTTCGTAGCGTGTACTCCATTGCATACAAGGAGTTATGGGTAACGTATGGACATTAGCTATGCTACTCTTGCAATTACTTTACACAAATCAATATGTAGGATCTATATGCCTTAAAATGTACTAGCCCTTATATTAGCTTCAATAAGAAATTCTACTTATTTCTTCTAGGTCCACGCGGTTTCACTTCTTTGATAATTGGTGTTATATGAAGAAATTTCATTTGGATATTTTGGTTTCTAGCTTCAAATTTTTGTAGGAGTTTCAATTGGATATATCAATTGTGTTAACTTCTTAAATTTTCTTTAATATTATTTGTGTCTATTAAGCATTAGTTTTTAACCCAAGTAAAAAATTTATGATTATTTACGTCTATCCATTCATAATACGTCACGTGATACGAAATCAATATATAATTAAATAAATAAATGAACCTAAATTATATGACACATTATAAGAGGGTACAAACCTATACATTATCTCACCCATATTTTTGCTATGATTTGCAATAAAATCGTTATTCCCTATATAGATTATCACACCAAAATAAAACTACAAATGAGAAACAATAAAATCGTTTCATTATCTATAAATAATTTTCACAACTACATTTTGAATTATATAGAACTTACTTAGAATAACTTTCTCTTAAAGTTCTTGAATTAATCTTCAAAACTGAATTTAATAATATAAGTTTGATTGCAATTCAATGTAAAAAAAAAAAAAACTTTTTTTAAAAATAAAATATTAAAAAAAATAATTTCATCTCATATTTCTTAAAATGAATAATTTTATTAAACAACTGGAAAGGTATCTCCTTAAACTCATATAGCATTTATTTTAATCTGCTCAAACCTAACTTAAATATTATTTCTTTTACAATCAAAATAATCTATTTTATATATAAATCTCTTCAGTTAGAGAACATTTTTTCATTTAGTATGAACCTTTTTTTTCCTATTAGTAAAAGTAGAATAAAAATTGCATTAAACCGTTTCATATAATCTTATCAAAGTAATCCGTAAATGTGATCACTGATGTAATTATATTTATAATATATATTAAAAAAATAATAATAATCTATTTTATGCACCATTTTAAGAGTAAATCAAAAAGGCAGAGCAAAAAGCACCTCCACCATTGCTAGCAACTACATGAGCATGGTCATCCAACGTTTGAACTGAAATGACAGCAAAACCAAGCTAAGAAAATGTTGGTGAGGACATCCATCAAACACCTTCCTTCCATCTCTTCCCTCCCGTTTTCTCGCTCCCTTTCTTCCCAAATACAAATCCAAACCCGAACCCATGAAAACCAAAACCAACAGCAAGACCCCTACTCACTCCTCAAGCAAGACCCGATCCAAATCCTCCTCTCTCTCTGGGTCAAGACCTTCTCATCACCAACCTCCATTTCCTTCCCCAACCTGACTGGCTTCCTCTCAAAGCTCGACCTCTGGGTCCTCGCCTACCAGCGCGCTTGCGCGCACGTCACCGGCACCTTCCCTCCTCGCAGCGCCCTCCGCTCCCACACTCTCCATTCCCTCCTCTCCCTCCAAAACGCCGTCGTTCGCTCGGGCTTCCGCTGGCACCACAAGACCCACCAACTCCTCCGCAGCCCCAACGAGCCCCTCTGCACTAAACCCTTGTCCAAAACTAAGCTCAAAGCCATTCTTGAATCCGACGACCCCTGCTTTCAAGACCGCGTCGTCCAGGAGGTCTTGTTCATGGTTCTTGAACCGGTTTTCGAGCCACGGTTTTCTTCCAAATCACACGCGTTTCGGCCTGGAAGAAGTGCTCATACAGTTATAAGAACCATCAGGAGTAGCTTTGCTGGTTACATGTGGTTCTTGAAAGGTGACCTCTCTGAGATTCTTGATTATGTTCAATCTGATGTTATTTTAAATTGTGTTGAAAAGGCTGTTAAAGATAAGAAAATCCTGAATTTAATCAAATCTGCCCTTAAAGGGTCTGTTGGTAGTCGAATTAGGAGTGATGACAGAAATGTAGAGTTGTGTAATGAGAGAAGAAGAAGAAGAAAAAGAAGGGTGCTACAAAGAAGAAGATTTTGAAAGAGAATGAACCAAAACCGGACCCCTATTGGTTGAGAACCTTCTTTAGTTTCGCGCCTGAGGAGGCTGCTAAAGTGCCGTCTTATGGTCATTGTGGAATTTTGAGTCCTTTACTTGCTAATGTATGTCTTGATGAATTGGATCAAATGATGGAAGAGAGAATAGTTGAGTATTTTAGTCCTAATAAGCTTGATTCGATATGGAAGGATTCGATAAACGATGGTTGTCATAACTCTGCTTGGCCGGAGTTTGTCCCATCCAGTGGGAGCGAGAAGACGAGAAAAATGGATTACATTCGATATGGTGGGCATTTCTTGATTGGTATTCGGGGGCCTAGAGAGGATGCCGTGCAAATTAGGTGGGAGATAATTGAGTTTTGTGAGAGGAAATTTGGGATAAGGTTGGATGTTGTGAAAGTGGAGATTGAACATATAAGTAGAGGGATTCAGTTCTTGGATCATATAATTTGTCGAAGAGTTATATACCCTACGCTTAGGTACACGGCAAGTGGCGGTAAAATTGTGAGTGAGAAGGGTGTAGGTACTATCCTTTCTGTTACTGCTTGCTTGCAGCAATGTATTCGCCGCTTTAGGGGGCTTGAGTTGGTCAAGGGTGATAGGGATCCTGAACCATTGCCTTGTAATCCTATGCTTTATTCAAGTCAAGCGCGTACTAATGCGCAGATGAATAAGTTTCTTGAAACTATGGCTGACTGGTATAGATATGCTGATAATAGAAAGAAAATTGTTGGCTTTTGTGCTTATGTGATTCGTAGTTCTCTGGCCAAACTTTATGCTGCAAGGTATAGACTGAAGTCTCGTGCCAAAGTATACAAGATCGCTACTCGTGATCTCAGCCATCCACTAAGGGAGAGCAGTAATAACTCTGCACCTGAATATTCCGACTTACTGAGGATGGGACTTGTTGATGCAATTGAAGGCGTTCAGTTTGCACACATGTCATCGATTCCATCTTGTGATTACACACCATTCCCTAGGAACTGGATCCCTGATCATGAGCGGATGTTGCGTGATTATATTAGATTGCAAGATCCAAAGTACTTTTGTGACTTGCATAGGTCAGTTAAACGTCAGTGTTTGAGCTTGCCGCAAGATGACATATCTAAGATTGTGTGGGATTACAAGACTCTTGGAGTTTGGAGATATCGGTCTAATGATGACACAGTGACTAAAGATGATTCATAGAAAACAGAAGGGGTGCTTTGAATTTTTTTACAGTTTATTTGATTCCAGCAGGAAAAACTCTGTGGACGATCGATGTGGGAGGAGCTTTCACCAAAGGATCTAAGCGTTGGTGTGCTCCTTACTGGAACGCCATTCATAGTAGATGTGGCTAACCAGGTTAACTCTTTAAAATCTGACCACTAAAATTCTTCTTATTGGTCATTTTCCTGTCTGTTTTTGACAAAGATGTATAATTGTGTATACAATTTTGAAACGAAGATATTAATATTGGAGAGTGACCAGCTTAGAAAGTATAGAATTTGAGATACAATTATCCACCAAATTCCCAGAACTGGCAGTAATTAGTGGTGATGCAAGCAAGAAAATTATAAAATAAACCTGAATTGAAACTGTCGTTTGTCTGGGATGAGAATCGAATGTTCAAGGCTAGTGAATAAGAACCAGAAACGGATCAACTGACATTCTTGTGAAGCTGAGAAATTTCTTTCTGGAGAGGAATTTGGAATACAAGCATCCTACATTGCATTGAAACTTGGTAAAAAATCAAGTTACTAAGTTTCTACTTACACACTTTAATGTCCTTGTAATATGTTTTGAGGAAGTTCTTAATTTGCTGATGCATAATTTCGTACAGGGATCAGTTTCTGACAAGCTGTATGCTAGATCGGGGTGGCTGTTACAAAGTATGAATAGTTTGCCCCTTATTTGGTTAGACTTCCAAACACAGTTGCCATACCAATGATGTCGCCAGGGGCCGCTAGACCTTAGCTTATTAGATCATTTCTTGTTGTGCAAAATGTATTGGGATTATATCCCCACTCACAACAGGTTTCCTGGGGTTTAATTTACTTCTCTTGTAATAAAAAAATAAAAAATTTATAAAAGAGATGCAATTCTGTTGCTTTTATTTTAGTAGTAGTTGTAGATGTATTTTGGTTGTCAAAGCTGGTGATGGTCATATATATGATACAACTGAAGCTATGAGTCTATGACAGAGCTTAATGTTTATTGAAATTTAGAAGTAGTACTGCTCAATTGAACCCAGTCTATTTAATGTTATTATGTTATAAACAAGCTTATAAATGTATCTCTTTTAGTTTCTTGAGGCGTCAGACAACGGGGCAGGAATTTGGTGGGAAGTGGGGATTTTTGACGTCCCTCTATCAGCCAGTGAAGTCGTATATTATTGGACTTAAAATGTTTACTCTATTATCTTTTTAATTACAAAATCATTTTTTTTTTTTTAGAATTTCAAATTAACTCCAGCTTCATTGTTTAGAATTTTGCCTCGAATTTATTATAAAATTCAATGTATAATGTTTCTGTATTAACTTCAAAAAAAAGGTTAATAGCCTTGTGGCGTAGTGATTGCGCACAGGTCATGCCTTGATTTTAAATCAATGTTCGACATTTTACCCCCACTTCACTTAATAAATGATGAGATTTTCTTTCATATATATGAATTATCTTCCACCTTGGTGTGGGTGGTTCACAGTCATTTGGGGATCGTTTATCTGGATCGTGCTATTAGGGTCCTATTAGTTTGATATTGATTGTCTTTTAGGTTCATTTCAGTACCTCAAAAAAAAATTAAAAAAAATAAGTTTCTGTATTAATAATTTTTTCTTATATTTATTAGAATAAAGATCAACCAACATTAAAATAAAAATGGGACTAAAATTTGTGACTTGAATATTCATGTATTTTTGTACAATCTAAAATTTTGATTTAATTTTGTGATTCGTTACCATTTATCTCAAAGCTGTCTAGAAAACTTTTGCTATATCTATTTACTTTTAACATTCATTTGTTTTCTTAGATTTAAAATCCGTGATGGGAATTTATCGGATCGGGTTGAGAGTGTTTTAAATCAATTTATCCCAATTTTGTTTAAGATTTAACTCGATCCAATCCTACTAAAAATGATTGAATTGAGTTGAGTCTATCAAATTGGGTTGCAAATGTCCACCCCCTAACTAGGTCTAAATGGTGGACTTTATGGGATGGGTAATTTATAATCTCATTCCACAAAAATAGTTGTCCACCAAAGGGGCATTTAAATTCGTAAGTCGTTAGTTGATTTTGGATGGATCAAATACATTAGACATGGATCTATTTGCAGTGGCGTTTCACCGAATGTCTAAGGACTTGTGCCATGTTTATTTGACACCTGGGTTGATACATATTAACTTGTATGAAGTTATACTACTCATTCCATAACACATACAACTATTGTATGCATTGGACCTTTTTTTTTTAAAAGGCAAACAATTTCTGTTAAAGCAAGGTAGCAAAACAAGGAGGCTTATAATCAAGCCACATATTGACCTCCTTGAAGGAAAAGGCAAAGGAAGCTAGTGTGTGTCACAATATTCCTATCGCTGGGGATAGCAAGGCAGTTTAGAACATCAACTTCCCTACATAACATCTAAATTTCCTTATATTATTTTTTTATAAATATATATATATATATATATATATATATAACACCTTAACGTCTTTGATAATAGGATCTAAGGGGCTCTAGCCTGAAGCATCACCATTGATACAAGTTACCACATTAGAGGTGTTCAATTTAGTCTTTGAGAGGAAGACTAGATTGGGAGAGACTTTCCGAATAACTTTTTGGAGTAAAAAGACTCACGAAGATTTCTCATAACTCCCAACAGGCTTGAAGACCAAACTCCACCGATATCTCATATTTTTAAGAATTCTATAAAATCTGGATATAAATAATCGGTCTAAACTTTTAAAAATTCTATTCAAATTTAAAAGTATTTAATTCATATATTCAAAAAATTTGAACATATCTAAATATATATATTAAAAAAAGTCATTGATTTATTAATTTATTATTAAAAAAATCCATGAGAACCATTCACATCCTCTTCAACATCCAACCTTTTTATCTATATTTAATTGTAGAATTAAAAATGAATATCAACTCAATAATTATATCAACCATTGAATTAAAAGCATGGGTATTGAACTGAAAAAAATTGAAATCCCGTATTAAGTCTTAGCACAAACTTAAGATACGATTTCAAGGTTTTATTGGAACAAATATGATTTCATTTCTGAGTTGCATCCCAAAACTGAAACCATATTATTGACTGAACAAAAGCCCTTTCACTATCTTTGAAATTAGAACTCTTTATGTTAATTGAAGCAAAATTGCAAACCAAAAGATTAGATTTATTGGATGAAGAAAAGATGTGGTATTAACGAATGAATAGATTTTTTGAATGAATCAAGATAGTTGCAACATTATTTGGTGAAGACTAAGTCAAGATAACTTCTGTTAGAAGACTTTAATTTCCAAGAAATTGACAGACTCGTAACGCAGTTGATAATCATATAACATTAAAACCCATTAAACATCTTAAATTATTCAAAAACCGAAACAAACAACAAAAGCAGCAGATACATCAAGGACAAAGAAAATTCAATTTGAGAAATCACTTCTTGTCCTTGGATTCTTCAAGCTCAAACGCAGATGCTGGGAAAGTCCGGGAGAGGCCAGTGGCAGTCCCGAAGGTGATCTTGCCGGAACTGGGATCGTTAATATAAATCTCCGAAATCGAAATCCAGATCAAAAGCTCCTTGCTCTTGACTCCAGTGAGCCTCCGCATCCTGTGATTCTCGACGAAAGCGGTGACTTCGTTGTCATAGGAGACATTGCGTCCGATGGCCCGGAACTTGTGTTCCGTCCGGTTCTTCTGCTTGAGCCAGACGAAACCAGAGGTGCGATTGTAACCCACCTCGACCAAGTCGTTTAGAGGGAGGAGACCCTTTGGCATCTCTATTTCTGAAAGGAGTTCGAAAGACTTTTGCTTGCATAGAGACTCTCCATGGTAGATTTCTGCGCCTTCTCTGTGACTGTCTATCAGCTCTGCCTGTGTCCCCATTCTTTGTATGGTGCGATATGAAATATCTGTGCTTTTATTTATAGAACCTAATGGGGGCCACTTTTTCATGACTTGTTTGGTATATAAGATTAAGTTGAATTACTTTTATAGGATTAAATTGGATTAGATTGAATTGGATTGGATTAATTGGATTAGATAAATTAACGTTGATGTATTTGGTATAGAATAAGATTGGATAAATTAATATTGTTATGTGTTTGGTGTAATATGGAATTAGATAAAATCAATTTTAAATATTTTAATTATTTTTGTAAAAATAAACAAATCTATTTTTAATTAATTTTAGTCTAAAATAAAATTTATTAATTAATACTAAAAGGATTTTCATATAAGCGAATTAAATTAATTTTTAAATAAAATAAATATATCATGTACTAAAAATATTTAAATTAATTTAAAAAAAATATAAAATACTAAATTATATTTTATAAATAAATAGAACTATATAAAATCAACTTTAGAAAAATAATATTTATTTTATAACTAATTTGATAGAATATTATATTTTAAAAATATTTAATAAACGTAGATTGGGAAAAAAATGAAAACAAAAAATATTAAAAAAAAAAGAAGAAAACAATGTGAAATTAAAGGGAAAAAAAAACTGATGTGAAAAGCAATAAAAAAAAACCGTTAGTTATTAAAAAAGATAAAAGAAAAGAAAAGAAATATGAAATTGTTTTATCCCGTTATTGTCGTGGTTTGATTTAATCCATAAAACAAAAGTGCATGGGCTTGTCCATGCTCTTACCAAGCATGGTTTGGATTGGAAGTTATCTAAACTCAATTCAAACTCATGTAACAAATAGGACCTTAATTTTTTAGAAATTGCATAAACATCCTCTAATATTTGATATAATTATATATATAAATATTAAATTATGGGTATGATTATGTAAGCATACGTGACGTTTAACATTGTACTTCGTGTAGCCTCTAATCTTAGATGGGTTTATTAACTCCATCAATGGTCAAACTTATACTAATATGTGAAAATTATAATTATTTTTGTCGTAGTTTGAACTCTCGCATAAAGACTCCTAATGACTTCAAACAAACCTTTCCTCTGTATGAAAGCCTATCTTGACTACATGTCGAAACTAACCTACAAAACAAGTAAAAATCTTCATTAAGGTGGTTCAGAGGTTGTTTTATGAAATACCCTCCAATACTTAAGGTCGTCTTTATCTCTTTAAAATTCTGTTTATCTCTCTAAAAGTAGCTTATAAATCACTCTCTATTAATAATGAATTGTACCACTTTTGATAAGGGAACAAAACTTATCGTCCAGGTGTCACAATGCCTACAAAGGTGTATGCCACTTGTTGTTTGAATCAACTTCGTATTGACAGATATTCGTTGTATGTTAAATATTTAACATTATGTTGGACATTTGTCACTGATTCAATGGAACAATTTCCCTCAAAGGTCATTAGATCTTTTGAAAGTCAGCAGTTTTTGCCTTCGATGATGAATTAAGTTGCATAATTTAACATATTTGACGTTACCTTCGCTAGAAGTCTGTGAAATGTACCATGTATTATGTTCCTACTATGCTGACGTGTCCACTTCTTATCAAGCCTATCTTGCACCCATATAATATTTATAATGATTGATTTTGTTAGATCTTGATAAATTTTTTATTTAATTAGTATCAGTTAAAAAAATTAAATTTAAAAGCAAAGAAACCTAATTTGAGTGAGATTGTTGGTGTGTGGTGTTGGCTAAATGAGGATTGGCACAAGAAACGTGAAGGGCATGATGTTGTAGGTTATGTTATGAATGAGATTTTGTCTCTGTGCTTGGTGGTGTGGGAGATGGTTGTATTTGGTAAGGAAGAAGCATGCTTTTTGTTGCTTTTCTTTATTGTTTGTTTTTGCATATTTTTGGTTTATAATATCCTCAACTAAACTAAAGTCACAAGTTTGAATCACTCGTTCTCCAAATAATATATACACACACACACCACCTACTTAATGTATATAATGCCACTCAGAAAAGAAAAGAGATATTTACATCCTTCTAAAATTGTTTGTACATCCCATTAGTAAGTGTACACGTTCAAATATTTTTTTTTAAATAATCCTGATCTATTTAAAAAATAGTTAAACGGGATTTATTTATAAATATATGACATAACAAAATTAAAAAAATAACATTTTTCACATTAAATGGATTTTATGTGTTTATTATAATTATTTAATACAATAATTAATGACTGTATTTAGAAAAGGGTGTAAAAGTAATTTTAGTGGAATGTAAATATGGTCACTCAGAAAATTCTCTAGAGGCCCATTTTCTAAATACTAGTTACATCCACCATTCAAATTACAATAATAATAATAACTTTTTTTCTTTCAATACTTATCATAATTCCAAAAATAACGTTAATTAAGAACCTTTATTAACCTTTTTTCTTTGTGAATACTAATCAATTTCTCTACATGGAAATGTCTAGCTTTGATGTGAATTGGATAAGAAGGGTTGTCTTAGTATTTAGGGATAATCCCAATTTCCTCTTTGCAGTTTGATGAAATAGCTAAAATCCCTCTTTACTTTGAAAAATCACTTGACTGTGAGGGGAGATTTTAACTATTTCTTCAAACTACAGAGGGGAAATTGGGATTCTCCCTAGTATTTATTTGTTTTTTTTTTTTTTTCTTTGAGTAATGTATGTTAAAACCATAATTAAAATTCATGTACTAAATACTTAAATATAAATGCGTACATGAATTTTTCAATACCATAATGAAGATAAAAATTATAAATAATTAATTAATGGGCAAAATACACAAAACCCCCCTAAGGTAAGGCCTTAAATGTCCATAGTTAAAGTTTGACTTTTATAACACAATGCCCCCAAGTTAACAGTCAACTATGGTTAAATCAAACGGTTGACTGGTTTTTGACTTGTAAAGACCAAAATACCCTTACTGTTTGAAATAATTTCAAATTGTAATTTAAAATATTATTAAAATAAAATAATAAATCAACAAAAATCTCTCTCTCTCCACCAGAGACCTCTTCTTCTTCTTCACCAGGGAGATTTGAACCCAGAACCCAGACAAACCCGTCTGGGTTTGTCGAATTGGGTTCGTCGAACCCAGATTAGGTTCGTCTGGGTTCGACGAACCCGTCTGGGTTCGACGAACCCGTCTGGGTTCGTCAAACAGAGAACCCAGACATCTCTAGGTTCGAATCGAATCCAGATTTATGAAATTTGGATTCGATTCGAACCCAGAGATGTCTAGGTTCGTGAATAGGTTTGTTGATGATTTTTTATGGTGATGATTCTTATGTTTATGTTTGAATTTGATTTGTTGTTGTTGTTGTTGTTGTTGATGATGATGATTCTGAGATGAGTTTGAGTTTGGTTTTGGAGTTGATGATGGCATTCTGAGATGGAGTTGATGATGATTCTGGGATGATGTTCATCATGTCTGGGACGAACCCAGATGATGAACACCAGATGATGTTCATCTGGGAACCATCTGGGAACCCAGAAATTCTGGGTTCCCAGTTTTTTTTTTATCATTAAAAAAATATATTTTTTTCTTTTTTAATCTTTCTTAAATAAAATAGATTCATAAATGACGAAATTACCTTTGGTCAACCAAACATTGACTAACAGACACTAATGATTTGGGGGCATTGTGTTATAAAAGCCAAACTTTGACTATGAACGTTTAAGGTCTTACCTCAGGGGGTTTTGTGCATTTTGCCGTTAATTAATTAGTGAATATTGAATAGAGAATCTTTTACTTTTTGCTCACTTCTTTCGCAAATTATCTAACAGAGACATTATTTCTGAATATATAAGTGAGAGTAGAGACCTCCCAATACACTGTACATGCCAAAATCCTAACCCATCAACCCATAAAGCATTCACAATCCTACACCTTCAAAGAGTCCAAATAGGATTGTCAACTAGGCCCACACTTATATACGTTTCCCATTACTATACCATGTCCTACATAATATTAATAAGGTGCACAGAGGTCAATAGATCAACATTGATCGCAATGAACTTATCTGGTCAAATTTCTATTTAACAATCCAAGCAATTTGCTTTTCACAAACTTAAAACATAATGATATACGCTGCTCAATATTTAATAAAAATTTCTTACAGTGTCCGACTGTCCGTAGCTTTTATTTGACAAAGCAATTTTAATATTCACCTTCCTATTAAATTTTGTTTCTCATCTCCAAACAAAATTTCATCTTAATTTTCTGTTTGAAGCGAAAAGAATAGAGTTATTATGATTTTTTTTCAAATAAAAGAGTTAAGGTTAGAATGAGTATAAAAAAGTTTAATTTACTTAATAAAATTAATTTATCCTTTTAAGTAAATTTACCTAAGGTATATTTATAATAAATAATTTTTATAAAATATGGGTGTAAGGAGAAATTTTTAGATGTTAACAAGTCACCGTATAATAAAAGGGGTGTTTCTAATGAAATCTAAACACCATTATTTTTTTCACTACCTTTGGTATTTAAAAGAATAATTATCTTTTAACAATAATTTAACAAATTTATAAAAGATAATATTTGGTTTGAGTTTTTGAATTATATCGATTTTTTTAATAATACAATCCAAAATCTCAATTAAATGGGATTTTGCCACTAAATAGATTGTGAATAGTTATAGAGTTGATGAAGTGAAATTGATCCTGTCATATGCCATACACCCCTCCATCTTACAATTCAAAGCACGTAATTTTCCTTTTACCATCAAAATTCATTTAAAGAATTTAAAACTTTAATTACATTTATATTATATTATAAAATAATAATGCTAAATGGTAAACATGGTGGTGCCAACAAAACAACCATTGTCATGGCGATTTTCCAAATCATTTGAAAGATTGATGATGAAAACTGAATTTGAAGTTTGTTAGAGTTTGATACGCGTATTTTTTTTTTTCAATGATAGATTTTGTCGAGTCCATTAATTCCACAGATTTTGTATATATTTTATCAAAAGTTTGTATGAGATATATGAATTTGTACTATAACTATATAAAAAAATCACAATCTAAATGAGATAAAATAAAAACAACTTTGGTAAAAAAAAATTGAGGACATAAAGAGAAGAATGAGAGATAAAAATGAATATTTAATTGAGATTATATTTGGGACTTTTTTTCTTTTGAAATAGTTATAAAGTAAATGGGTGTGTAGAGAAGTCCTTACGATAGCAATAGTCTCACCCTTTTAAAAGTCTAAACTAAATATACCTAAATTTTAATGAAATATTTAAATGTTTTGATTTAATATATTTTTAGTTTCCTTGGGAGTTTGAATTGAATTTTGAACTTTTAAATAACTTTAAATTGAATGCGTTTCTAAATTGTTAAAAAAGCAAAAAAAAAGACAATTTTAAAGAATTCTCTAAATTGAAATGTTATGTAATGATGCAGCTGAGGCATCTTAAAAATACAAAAGGAAAAGATATAAATGGATTTGAGTGGCGAGGGCATTTATCCTTTCTTAGATGCTGGTTTGAAATCAATAAGATTCTTAACTTTAAGGACCGACCATTTTTCTTTTAGAAGAATGTGATAATTCATGGGAAAATTTTCCCATAAATTATGTGTTTTTCTATGATTTGTTCCTTTCTAAATCACTTTGTCATTTTCAGTCCCTATGGTTTTACAAATTCATCACTTTGGTTCCTAAAAAGTAATTCATTGCTATGATTCCTTTGTCTAAATATTAAACAATCAACTTCGACATGATGTGTTAAAGTTAAGTTTTGCCTTGCTGCTATTTACTTAGCTGAAATAAAAACTTTATCCTCAAACTTTTTAGAATTTAATGTTTAAAAGTTGGATAATATTGGTGAAATTATGGTCAAGAAACGCAAATTGCATTGTCCTACAGATTTTGTTTGTCCCTCAAGGACGAGGTGTTGGTGCATACTCTGTCAGCAACACTCAACTCTCCATGATTCAATGAACAAAATTTGTAAGGTTGCACTCCTAAATAGGAAATATTTGAACAACTATCACATAATATTCCTCTACCGAAACAAATAAAAACATAATTTCGAAGAATTCTTAATCACTAGAAAATGGTTTTTGTAACATTGTATTTATAAATAAAAAGAATATATAAAACTTGTTCTCAAATTTATTATAAAAAAGAAATGATCACTATTATGAATATAACAACTGACATATAAATAGGTTATTAGTATTAAAACGACCAAATATTTACTAAAAATTAATTATTTAATGAGATTGGTTACAACCATAATGTTAAATATTGGCCACTAAAATGTGTTTTGAAAATTTTTTATAAAATATCCAACATTGAAAACCTTTGCATTTAAATGGATGGTCAACAATGCCCTCCTTACACAATATTATTTACATTTTTACCTTAAAATATTTTATTATTATTATTATTATTTTTTAAAAAAAGGAAACTCGACTTGATCGAGCAACAATAAGAATTTTTTGTTCCATATGATGCTCTGCTCATGTGGTCACATACATGCTTTTTACTTCCAATTTCATCATTCTATTTACATGATGAGTAAAAATTTTTTACATTAGAGTATGTTTAATTATTTCAACTTAGTAGGAGTAATTGAATATTTTTCTTGATTCTAAGAGATTAAAGTTTAAATTTCATTATTGTCCTAAAATATAAAATGTAGTAAGAATTTAATCCCCTCGCCCCTCCCCCCAAAATGCTTAGTACAAAATTTTTATAAATTAAACAATCTTCCCGATATTATACAAGTTTAAAGCATACACCCCCCCCCCCCCCCCCCCCCCCCCCCCCCCCCCAAAAAAATGATTAGTACTAAATTTTTATAAATTAAACAATCTTGCCCAGTATTATACAAGTTTTAAGCATAGACCAGACTTTAATTAGAAGTCCGAAGTACAGCAAGGCGTTTTTAAAGTACTCTGTGGCCAAGTCGCTCCGAACCCAAGATAAATCCGGTCCACACAATAACGTGCACGTCTCTATTATGAACTTGGGTAGGCATTTTAGCAACATAAATTTGTAACTGGAAGAAGTCCATAAAATTACTCTAATTTGAAGGCTCAATATTCTAGTAATTTATTTATTTATTTTTAAAATGCTGTTAATTTAGGTGGAAACTATGTGTGTGGGCACGCACCCTAATTGACTCTGTAAGTTGATTTATGTGTGTTTTAAAATAAATTACTTGTTATTTGAAGATGTCATTGCATGAAATGTCAATGCTCATAGTTAAGGTGATTTTTTTTTTTTTTAAAAGAACAAAATAAAATGAAGTGTGATTCCATTCGACGGCAATTGAACATCCAATAATTCATTTTGTTAAGGTTGCACTCACCTTCTATAGTAGTTGTGTATTTTCTCATCTACCTTAGAAATTAAATATCAGTTTTGATGAACATATTGAGGTTCTAAATATTGTTTTGATATTTAGTTCCTTGCATTCACCTTAATATTAGGGATTTAAATTATATTAAATATATTATAATTTTCTTCCTTTATTGTAGGAATTAGTGACTCTTTTAACCATGAAAGTAGTGACTGCGCTGCACCCTTAACAGACACCTTAGCAGGCTTAAGTCTGGCTTGACCCGATCAGAATAGAGTTTGGACTGAGTCAGAGTCCATGCCAAAGTTCAATTGGACTTCAAATTCGAACCAGCCTAGCCCATGATATCTGTAGTGATTTCATTCGATTACTCGGATTTTTAGGAAATGTAATCTTGATTTTTGATTAAAATTGAAATATAATCTTTGAGCTGGTATGGTGGTATTGTCAACATGAATTATTGAAATGGACATATTACCTATTTTTGTTTGTCTACTATATTAGAAATTAATTTTAAAAATGATTTATCTTATTTAACATATGTCAAGAATTATGTGTTCAAAAAAATTTAACAAAATATTAAAATAAAATACTTATCCAACGTATCAATTTACACTTATTCGCCTTTAAAAACATAAATTATCATTAAAAATAAATTAAGCACCGTGACTCAGTGGAGGTGCCTCACCCAACTTGTCTATCATTTGATAAAAGAGGATTGGGTTCGAACGAGAGGTCTATTAGGTGGACAATTTCAAATTACTCAATAAGTGTGAAAATTTTACGTAAATCCCACTAATTTGTGGGTAATTTTTTACTATATATAGATAATGGTAATAGTTGTTGTAGTTCGGACCATTTCTTAAAAGTCTATTCTTTGAGGTCCTAGGAGTTGTATTGAGTACTTTTAGTGAAAAAAAAAAAAACATAAATGATCATTATGAAGTTCCTTCAAAACATATATTATATAAAATTCATTATGTAAAAAACTCATTATTCTTTTAAAAAATAATTGTTTTTTCATAAATTATCAACCACAAATATTATTATATCGACATAAAAAATGTGGTAGAAAAGTCATTATTCATATATATTGACAACATAACAAATAAATGTCTAGCATGATCAGGGCGAAGCAATAGGGACCATAGCCCCTCCACTCATGTATGCAGTGTAGCGTCGCCACCATGTAAGATCAGCCAAAAAACATGGAAACGACCAATCAAAATAACGAAAAACTTCAACACATCTCCTTTTAATTTGCGCGGTTGTAGACTTCTTTGTTCACTCCACTCATTATAAACATTTTACAAACATATATGATGAGTTTATTTTTTCTCTTTTTTCATAAAATATCTTTCAATTTTAAAAATAAATATTTGGATCATATAGGAGTAATTAATCTTGATAAACTGTGATAAACTTTTAATCTATTTAACGTTAATTTAAAAAAAAAAAAAATTATAACAATTTTCCACCTTAAAACCAATGACTTGCAGCCACTTACCAAGGAACACAAAGTTTCACGACCAAGTCCAAGTGAGCTCCACTGAATTAAAATCCCTTATTCCATTATTTTCGAAGACTTGCCGCTAGAACTGGGAATGATTTATAAAAAGAAGACTATACCCCCGCGTACCTGTTATTGTTTTGTCAGCTTTTCTCTGTGAAAGGGCGTTTGTTTAATTGTTTAGTTAGCTTTTTCTCATGTTTCTCGGTTGTTGTTTTTTTTCCCCATTGAAACGCTGGTCATAGAGGAAGAGCTTAATTGGGTGAACCAGAGGCATATTACCCATTTCACTCGTGTCATATCAAATGAGATAAGGTTATAGGTGACTGACTATGGTAATGTGTGATGAGAGTTGGAGGTACGATGTATATATGCCGGATGTGATTGACTAATCGTCGTGTGATGTGAGTTAGTATAGTATCATTGTATTTGTATTTGTATTTGTTGCTCACCGACAAAAATCAGTAATGAGATTCACCCCACATTTTGGAAAGATAATTCCAACAAGTGCTACTGCTATTAACAATGAAATCATGGCTTGCCCTTTTGGTCCTTTTTGGCTTCCTCCCATCTCTTTTAAGACTGTGCCTGTACTCCATGGCAACATGCTCGAACACCTCCACTTCAAACATGTTCAACTTCAGCTTGGGGCTCATTCTATCCCTCACGTATGCAAATGCCAGTTGGTCTCTCGGATTAAACGCTTCCAACTCGTTGAACACAAGGCAGGAGAATAGGTTGCTGCTCAATTCATGCTTCCTTATGATTAAAGCACTATCTGGCACATCTGTCAATTACACATTAAAAAAATATTTTGTATCGTGAGCCAGGCTAAATGGAAAATTTATTGATTAAAATACATCCAAATTGGAATAGAAAAAACCAATACAATTTATACGCCAATCCCAAATGAAAATGAAATTCACGTATGCATCATACATGTAAGACAGATAAATCAACATATTAAAAAAAATTCATAAATTACAAATTGCTGTTGGGACCGCCACTGATCGAAGAAATGGTTTATTTGCTTTTCGGGACCACTCTTAACTATACATACAAGTCGATTTCTGGCACAGCTAGAAATTGGGGTTTCAAGTTAGGTATCTTTAATTAGATAATAAAAGATTATGGAGGTGGGGAAGTTGTGTATCATCAAGAATCTCATAATGTCACAATGCTTGAACATGACACAAAAGAAAAAGTCTCATAGGGTCACAATTCACAAGAAACATGACAAAAGCAACACCTACCTTAACCACAAATTGTTGATCATAAACTCAAGCTCTTGTTTTTATTGTTTTGAAACTCCTACAAGTAATTTTATTTCTTTTCTTTTACATGTACATCAAATTTAAATGAATTTTTGTGACTTAATGAATTTCTAAAATTAAGTTGCTAAGGGTTTAATATTATAAATGTACTAAAGATAATGATTTACAAAAACTTAATCTGTATTTGATAATTAATTTTCTTATAGACCTATCATTAATTCAATAATTTGTTTAAAAGTAGAAATTCCAACACTCTAGAGCTTCTATATCACTTTGAAGAAACTTCAATACTAAGCAGGTAGGCATCATTGTCTTGTTTGAACCACATCAATGCGGTAGGGGCACTCCACTTCTCATTAAGTCTCTCAACACTACAAATCATTCATCATTAAGCTAATGAATTTCTAAAACCTGTACTTGAAGTATAGCTAAACATGATCATTGCAATCATGATCCTCAGGAAATTTTAATAAACCACTTCAAGAAGGCAATTTATACCTAATTTAAATAGACTTTTGCCTTTTATTACGGCCGCACCCCCCCCCCCCCCCCCCCCCCCCCCCCCCCCCCCCAAAATAAAAAAAATAAAAAATAAAAGACTATGGATTCTGCTTGATGAGTTGTGCTAAATTATCTTCTAAAATACTATGCAAAACATCAAACTGGAATTGAAACATAACAACTGGCATGCTTTTGCCCCAACATCTACCTGTAAAAAAATAAAAAATAAAAATAACAATATCTTTCAAATTTATAGCATAGAATGGCTTCATTTGATGACTGACATAAAAGTGCTAGTTGTTAATTTTAAGGGTCAAGAGATTATTCCTCAAAATGGCATGCAAAAACACATTTGAAATGATAAGTGATAGTTGAAGTGAAAATAAATTTACCTGACGGATAGGGTAGCTTGTTAGAAGTCCATGGCTGCAATCCATTTTCACAATATGTCTCCATTTGTGTCTGCAATGACTCAACATCCCGCCATTTGTTCCATCTAGCAGTGGCAATAGCTTCTTCCATGGTGTGAATAAAATATGGATGTTGTGATATTGCCATGTCCACCTTCTCTGATACAACTAGTGAATGAATCAACAACAATGGATCCGCCGTTAACTGCAGCTTGGCATCAATCCAAATGCTGAATTTTAAGTTCGGAAACAATCTATGAACTAAGTATTTAGGTATCATTCCATTCATAGCCGGGTTCTCATATAAATCATTGCTTGAAACTTTAACAAGTCTCCATGCACCTATTTTATATTCGTTAGATTTTGTTGAAATTAATTGGTGATAGGCTAGTTCTTCGAGGGTTACATCATCTACAAACATGAAGAAACATACAGTGTCTAGGGTTTTGGATCCAAGGTCTCTCGGTTGCCGGATTTTGTCATGATTGTTGAAAATAGCTGAGACTACAACTACTCCACTACAGTTTTCCATTGCAATTCTATCTGAAATACATACAAGAAAACACGAAAGAAAGAAGAAACAAAAATACATGTTAGACATATTGAAATGTAAAACACTCCAACTCAATCTTTTTTAAAGGAAAGTATTGTATTTTGATTCTATGAGTTCTAGACACTTCGTGAACAGTTTATATATTTAAATATTTGTAAAGTCATTTATGTTCTTCTTTATATTCAAAAAGGGAACTCAGTCTAAAAAGATTCTAACAGAGAAACAAACAAAAGCAAAATATTAAAAAGACAAAAATATAATACTAACCAGAAGCAGTAATTGGAAACTTCTTAAAGAATCCACAAGGGACCTCAACATTGTCATTCAAATGATCAAAATAAGAAATCCTCTTCTGGGTACTAAAATTTCCACCAAAACTATCAGAATTCCCCTGCATATACCTCAAAACCGACTTCGACGACACTGAAGGTTTGTCACACAATTCTTGAATCTCCTTCAACACCAGTTTGTAATCTGATCATAGAAACCAAACAAAAATCATGATCAAGACATTACATTGCATAAAAACCACATTTACTATCACAAAAAACTGATAATTCAATGGAAAGGAAGGAAGATGAACCTGAGAAGAAGACAGGAGAGGAGCAAGTGGAACGGTGGGTGGTGAGAGCATGCTTGTGTGCTCCATATGAGGGAGGGTAGGTAAAGAGGGGGTTCTGGACCGGATCAAAAGGTGAGGATCCGAAGAGACATTGTGTGGGGGAGAGAGAGTGGTAGAGAGCCAGAAAAAGAGTGGTTAGAAGGTAAAGCAGAGAGAAACAGAGGAGTTTTGATTGGAAAAACAGAGAAGTTGTTGTAGTTGAAGAGGACGTTGGCTTCGCCATAAAATATCATTTTTCGATGAGTTTCCTCGGCTTTCACGTTGTTATATGCTTTACTTGCTCTTTAGCTTTGTTTGTTTGTTTCACTTTTTATTTTATTATTTTGTTTTGTTTCTTCTCTCTTATGCGGTTCGGATTTTTCTTGGATTTGAGTGTGCGGTAGGACGTTTTAACGCCGTCTCGATGATGAGTGAATATGGCTCTCATTACTCTCATATAGTGAGCTCCGTCCATTAATGCTCCTACTTTAGCCTGAATAAATACTGTTTTGTGGATTCATAAAAGAAACATAGATTTGCTGTTGTATTTTAGAGAGAAAAGCTTCTTATATTGTGTTACATGTTTGATTGATACCTCTGACACATGTATGATATTTAAGTGAAATCGTATATTCACTTCACATACTCTTCCTCTCTTAAATTTGAAAGTTAGAATTTAAAAAATTTAGGATGGTGACAAGTAGATTAGAATCGAAATTTTAGCTAGTAGAAAAGGCTAAAGTGGAGATATCAACGAAGGTGTTTTTTTTTCCTTCAGTCTTTGTAAAGAGAGAATGAATTGTGGTTACCCGATTACCTCAAAAATGGAGATCGTTTAGAAGGTAAAGAGGACAGATCAACAAGACTGATCTCCAAAGCTTTCTCTATTCGTATTTAATTATATGCTTTTGAGGATCGGTGACTGTAAAGGGTGATGGTAGCTTTTCTTGTTTTTATATCATCCTCCAGCTAATGAGATGCATGTGTGCTGCATCAACCTCTGAACGCAATAAAATGCGCAACCGTTATTTGTATTTTACAATGACATTTTTCTAAAAATTTTTATTACTTTTTTTTCTTCTTGTTGAGCTTTGTAATATCATTAATTATTTTTTTTTTCATTTTAAATAGATTACTAAACCATTTAAGAAAAAAAAAAAAAATCATTTGCAGTGCAGCTATTTAAAACTATTGGGATCTGTATTATATTTGACATATTACTAGAGTTGGTACCAAGTAATTTTCTTACAATTTAATATAAGTTTATATGGACCCTACTAATATTTATCTTATTAGTATATGCTAAAGAAAATATTGGGTCAATTGCAAAAGTAACACTGTAAAATTAGAAAAGTTTTAATTTTAACCACAACCACTGTGTAATTATGTATTATAGTTTTGGTTACACTATCATTGTAAAAATCTAAAATGGGAAAAAAATATTTCATGTTAGAGAGAAAATGTTTCATGTTAAGATTAGATGTTTCATGTTTGGATTAAAGATGAAACATCTAACTTTGCGAAATGAATCATGTGAAAGTTTTCAATTAATTCATTTGATCACTGTTACAATAATCTATTAAAATTCTACAATTAAATGATCAAATGAAGATAAATATGCAACTAAAATAGAACATAGATGTTGTGGGAAATTTTTTCAAAGTGAGAAAGTAACAATAAAATGTTACGTAGTTTATAAAAAAAAAAAAAGATTAAGGGATATTACGATAAATGTATGGCTTAAGGTGTAGTGAAATTATCAAGTTTGGTTAAAAGTACGACAAATATTGCTTGTGTTTGAAAATAAAAATTCCTAATTTATAAGGTTAGTTTTATCAATCTTCACAAAATTTTTAACAATAAAAAGAAAGCAAGCATAATGGATTATACTTTACTAACTTAAAGTTGTGATTCTCTTAAAAAAAATTAAAAAAAAAAATGTAGCCATTTATTTTTCGTAACTTCAACAGTTGTCATTTACTCTTATTATTATTATTATTATTATTTTTTAAATTAGATTAAGAATGAATAAATAAATGGATATTAAAATTTTCAATTTTAAGTTATTCTTTCCTAACATGTCATATTATAATTTAGAAAAATCATAAAATTAAAAATCAATTTAGAAAAATCATAAAATTAAAAATCAAACTTATAGTAATTTAGTATATTTAAATTAAAAATAACAAAACTTATCAACTACCATTTTAATATTTTATCCCAACTGCAACCACATGCTTCCATATCAATTAGGTGACAATTTTGGGGTTATGAAACAAGTCTCTTTCATATAATCTAAACTTTGTCTTTTGAAACACTCTAGTGCGCTATTGATTTAGCTTTTATAAGTTAAAGGTTACCTGAGGAAGTCTCTACCCAGCCAGCTTGGTAATTGGTAAATCAGATCAGCAAAAAGATACGCCCTCCACTAGATGCTTCAAATAATCGAATGTGATCAACATTGACTCAACACAATCATTCAAATTTCCTTTGCTTAAGCTAGCATTTTTCGAGCACAACAATTCAAGGTTTGAATTCTACTCTCATCCAAATATACATACATACTTTGTGTATCTGCTAATTTATGATTTGTCATGTTCAACAGAAACTGACAAAAAGATTGATAAAACAATGGAGGTACATGCATTCCAATGACTACATAGCAGCAGCATCATAAATTCATAATTGTGTGAAATACACAAATAACATTTTTACAAATCATTTCCACTTGTGACATCTAACGACTGTGACACCTAAAAATCAATACAAGATTACTCTTCAAACCAATGACTTGCAGTTGGCAGCCACTTAAAAAAATAACACAATTTTGTGTCACCAAATCAGTTCCACTCTTAAAAAAATTGGCATACTTTTCCCTAAAATAACAAGCCCTGATTAAATAACAATCGTTAAAAAAGAGGAAAATGCCTTGCCTACCTGTTATTGTTTGTCAGCATTTCTTTATCAAAATTCAAAGAGCTTGATTAGTCAGATTTTTATTCTTTTCTCTCTCTTTTTTCGCTTTCTCTATGTAAAAGTTGGTTTGGGACAAAATCATTTATGGGATTCATCCCACATTTCCTGAAGATACTTCCGGCACTTGCTACAACAGGTGCTATTAATTGACAAATCATGACTTGCCCTTTTGGTCCTTTTGGGCTTGGATCCTTCTTCACTGAAACTGGTCCCAAATGATTTAAGATTGTGCCGGTACTCCACAGCAATCTGCTCCAATACCTCCACCTCAAACATGTTCAACTTGAGCTTTGGGCTCATGTTATCTCTCACATATGCAAATACCAATTGGTCTCTTGGATTGAATGCTTCTAACTCATTGAACAAAAGACAGGAGAATAGATTGCTACCTAATCCATGTTTTCTCACTATTAGAGAACTTTCTGGCACATCTGCAACTCATATAAAATAATCCATTATTTTTTGCACAAATAAAAGTGCCTTCCTTTTTTTTTTATTGTTAATTGAAATATGGTGCAGGAGCATATCTATGCTTTAACTGTATAGCATGTGTTCAATAATATGACAAAAAAAAAATCTGTGCAGAGCACAAAAACAATACATTGCACCTTATGCATTGATGACATACAATTCAACATTTTGAATAGACTTACTTGAACAAGAAGTCATGTCATTTGACAGCCAGCGGCTGGCGCACTAGCAAATATGCTAAAATGTTAGGAGAGGCAAGGGAATACAAGCTCTATAAATGGCTACAATGCTTCTCCATTGCAAGTTTTATAAAAATTATAGTTGCTCTTTCTACTTGCTGACATCACTGACTAGGCACTTGAACTAGCAAGTAGTGACCGAAAATAAGGATTTTTCGTGGTAAATCTATGAATCTGCATTAAAGGATATGCCACTATTAAAATTTTTCTTAGAGACCGAACCTACAACCTTGATAGCTATGAACCTCAGAAGATACGATACTTTAAACAAATAGTCTCGAATGTTTACCACTGACTTGGTTGGAAACCTAAAATCATACAAATTAATCACTCCTTCAGGTTAACGAAAATGATGAGATTTCACACGGTTTCTGCTCTTGTATTAATGAAAAACATAAGCAAAAAAATGTCATTCTGGTTTAAAAAGAAAAAAATTATGAGTTTTCACATGGTTTCTACGTTCATACTAACGAAAATCAAGTCCATACGGGGAAATCATGACCAAGTGTATATACCTGAAGGATAGGGGAGCTTACTGGGAGTCCATGGCTGCAATCCATTCTCACAATATGTCTCCATTTGTGTCTGCAAGGAATCAACATCCCACCATTTTCTCCACCTTGCAGTTGCCATAGCTTCTTCCATTGTATGAATAAATTCAGGGTGCCTTGGTATTGCCATGTCCACATTCTTTGACAGAACAAGTGCGTGAATCAACAACAAAGGATCCACCGTTAGCTGCAACTTGGCGTCTATCCAGATGCTGAATTTCGAGTTCGGAAACAGCCTATGCACTAGGTATTTAGGTATCACTCCATTCATAGCAGGATTCAAGTATAAATAGTTGCTCAAAACTTTAACAATTCTCCAAGCACCGATTTTATATTCTTGGAATTTCCTTGAAACTAATTGGTGATAGTGAAAACCTTTGAGCGTTGCATCATCTACAAACATGAAGAAACATACAGTGGCTAAGGTTTTGGTTCCAAGGCCTCGTGGTTGCCGGATTTTGTCGTGGTTATTAAAAATTGCCGAAACTACAACCACTCCATTACATTTTTCCATAGCAATTCGATCTGAAATGCACGCAAGAACATAAATGAGAAAGACAAGCGTGTTGGGGACACAAGCACATTCATGGAAGTAGAATTCTCAATAAATCATTATATGATACTAACCCGAATTACTAATCGGAAACTTCTTAAAGAACCCGCAAGGAACCTCTACATTATAATTTTTATGATTAAAAAAAGAGCTCCTCTGTTTGACATTGAAATTCCCACCAAAAGTAGGAGCGTTCCGGTTCATGTACCTGAAAGCCGGTGTAAAGCCGGACATATTCTTACACAAATTTTCGATCTCCTTGAACACCACCAAATAATCTGACAATGGAAGGCAAAAGAATCCATATCAATGAATCACAATTACAATCAGTTAAAGACAAATATATATATATATATATATATATAGAATTTAAAGAACATGTAACCAACCTGAGAACAAGAGAGGGGAGGAACACGAAGAGTGGTGGGTGGGGAGAGCATGCTTGTGCACTCCGTAGGAGAGAGGGTATAGAAAGAGAGGGGTCTGGAGGGGATCAAAAGGTGAGGATCTGAATAGGCATCTAGTGGGAGAGAGAGCGGTGTATAGAGCTAGAAACAGAGTAGTGAAGAGATACAACAAAGAAATGCAGAGGAGTTTTGATTGAAACAGAGGAGGAGTTTTATATGATGTCGCCTTCCCCATATAGTATCGTTGCCATATGTTATCCTCTCATCAACTTGGGTCTGGGATCATGTCTTCGTCTTTTGGTTTGTGTTTTTTGTGTTATGTGATCTCGTGTCATGGGCTCTCATGGCAATGTGTTCGGTGTTAGTTAGGAACCAGGATGTTCCAGTGAATTGGTGGAAACGACTAGAAAAGTTTCACTAACAACTCAGGCGCAAAACGTGACATGACACGCCTGTCCAATGAATTTTCGCCGTATCATTACAATATTTAAACCCCATGCCATCACTGCCACACTGGATTAAATTTGCAAATTTAATCTGATGTGGCAGTGATGGAATATGGTTTTTCAAATGTGATATGTGGTAAAATTTAATTGGATCGACGAGTATTGTTGAACTTGAGGTATTCTCGAAAAAGACACTCATTTGTATCGGTTAGTTAGATCAAATCCCATTGTTATACTCAACTATGTTTCCATGGATTATACTATTCTATGCCTTCGAACGATTTTTTGGATAATGATGTACTGAAAATTGTCAAAACTGAATCACAATTATTAATGACAGATGTCATCTTATTTATTATGTGAGTTCACTTTTATAAACGATTGTATGTCTAATCATGTAAGAATGGCTTAACGGCAATTGAATCTACATCTTATTGAATTAGGAGATACTCAACCATGCTAAAAAAGTGATGTGCAGATTTAGAAATTAAATACAGAGTTTTCATCATTAACTGTCAATGTATATGGAAAAATGTGTTTTTTTTTTTAAAAAAAAAAAAAATTACACTGAACAAGTCAAAAGTTTGTGAGACCTATTAAAATCAAGTACTATATTCATGGTTTAGATATGTTTTCTCATGACTAAAGGATATCTACTTATATCACTAAGAAAACTCTCCCCACACATGTTTATAAATGTTCATGATAAAACTTGGACCTTATCAAGATTCAAGACATGTATGTTAAGATATAGACCATTTCAATTAAGATGTTATGCTTAGGGAAAAAATTAGGGATTTTTAGGAATGTATGGAGATGAATTTAATTTCCAAATGTATTGGGGATGGAGATAGGAGAAGCCACTAATCCACCATCTATTCCTACTTAAATATTTACAATTTTTAATATTTTATTTTAATAAGTATTTTAAAACTAATTTTTTTAAAAACAATTTAGCCTTATCATATATAATAATTTTAGCTCTTCTTTGAACTTTTGTTGCGATTCTTGTAAGAGTACATTGTAATGACCTATAAATGACAATATATATATTATTGAGTTTCAATATGAAAATCTATGTAATCTATGAATGAACTAACATGAAACTATGCAAAATGTTTCAGAGAGAAATGTAACTTTTCATTGATTCAATTCAACTTATGAATACAATGCTGTTGATTTCTTTTATATACAGACTCTTTTGCTTACGTCACAAACAACTCACACATTTCTCATTTTCTATCATCTAATTATAATTGGACACTTCATAACTAATTTCCCACTAAGGATAGAGGGACAATCAAGTACTGCTGATGCAGGAAAAGATTCTAGGTGTATCCTTCTGAGATTGTTGCAATAACCTGCTATGTAAACTCATTTGTTCTCCTTTGACAAGTTGAATATTTCTGCTAACACTCCCCCTCAAACTCATTATGAGATCTTGCATATTGAGTTTGCTTTTTAATGTCTGAAATCTTGGTGTGGCTAGTGACTTAGTAAAAATATCAGCAACTTGATCTATTGATGGCACATGGTTGATTAATAGTTGCTTTTGCACAACTTTCTCTCTAACAAAATAAAGATCAAGCTCTATGTGCTTGGTTCTAGCATGTCGGATAGAATTTTTAGACATAGTAATTGTACTTTGATTATCTACCCATATGACAGGTACTCTAACTTGTGGAACTCTCAGTTCATGTAAGAGAGACTGAATCCAATTGAGTTCTGCCACTGCAGAGGTCAAACTCTTGTACTCAGCTTCTGTTGACGAACATGACATCGTGTGCTGCCTTTTCGCACTCCATGAAATAATGATTTGGGCCAAAAAACACACAATACCTTGAAGTTGATTTTCTATCATCTGGATTTGATGCCCAATCCGCATCAGAATATCCAACAAGATCATATGATGTGTTCAAATTCTTTGGTTTGTTTATTACTAAACCATGTGTAGAGGAACCCTTTAGATACCTTAATATCCTTTTCACTGCTTTCCAATGTTCATCGAGAGGGGTTTGCATAAATCGGCACACCTTGTTTACTGCAAAGGAAATCTCTGGTCTGGTAACTGTCATATATTGCAATGCTTCCACAACTAATCTATACTCACTTTCATTCTCAATTGGATTCCCTTTGTAGGCAGATAATTGACCACATGTGCTGGCCATCATAAGAGAGGAAAATGGCTTTGCATTCTCCATCTTAGTCTTCTTTAACAACTCATGTATATACCTATGCTGAGATAAATGAAGTCCTGTATCAATTCTCTGAACTTCTATTCCCATAAAATAATGCAACGCTCTTAAGTCCTTTAATGCAAATGAGCTGTTTAAATGTTTAACTAAAGAATCAATCTCTTGATCACATGATCCCGTAACAATAATATCATCTACATATACAAGTATATAGATGCAAGAGCTTGTTCCGAATCGGCAAAACAAGGACCAATTAGCTTGATTTGAAGCCAAGCTGAATAAATGTTTCCTTAAACCTATCAAACCACGCTCTTGGTGCCTGCTTCAACTTATAAATTGCCTTGTGTAACTTGCACACTTGAACACCATTCCCCTTCCTAAATCCAGGTGGTTGTTGCATGTACATTTCCTCATTGAGAATGCCATTTAGAAAGACATTATTTGTAATGGTACAGCCCGGCTCGCCAGCTACACCGGCCCACACCACCTCTCGAAGGCTAGCTTAGATGGTACTAGGTGTGCTTCCTCTTACCCTTTAAAGGCTGGGTTCGAGTCGAGTGAGCACCTGGGGAGGCATATGAAAACCTTGTGGGTCCTAGGGACAGTACCTACTCACATGGCAGCCCCCGAGAGGCAGTGTGGACCGGTGCAATTGGTAAGGCCGGGCTGTACCGTTACATAAAAAGGCGTCTTTTTATGTAACAGCCCACCCTCTCGTGGATCGGCCAGGCTGGGGCTCGCCCCCTACACCAGTCCATCTGTCGGCCTTGGCCTGCGGTTCATTTGGCCGGACCACTTGGTAGGTACTGTCCCCTAGTCCCCATAAGGTATTTACTCGCCTCTCACACCTCTCAAACCCGAGACCTAAAGGACCTAAATAGATTTGGGAAGCGAGGTGTGTACCAATTGAGCTACCTAGCTCAGATGGTACCAGATGTGTTTTCTCTTACCCTTTAAGGGCTGGGTTCAAGTCGAGTGAGCACCTGGGGAGGTGTATGAAAACCCTGTGGGCCCTAGGACAATACCTGCTCATATGGTAGCCCTCGAGAGGCGGTGTAGACCAGTGCAGCTTGCGAGGCTGGGCAGTACCGTTACATAAAATGACGTCTTTTTATGTAACAACCCACCGTTTCGTGGGCGAGTCAGGCTAGGGCTTGCCTCTGGCACCAGTCCAGCTACCGACCTTGGCCTACAGTTCATCTGGCCCGACCACTTGGCAGGTACTGTCCCCTGATCCCTACAAGGCATTTACTCGTCTCTCACACCTTTCGAACCCGAGACTCAGAAGATCTAAATAGATCTGGGAAGCGAGGTGTGTACCAATTGAACTACCTAGCTCAGATGGTACCAAATGTGTTTCCTCTTACCCTTTAAGAGCTGGGTTCGAGTCTAGTGAGCACCTGGGGTGGCGTATGAAAACCTTGTGGGCCCCAAGGACAGTACCTACTCACATGGCAGCCCCCGAGAGGCGGTGTGGGCCGGTACAACTGGCAAGGCTAGGCCGGGCTGTACAGTTACATAAAAAATATGCCTTTTTATGTAACAGTAGAGCCCGACCAACCAGCCTCGGCCCGACCTCGCCAACTGCACCAACCCACACCGCCTCTCAGGGGTTGCCATATGAGCAGGTACTGTCCTTGGGGCCCACAGGGTTTTCAAGCCCCAGCCTTGCCGACCCACAAGGGTGGGCCATTACATTATTGACATCTAATTGTCTCAAAGTCCAACCCTTTGTCACAACTAATGAGACTATAATTCTCACTTTCACACGTTTAACAACTGGACCGAAGGTCTGCTGAAAATCAAACCCTTCAAGTTGGTGAAAACCCTTAGCCACAAGTCTAGCCTTATGTTTAAGAAGAGAACCAGTAGGATTTCGTTTAACCTTAAATACCCACTTACAGCCTATGATCTTTCTTCAAAGTGGAGGATTCACAAGAGACTGGGTCTGATTTTGTTGTAAGACTTGAAGTTCACTCTTCATTATTGCATACCAGTGAGGTTGAGACAAGGCTTGCTGAAGAGAATCTGGTTCTCTATCTTCAAGTTGAGCAACCCACACTTTAGGCTTAGTAATGCTTGCTTTTGCTCTGGTTATCATAGGATGGTGATTTGTGGTAGGAATGTTAGTTTGAGTTGGTGCAGTATTAGGTGTTGAACGATGATCAGATGTTGCAGAATGATTTGGAGAAGCAACTGGTGGATGTAGGTATCCTGTAGAATCTACAAATGAAGAAAGTGAAGCTTCTGTAGATGTTATTCTATCATTTTCAGCTGCTGAAAATCTTGCAAGTTAAGCTCCTGTAGTTTGAACTCTTTTTGGCAACTGCGAAGCATTATGAAATGAATGAGTTGAGGAAAATGTCACAAGAGGGAACAAAGAAACACCAGCTGGATTTGTTTGAGATGTCATAGGAAACAATGTTGTTGTGTTGCTTTTAGCAAAAGGAAAAATGTCTTCATTGGAAACTGCATTTCTTGCAATGTATAATTTACCCTTTGGATTCAAACACTTGAACCCTTTGTATTGACTACAGTAACCAAGGAAGGTGCATGGCTCACTTCGATATTCCAACTTGTGTTTAGTATAAAGTTTAAGATGTGGATAGGCCAAGCAACCAAACACTTTCAAACTGGAGTAATCTGGTTCTTTCTTATATAAGAGAGTAAATGGAACCTTTCCTTGAAGTAATGGAGTCGGCATTCTATTGATTAAATGCACAGTAGTAGTGAATACCTCATACCAGAATTTGCTAGGTAAGGAGGCTTGAGAAAGAATGCTTAGACCAGTCTCAATGATATGTCTATGCTTTCTTTCAATGATGCCATTTTGCTCATGTGTATAGGGGCAAGTTCTTCTGAAAAAGATACCGTATTCTGCAAGAAATGGTGCTAAAACAAGAAATTCCTTTGCATTATTTGTTTGTAAGGTTTTTATCTTTGAGTCAAATTGCAACTTAACCTGTTTTTTAAACACCTGAAATACTTTGACAACTTCACTTTTTGCCTTCAACAAAAACATCCATGTATATCTTGAATAGGCATCTAAGAAACTCACATAATATTTTGATCCATTAGAAGATGTAATGGGTGAAGGACCCCAAACATCAGCTACGATAAGCTCTAGAGGACATGTATAAACTGCTCTAGACAATTGGAAAAGTTGAGTATGTGACTTATTAATATGGCAATCATGACAAAAAATTGACTGAGAGTTTGAAAAAAGAACATTATATTGCTTCATTATGCTTTTTGCAATTGAGGTGGCAGGATGGCCTAACCTCCTGTGCCAAAGAAACAATTTCTCATCATTAGCATTATATGTTTTATTCTCTTTATCAACTGTATGCACACAAGAAAGGGTATCACTACTATTAACAACAAAGGGTATGTATTCTTTTATGGTTGAAAAAGTAATGGATTTTGGTGGTGAAGCTGTTGTAGATGTGGAGAACAATGAATGAATGTTGACTTTTGATGACTTCTTGGAATTACTTGAAGACTTCAAAGGAAGATCAAAGACATAGAGCCCATTTTTAAGGACCCCTTGAAGAAGTACCCTCTTCGTAGCTTGGTCCTTCACAAGACACAAGAGAGGATGAAACTCAATGAAAACCTTGTTATCTTTGACAAATTTAGAGACACTAAGAAGATTCTTAGTTATACTAGGGATATGTAATATGTTTCTAAGATAAAAGGCATGTTTCTGAAATGTAAATGAATTAGAACCACAGGCTGAGATATCCAAACCTACACCATTGCCTACAAAGATCCTCTCACTCCCTTGGTACTCGGTTTTGTTCAAAAGATTGCTGGCATCTGGGGTACAATGATCAGTAGCACCACTGTCAAGGTATCATTGTGAGCTTCCAAGATTTGATTCAGACCCAGCAAACATAGCTGCCATGTGTCCAGACATTGCATTATTGTTACCAATTCGATTTCCAAGAATTGTATTAGGTTGTTGTGGCTGGTATGACTGATCATACCTATAGTAGCACCTTAAAGCATCATGTCCAGGCCTATGACAAATTTGACATGGTGGTCTATTATTGTAGAATCTTCCCCTGCCACGGCCTCTTCTACCTTCAGTGTTATAGTCATTCCTTCCACCTTGTCTTCCATTATAACCACCAGTAGCATTAATATTCTTCCTATGAAAACCTCCTAAATTACCACTTGATCCTTTCTTGTTCACTGCCATATTGACACTTAAACTTTCAACTTGCACGTGTCTCTCTAGTCTTGCTTCATGTGTAAGAAGTAAAGATGTAATTTCTGTCATTGAGTAGTTAACTGGAACAAATGTGATAGATACAACAAATGAGTCATAATCTGAACTTAGACCACCCAAGATAGCCATTATCTTATCATCTTCACCCAACACATGACCAAAGAATGATAGTGCCTCAATAATCCCCTTCTTTTTCATCAAATACTTAGTCATTGTACACCCTTCTTTCTTTAAACTTTGCAATTGCAACTTTAATTGCATAACATTTGCTTTGGATTGAGATTTGAACAAGCGTTCAATACTCAACCAAGCTTTACAAGCAATCGAACAACCAATTAGATGTGGTAACGCTTATTGACTAATTGAGGACAACATCCAACATAACAAGATCTAATCTTGTTGTTCCCAATCTAAAAATTGTTCATTGATAGAATCATCCTCATTCAATCTACTAGGTGGCTTAACACTTGGATCAATAAAGTTTCCAAGTCGATTACCTTTAATAGCTGCAAGAATATGTTGTCGCCAGAGAAGATGGTTGTTGTGATAAAGTTTGACAGCCAATTCAAGCTTCATTGGCGAAAGAGACCGTGAACCTCCATTTGAAGCATTGACAGCGCTGGAAATCGAAGCAGAAGCCATGACACAATTCTGCTCTGATACCATATTGAGTTTCAATATAAAAATCTATGTAATCTATGAATGAACTAACATGAAACTATGCAAAATGTTTCAGAGAGAATTTTAACTTTTCATTGATACAATTCAACTTATGAATACAATGTTGTTGATCTATTTTATATACAGACTCTTTTGCTTACGTCACAAACAACTCACACATTTCTCATTTTCTATCATCTAATTATAATTGAACACTTCATAAGTAATTTCCCGCAAAGGATAGAGGGACAATCAAGTACTGCTGATGCAGAGAAAGATTCCAGGTGTATCCTTTTGAGATTGTTGCAACAACTTGCTATGTGAACTCATTTGTTCTCCTTTGATAGGTTGAATATTTCTGCTAACATATATATATATATATATATATTAATGGGATTAGTATGCTGATAGGAATGTTTTATGAATAATGAGATTATTCTAAATTTAATGGATTATTTTGGGAGTAATGAAATTTTATTAAATTATTAAAGTGAGAATTACTTTCAATTTGTACTAAAAAAAAAAGAATATGTATTTCTTAAAGAAAAAGTCGGCTCAAATGAGGTCAAACATGGATGAGAGGCCAATGGGAAATAGGAAAACAGAGATAAGGACGGGGAAACCTTCCCGTATCTCCATTGCTATCAAATATGGTTAAGGGGGATGATGGGGAAAAGGGTCGAGGAGCGAGGATAGAGATGGGGGAACCTATCTTGTCCATTCTGACCATTGACAATGCCAAATTATAATGCAAAACTAAGTTAATATATGAAGTTAAATGGAAGCAATTATAAGTCTATGTTGAAGTTCTATACTTGTTACTTATTATGTGATTTTGAGAAGTGAAATGTATATAACAAGATCTGAGGACATAAATGTTGACACAAATTTTGACATAAATTTTCAATTATTGGATTGAAAAGTATTGAATGGTGTAGATTAGTTGTTAATTTCTAATTGATACACTTCATCCTATGTTATCTCTACTTTTAAACTAAACAAAAAAATTATTAATTCAATTTTCATTTAATCTTTTCTCTCTATTCAGTTAACCAAATCATGCAAATAATATATTAATTCGAAGCACTCGACATAAACTTTTCAATAAAATTCATATTGCATATGTTTAAACAAATATATTAATCAGAATATCTTAAAATAAAAAAATCAATTAAAAATGAATAAATAAAGGAAAGAACATGAATGAAAAAAGAGAAATTGGTGCACATATAATTATATGACTTAACATAACTTTCCAACAACTCTTTTATTCTCAAAAAAAATAAATAAATAAATCTGCATCATTAATTTCCTTTCAATCCAATAGTTGAAAAAATCTGTCAAAATTTATGTTGTTAAAATTTGTGTTCCCTGATCTTGCCCTATATATATAAAGTAATTCTACTATTAGTGCTTCCTAATTTTAGAAAGTTAGGACGAATTAATCAAATTCATTCATTACATTTGAATTAAATAGAAGAGAGAATTTTTTTTAAGAAAAAGAATGCAATGAATAAATTTGATTGATTCGTCACTGATGGTAGAAACACTATATATATATATATATATATATATATATATATAATGATGGATAGCTATATACCAAAAGATAAGTTTATTGGGTTGTGGCATCCATTGGTATATACACCCATCTTTAGGATTTTATATTTTAAACGTGGGATTATCCCATCTTTCTTGCTTCACATATAAGACTTTTTAATACTCCCTCTTACATGTAATTTTTGAGTTGGGTTTTATGTTTTCAAGATGGAATTCATCACATCTTTCTTACTTCAAATGTAGGACTTTTTAATAATTTTCCTCACATGTAAGCTTGAGTTGTGGCAACAATTGGTATATATACCATTCTTTTTAGTTTTATGTTTACAATATGGGATTCATCCCATATTCCTTACTTTACATGTAGGACTCTCTAACAGATTATCCATATTTTCATTAAAGTGTGATATTCATGTTAAACTCATGCACATGGTGTGTATGCAAGGCTACAATATAGTCTAGCCTAATCAGGTACGGCAACAAAGAATATTGTTTTTTAAATTATTACTAGTGTAAAATAATGATTGTTATTCAATAAATTGTAATAGTAAACCTTCTTTAGAAAGCATGCCTTCTTATAAATAGATGGTCAGTCTATATCAACTTTAAAATTTGATTTTAAAGAATGATTTTAACTTTATTCTATTCATTTCCACTAAGTCCAATGGTGGAAAAAAAAAAAAAAAGAATGGCTTCAACTTCAAGAAAGATTGCACTCTTTAAGTTAAGTGAATGAATGAATGTTGAAGTCATTTTTTAAAGTCAAGTTTTTAAGTTAATATAGCCTAACCCTTAATAGATTTCTATATATTAAGAGTTAGTCAAATAGACAATAAACTTAGATTTTTAGTTAGGCAAATCTTCATCCCATTCTAGCTCGAGTAATTGCGCACTTCACCTTCCATCTTAGATGTAGAGATTCAAGTTCCATCATACATATTTAACAAGTTTCTATAGTATTTTTCTCATCTTATTGGATAAATAGTTGTCTCTTGATTTCTTTTTGAAAGTTAACATCAAATGGTTTGGACGAGTGCTAGAATCTACTAAAATCTATCAATACTTATGCAGATCGAACAAGTGCTCCCTTAATCGAGAGACATCTACATCTACAATGAGAGGAAAAAACTCATCACACATGCATGCTTATTAAACGTGTATGGTGTGATTTGAACCCTTACCATCAAGTTAGATGAGGAAGTACATAACCACTTGAATAGAAAAATATGTGTGAGCCTAAAAAGTTAAAGTCACAAGAATGCATATGTAACATGATTATATGCAAAGTGTAAACTTTATATTAAAGTCTAAGGATGCATTGACCGAGGGTGGCCTTTATAAAACCTTTAATTAACAAATGGTGCTGCTATATCAATTTGTTTATCGACTCTATATATCTAAATTCAATATTGTAACAATTGTGTTTATATTATATATTTCTTGTAGAGGAAAATCTGCCACCTAGCCATTTCGCTATGTTACTTTTAAAATTTATCCAAACATTTTTTTTAAATATTACAATAAATTAGAGGTTTGGGGAAGGAGAATAACTTGAACTTACAACTTTTAAAGTCTAAGTATGAGAGATATACTATTAGACTAACCTCATCTTCTCAAATTTATTCACACTTATAAGTTTTCTTTTCTTACCAACATTGCCATTATAGAATAAAAAATATGCTCTACTTGGTTTAAAATGTTCATTTGTTTTTATCTTTATCTCTCTTCTTTTTCTTTTTAATTTTTTCCTCTACCTTCTCTCTCTCACTTTGCTATTTCACAACCACACCTTTCTCTCAATTTTTTCCCCACTGTGGCTTCTCTTTTCTATCTCTACAATATACAACTTGGTTTCTCTCTTCTCTCTACAGCAATTTTTATTTTTTTTAATCTCTTCTCTCTTCTCTCTTTATATTCTCATCTACCACTTTCCTTAACCGTTTAAATTCGGTATGAAAATTTGTCAAGGTGTTTAAATGTTATATTTATCCATTAGACAATCTAGTAAAAAATGTGACATACTAGTTATACTTAAAAAATGGTATGTACTATAAAGAAACCCAAGTTTTGTTTTAAAAAATGTGCCATACTACTACTATTATTATTATTTTATAACTTATGTGCCATGCTAGTTATACTTAAATGTTACATGCCGATTATTTCTATTACAATGTCAGCTATATATAAATGATATAAGCCGATTAGTTCTAGTACATTACATACCAAATATTAATAATATGTTATATGCCAATTATATATGAATGTAACTTATCTACAATATGTTACATATCAATTCTTCTCTCTCCAAAAGAATCTCAACAGGTTATTGGTCTCTCACTTTTTATTTCCTCTTACTTTCTCTCTCTATCTAAGTTACAAAATACTCTAACTTCAATTTCAAAAATAAAAATAATTTGAGGGCATCTATGTCCATCAAAAACATTTTGGCCAAAAAGAAAGAAAACTTGTTAAGTTTGGACAAATTTAAAAAATGTTATACCTAAAAGGCTATGTTGATTTTTGCTTTTATTGTTTATCTTTAAGCAAATAATTATTTATATATATAAATGATGAAAATTTATTAAGAAAGAAAAAATTACAAAAATATAAGGAAAACAACTTAACCCTTCATTCCTCCCAACTTTTATTTTATATATATGTATGTATGTATGTATAAAAAGAGTTCAAAGAGGCAAAATTAAAAAACAATCAAATTAAGAAAAACGAATATTTAGACTAGCCTCATGCATCCTCAAGCAAAAGCATTTTTATTTTATCTGGCGGAGAATCGCATTATGTAAAATTAGATTGGTCAAGTGGTCTACAACAGAATTACCTTCTATCTAAATGTGAAAGCAGTGAAAATGCATGAATTCAGTGCCAAGTTGAAACAAGCCAAGGCGAATGAAAAGAATTCAATGCCATACACTAGAAAGCTTCTTCAATAGCACAAATAATGGCAAAACTTTCTGCTTGAAAAGATGTTTGATGCCTAAGAGGTGCCGGAGAACAGTCCAGATCCTATTAAAGCTTCTAAAAAGTAAAAACTGCACGACAAGAAGAAATTTGAAGATTATTCATGTCAATCTATCTAAGTTGTTCTCAGTAAAGTTAATAACTTAAATATTTCTTTTTAAGATATTATTTACTATATAACCATTCAAATATGTGACATTATTAGGTTAAATGAGCATTTATATTACAATACACATTGGACAATCATATAAATTTAATATTTTAAATTACAGAAAATACAATCATATAAATTCAATATTTCAAATTACAAGAATATTTCAAATTCCAAATAGGCATGTAGAAATTATTTTTGCATCTTTTTTGCTTGTTCAATTTCCGTTTCGAGCAACGTCACAACCTTCTCAAAATTTTCAAATTTCTCAATGACTTCATAGAGTTGGCTGTCTAGCAGATCTGATGGCCATTCAAATTCTGCACGAATCTCATTAAATTCTTCAAAATATTTTCTTGATTTTTCATGGTGCTCAAAATATTTCTTTGATTTTTCATGGTGCTCTAACCCTTTCTTTTGTTTTCGAGTTGATTCTTCACGGTGTGATAACATGCAATGGATGACAGCCTGCGAAAAGTTTTATGAACGTAATAAATAATATATATATGTTCATGTATAAGTGTCATCTTACAGCAAAGCTTAAGAGGTTTTTAACATTGTCTGAATGTGTCTAAGCAGGTGTTTAATTTGTAGTGTGCGCTAAATATAAATGCAACTTTGAAAATCAAATTAACAGTTTGTGGAATTGATATTTATTATTTAGTTTACGAAGTAGTTTTCACATCAGAAAGTGTATTGAAAAAGAGTTTGATAGATTTTTTTATCAAAATACAATTTTAAGTATGTCTAGAAAGAGTAATGCTACCTATTCTGGTTCATGATCTAGATATCTATCGGTAAGTAGAAATACATTAATAATTATCTATTTCACTTGTAAAATGTATTCATTTATTAATTATCACAATCAATAATTGGGATGTAAATGGAATACAGAAGTGGGATGTCAAAAACTATTGTTCAAAAAATTGCTTTTACTAAACACTCTTAATATATCTTTATTGCCATAATTAATCAAATAAATTCACAAATTTAAGAATCCAAAATCATCTAGAATTAGTTCACCTAAACTTCAATTAATTGATTGGAAACAGAAATAAGTTGTGTAATTGTAAGATTAATTAAATTGGATGAAAGTTGATAGGGTGCTAAGAACAGAGCGAAAAAAGGAAGTCCTCACCTTATAGAGTGGACGTCGAGCATCGGTGGCCTTCTCCTCTTCTAAGCATTTGCACCGTAAAGCCTTTTCACAATCTCCCTTTGAAATATAGCAAAACGAAATGTGATAATAATGAATACGTTCCTTGGGAACAATATGTTTTTCTTTTCACATGTAATTACAAGATAATTTAACGCCAATGGTTAGAGTCTGTCAACACTTAGTGCTTCTGAAAATTACTTCTCATAACATTAAGGGATATCTGATCACATAAGAATATAAAACTTTCAATACCTGCTAGTAAATATTTATGATGAAACTTAAAGTTAACCTTTATTACAATTTACACAAATGCTAGTAGATATGTATTTTAGAACTCAAACATCTATAATGGATGTAAAGAAGATTATGATTTGGGATGTGATGATAAGGTGAAGCCATATGTTTAAGGAATTCGTTTAAAATAGCCAAGTTTGAAAGTTTCCAAAATAAATTGCCCAACTGTTTAATATTTGATTTTAACGCTAAGGGTAGAATAGCTAGAATGCTCCACTTAGATATCAAATACAAAACATTTTTTTAGAGAAAAAAAAAAAAACTATTATAATTAAATCAAGGTTTTTGGAGGGAAACACAACTCAATCTCTTGACCTCTAAGGTATAAATGAGAGGATTTACCAATTGGCCAACCTCATTTCATCCAAAAACAAATTTTAAAATAATATCGAATATTTTTATAATTAAATATTTTTGGATAACGTAGCTGACATAAGTCCTACTTGAAAATCGACAGTATTATCTACATATCAAGCATTTCATCAGTAACTTGTGTTGATGTTAGACACATATACTCAGCATCATGTTGTGGACCTATGGTTGAACTAACTTTGAAATTATATAAAGAATTATATCAAAACCATAAAAACAAAATTATCAGTAATGGAGATTTCAATCTCCCCTTTTGGGATGAGGAGATTGTCATTCTCCTCATGTCTCGAAAGAGATCATCTGATATATCTCCTCAAGCAGACATCAATCCATCTTTGCTAGAGTTCAAACTCCACCGTTAGTATTTTATTTTAACTTTTACAAATAGATTTAGGATAAATTTAATTTTCGTTTTCATATTTTAATGTTTTATTACTTTTTTAATTGTGAATTCATATTTGACTGACATGGTTTCTCAAATTTTAAAAATACGTCATTTTTGTCCTGATCAAAAGTTTAACAGTCAAAATTGATGAAAATACACAAAGATCGATTAGCCCTTATACAACAAAAATACTTTCTTTACAAAAATTAATAAAATAGAAAAACTTTAGATCCACCATTCTTCAAATTGTAATGGATGGTGGAGATTTAATAATAAAAATTAAACTAAAAATTCTAAAATTTAAAAAATCCTAATCTCCACATCTACCTATGATGGATGTGGATTAAAAAAAAAAAAGTTAAAACATAATACAAATTACCAAAATATGAAAAAGTGGAGATTCAAAGAGATTTCCATTGGACCTCCATCACTAATGATGGAGGACCCATCTTCATCACTGATGATGGAGGTTCTATCTCCATTACATGATGGAGCCTAACGATGCAATTGGTTGATCTAATTCATCACTGGATTCATCAACGATATGATGACAGAACAAAATATCATTCCACTAGATTGTTTAAACAATTTGTAACCAAATTGTTCAACGATCTGTTTACAATTAAATCAACCATCGATTTCGTTAAATCAAATCACTTTTCATTTTCTTTTTAAATTATTATTTAATTTAAAAAAATTTTGTTTAATTAACTTTGATATCCATCATCCATTTTAGAAACTGACAAAAATGCTTTTCTTATTCCATATGAATTTTCTTATCTATTTTTAATTAGTTTTTAAATTTTTAATCTATTTTTTATTTTTTAGTTAAATAATCCTATTAGAACGATGATAATAACTCTCTCTCTGTTATAGTTGATTAAAATTTAACAAACGGTAAGAACTAAAATTATATATCTCTAAAACTTGAAGGACCATACAAGCAAGTCAAAATTAAATTTAAAGTTAAAGAAATAATAGAACATTAAAAACATAAACATGGAACTGAAACTTACCCTTTGTTATTTTATATTCAATCGTTAAATCTAATAATTGACCATTAAAGATAAAGAAGTATCAGTGATATTAAGAACAGCAAAACTCAAGATAAACTTGTGCAAGTTGTCATATAAGGAAGTGATCAGACCTTGTAGATATACATTTCAACCAGCAACATTTCATACTCATATGCTTCGTGGGGATTCTTTTGATTTTGTTCAAGCGCCTTTTCTAGTTGTTCCACAGCATCGCCTTCTTTTCCGCTCATCTCCAGTTTTGCAACAACGCGCTTCAATTACTAAACTCACATGTTAATTGTAATCAAAGTTTATTTTCAGTTTTTAATTTTTTTATTAAAAACTAAAGGGCTATATTTGCCGAAAATTTAAAATTTGCAGGTATTTTGATCTGAAAACAGCTAGACAAACCTATAATTCTTTCAATTTGCATCAGAACCAAACAGTAATTTTACCATTTTTTTTTAAGAATTAATTTTACAACTTTAATAGTATTCAATTGTAAAAATTTCTTTTCGCATTTTATTTTATATTTTATTCTAAAAAAAAATGATACATTTTCAATAATTTAGAGGCTACACGAGTAAAAAAATAGGAATATTACTAAAATAACTCACATTTTGAAAAATAATACCCAAACTTCACCCCATTTTCAAATTATTACCCATTAAAAAAAAAAAAACTTCAGTCAATAATAAAAAATTAAAAAATGAATCTCAATCTCTCATCTTTTCTGCAAATTTTACCCTCCTTGGCTCCAAAGTGTCTTCGTTCAATGGCACTTGCCGACTTGCCCATCTTTCTAACAAAACAAGGGCACAGTTCGAGCGCTAGTCCACAACAAATTATGGACAATTTTCTCACTTAATATGAGTAGATCTCTCTTGCATCTCTGTCTCACTAATGACTAAACTCAATCTCCTTTCTTCTTTGTTTATGTTCTCTTTTAGTAAAATATTTCAACAACAAAATTAAATTTAAAAAGTGAGGCCCATGTTCATCAATCATCATCTTCATTCTTCATAAATATCATCTATCCATCAAACCCATCACCACTCTTCATCATCTCAACCTTTCACCACACAACATGCACCAAATCCTAATCCACCACCCTAACATTGAAACTCCAACAAACCAAATTAATTCACCACTGGATATCCTAGCCAGGGAGGATATCGGTGTCATATTCCTTGACTTTATATCTTTTCATTTGATTTTTTTTTTTTAAATAATTCAAGCACAAATCAAAGAGAAAGGAAGAAATGGGAGATTTGAGGCTTGTGAGAGAGGTCAGATTACAGAGAGAGAGAGAGAGATTTTATTTTTAATTTTTTAAATATACTATTTTCTTTTAGATGTTAAATGCAATTGCCATATTACCCCTTCTCATTACCGGCTTCATAAATTTGTAGATGGATAAAAGACAACAAGGGGGTTTTTGGTTTAAGAGTTTGAAATTAGGGGAGAGTTTGTGTGTCATTCTCCAAAGTTGGTATTTAGATAGAACCCCTAAAAAATATAAACATTAGTAAAAATAAATAATAATTTCAAATTATCTAGGAGCGAAAATGATTTTTGCACTTGTTCAAATCATCTCTTAGAGGATTATCACAAGCGTTTTTATTTTAGCAAAGAAGCATTGGGCCAATTTTCACTACTTGCAATCCACAAATTGTTTAGTTACATTAATTAAATTGCGAAGAAGCTTCAACAAATTTATTACACATAAACGTAGAATTATACATAAATAGAAGAAGTCTGACCTGCAAGTTCCTGAAAGGAGGACGATCCATTTCAATACATTTTTTTAAGTCCCTCTCAGCACCCTCCAACGATTTTGCATCAGCACGAGCATTATGATGCAGTACCAATCTCTCCAAGGCCAGTTTGCCTCCGCGGAGAACCCCAATTGACATGGACCTTGAAAGCACTCGGCCCTTAGGCGTCGTCCTACTTTTCCAGGCACGGCTTATGTAAGCCCATGCAATGTAAATGCCACCAAAGAAGACAATGGGGGTCACTGTCGCCGCCGCCATGGCTCCATATTTTGTGTTTATGGTAAAGTTTTTAAAAACTTTTTCCATGTGGAGATCGAAATCTCTGACTAAGAAATTCTCCATGCTAATTTATGAATGTGTTCTTATCATGGGACAATCAAGAAAAGCTTTGTAAAAAAAACTTGGCAAAAACAATTAATAGTACTGGTGCAGATCATAAGGCTTCTAACTTGAAGATGTAATGGAAGCTACCAGATCCTTGATTAAATTTATTATTATTTTGGTTCAAGTCTTGCTTGAGGGGTAAAGAACCTAATTTTTGGAATCATTGCAGTTCAAAAAGAACATTATTCCTCCCCACGTTAAGAGGATAAAATCTTTTTCTTGAGTTCTTGAGAATCTTTCATGCTTCAAGCAAAGCTTTTTGCCAGTTGAAATTAGAGAAAATTTGATACAACCCCTCAATCAATCTGATAATTCGAAAAATAGTTTTATGACATTTAAATTAGATAAAACCTTTACATTGTACTAAACAACTTGTCATGTATCAAAAACCCATGGCAAAATATTTTTGTGGAATTTCAACATAGAAAGATTCAAAACCATCCAAATTCAAAAAAAATATATATTTTTTCAACCCATTTTAATAAAAAATTTATTTTTACCCCCTCAAATAAATTAATTACACCTCACACCCCATGTTGATAAAAATACTCTTAAGTAAAAAAACCTTAAATTAGAGGTACCATGATAGGAGGCTATCTCATTATCGTGAGATTTTTCTGTCACGAATACTCTCACAGTGATGCGAGGCTCACCTGTAACGATGGCTCGTGACAAAAGAGTCTTCCGTCACATTGGTCCGTGATAGGAAAGTTACTATGGATATTTACTCATAGGGGTATTTTGAGGATGATAGCTATTGAGTGTAAATCATTTGTTTGAAAAGTTGAAAATAAATTTATTTTTTGGGAGGAGCTAAAAATGATTTTTGATTTTGAAATTGGGGCAGTTTTTGAAATTCTCACTATGATGGGTTTTACACATAATCGTGTTCTCTAATTTCTCCCTAAAAATTGTTTTTATTCTTTCATGAGAAATGAGGGATAATCCGTCACAACAATTTAGTGAAGAAAGGCTATACGCAACGCATCAAGCCTGTAAATTGATCCTCGCACTCGTATAACACATGTTCTCCCACTGTTAAAGCCAAACACAACAATCATGCATGAAAATTGTATTAACAACAAGGTTAGATATATATATATAATTTAACATCAATGATGAGGAGTATGTCACAAGTTCTTAAGATTAAACAATATATCCGCTGTCAATAAATAAATCTACTTTCATCATAGGAGTATTTATTCTCACAAATCATAGTGTGTGAAGAAAACTCTCTATGCATTATTATATGCATATGATGTAATTTAACCATCACAAGTATGAAAGCAAGGTACACTGAACAAGCCCACCATTAATTGACGTTGATTACAATATTATTTCACTTGCCACATGTCATTCAATCGAAATTAACTTCATATGATAGTATTAATTTGAGTTGTTTAATATAGCATTTCTTTAGTCTAAAGCAACAAATGATGCCTTACTTCAAGGATCGAAAAAAAAAAATCTCTATACACATATATCACCAGAAGCTATCGTCAAGAAATGACAGAATCTCAAACCAAACTAATTCTAGTATCCTAAAACCTCCAAACACAAATCATTTCTTCCATGGAATCTGCACTATGCCTAAGCTATCCCCGCCCACCTACAGTGCTGCTAAATGGTCCTTCCACTATGACCGTTCAACGGTGGGCAACCAAACTTGGCTTCGGCCGCTCAATATTTCTTTCGCTTTCAAGTGGTTCCCATCGCCGCCCACTAGGGCATGCCATAATCAGTCCGATGAATTGTGCGTTCGACAAGCCTTCGACGCCTCAAAAAAAGGATAAGGGTGACAACAAAGTTGTTAAAGGAGCGTTGAGGGCATCCATGGTTTTGGCTTGTGCACTTGGTATCATAAGTTGTAGCTGTACAATGAAGCCTAAAGCCATTGCACTTGGTCCAATAGAAATGCATCAGAAAGCTCCACCGTCGACGTCGACATACCAATTTGGGGCGAGTAGAGCTCTACGATCATTTTTGGATGTGAGTATTAAGCTGACTTCAAGAGAATCAATGCCCTCCTATAATTTGCCAAATGTTCCTCAATCAATGGCAGATGTCGAGGCGGTTAAGGTTTTCTTCCCTTTTTTCATCTTTTCTTTCTTTTTTTTTTTTTTCATGCAAAAGATATAAATTAATTAGAATCTCTTTTCAGTTTTGCTGATTCATATTATTAGTTTGAGAAATGCTATATTATCCAATATTTTACCTAAATTATGAGATAAATTTATTTGTAATTACGACATCATCAATATATGGTAAGATGATTATTATAAATCATCTTGTCACATTATTTTTATAAAAAAATTGGGTAAAATTTTAATAAGTATTATTTTATTAGTTTCTATAAGTATGTAGATATAAAACCAAACAAAAATCTAGTTTGCGTAATATAATTTAAAATTTTATGATGCCAACATGTATGCTATTTAATTTAAACAAAAATTCTACAACTGTCAATCATATGCATGGTTGTAAATAAAAATTTCTACGATCTTAAAAGATCATCTTCTTATAACATTTTAGGCCGCCAAAATTTTAATTAAAACTTTCATATTATAGACTAAAATTATTTAGTCTAAATGTTTGTTAAATTAATATATCCACGGAAAATAATTACATCTTTATATAGAAACGTCTAAAGGAATTTTTATTAATAACATGGCAATGAAATAATTAATCTACTATTGAAATTTTTTGGGGATATGCTAGACTTCCTGTATTGTTGTAAAGATAAACAGTAGTGCAAGAGATAATCGAGTGGATGCATATAGCTCGTAAATCATGAAAATAGTAGCTAGATTATCATAATATTGTATAAGATAACTTATTTATATTTGTTTACCTGGCTGCATAATATTTAAGCTATCTATAAATAAGCCTCCGTTTATGCGTGAAAAACCAAAAAGTGAGGCTTACAAGATTTTTGTCGGTAAGGTTTTAGAAGAGTTAGCATCTTCAGGTTGCCTTTAGTACTATTTTAAGAAAAGATTATCGTTAACTGAATTGAATGCATTGATTGCCAGTTTCTGAGTTTTATAAAGTGAATATAAATGTTACACTGCCAATTAAGGTACTAGCTTGATTCTTGTTTTCATCTAAATAACATCAATCAAATATAGAGGTGGCAATTGTCAACAGGATGAGTAATACAAAATGAAGTTAGTGGGTTTGTTTTAGATTTTGCTGGGTACAGCTCGCTAAAGGGTTTTTTTTTTTTGGAACTTAGGTTGTTGAAGGTTAGCATGTTAAATTCATTAAGTAAACAGGTTTGTGCCTAGGTTTTACTATTTATAACCGATTAACCAATTTAATATGATTAAATATCAAGCATATTATATTACATACTTTAAATAATTAATGATGATAGCTATCTCACTACTTGTATCTCACTTGCATCCTAAGCTATGATATAAAAATTGATGATTGTATATTAACAATCATTTACTTCATTTGTAAAATATATTTATTCACCAATTATCATATCATAAATTAAAATGCAAGTGAGATATAAATAATGAGATATTTATCATTATTGTATTTTAAATTTGCTATTGATTATACATTATGTCATTATTTTTATTTACTAAGTGGGTTTAGTGGGTTGAATTATATAATTAAATTTAAAAGTAAATTATTTTAAAATTATAAATTAGTAAATGATTAATCGAATCCAATTTTATCACATATATAATTGGGTTAAAGTGGTCTTATTGGATACTGCGTGAATTTAATGGATTGTGTTTGAGTTTAAACTTTTAACACAATAACCTTAACATATCGTATTTGGATTGATTAAAACACGACACCATCTCCAAATTTACAGACCAAAGTATTAAGGGCATACAGAATCCAAGAATTCATATAAAGAAAAATAATGCGTAGATGGATATCATTAATTAGTGAGAATTACAACATTTCGTTGTTTACTGTCTGACATTATGCTATGACATATGATTGTTCGTAGCTGAAGGCGGTGCAGCTAATGAAATTAGGAAAACCAGACAAGGCAGTAGAGCGGTTGCGGAATATATACGAAGGGCATAAGGCTAGGGAAGAGGCCGAGCTCGCATACCATGTGGAGATGGTTTTAGTAGAAATTCTCATCTATCTGGTATCTAATGTTTCTTTTCTCTCCTATAACCTATAAAATTTGTTTGGAAGCCAATGCATTAAAACATAATATTAAATTAAAGTAAAAACGTTATGAAATTAAATTATAACTATTCTTTTTAATACATTTTTATTCATGGTTTTTGGAGGGTGGGTCCCGCCAGGCCCAAATCCGCCTCAGACTACAGCCCAAATAAAATTTCAGCTTCATAGGCCCAAGTGTTTGCAACCCACCCATGCACCTAGCGATAGAAAGCGTCTCGATCAGGCCTCATACCATTTGTCAACTCATCTAATGTTTGCAACCCAATTAAAAGACTGAACCTGTAGGTTGTACACTTGCACTCATGAACCCAAGGATCGATTTTATTCCCTTTCATGTGGAGTGTGGACTGTGACATTCAATCACTAACTAATCTTCTTAATTCTTGTCGATATGAATTACTTATTTTCTGTTTTTCATGCAGGGAAAATACGAAGAAGCATTGAAGTGTAGCTGTCTCAAGGATGAACAACGTATCCCATTTGATGGTCGATTCCCTCTTTACAAGGTTTGTTAATTGTTATTGCATTATATCAAAGGAAAAATAAATTAATAATCTGAAGGCCTAGAAAGTGAAATTTATTTGTTTAAGTAAATGAAAACACCACTCAATATAATTAATATAATTTAGTGGTAGAGAGTACTCGTTTATCTTGATAATAACGAGCAACAAAATAACTATTTAAATCTGGATCATTGTCAAACTGAATGAAGGTTTTCTACCATCAAACTACATTGAACGATGGTTGTATTAAGCTAATATTTGATTAAATGTTCCATAAAAAACACATTTATAGGTGATTTTACAAAGCATTTGACCCAAAAAGAGTTTTCTCAAATTATATATACTAAGCTTTACCTAGGTGGCAAGATATTTTTCCAAAGATTAAAATGTCAAAATTATATACAGTTTACATATTTTACTGGTACAGGCTATCATATGTACAGTGTTAAATAAGGAGGAAGCAAGAAATTGGTGGGAAGAATTTGTGGAAACCGTTGGAGGAGACATTGATTTTACAATATAGCATCTTCTTGGAATCCAAGGAGAAGACAAGTTAATTTGTGCAGGCACTACGGAGAAAAGCATTTTGTATAATTCAATTTCAATCATTATTGTCAATAAAAATAACTTGGAAATTTAATTTGTTTGCTTAAATTATTGATTAATTGTATCAGCATTAAGAAGCATTTCATGGAATAAAGCAATAGAATGGAAAAGAAAATCAAAACATGTTTAACTTTTGACCAAAAACAGTTTACAGTTTGCCTTCATATTATCTTATATCCATTATCTTTTTTAAAGTTTTTGACCTTAAAGACATGATCTTATTATATTCCCTCTTCTCGGAAACGAATAGATCACAGGTCCGAGAAGTGCTATTGAAATCCGTTACTATTTTCATTAATTAGAATATCTATCATTTAAGAGAATTGCTATTCTATTTGAAAAGACCCACTCTTCCAAAGATTCAAATAAAATTCAAAATTGTTTTGACTATTCGAAAATGAATAATAAATTTTTTCTTATCTCTAAAATATTTTCAAACTTTTTTTTCCTTTTTCATTCCCATACTTTTTTCCTAAATTATCAAATAGAATTTCCTATTTATATTTCAATGATTAATTTTTCAAAAAAAAAAAAAAAAAACCTTAACGAAAACAAACAAACAAACGACTCAATAGGTTTCTTTTCACCGTTCTCAAGTTTAAACTATATCATGGCGCATTTGACGAGAATCTTAAAAGAACGAGAAATTTACATGTTCCAAAATAAATAATTAGGATAAAATTTAAACAACAATATGTTTTTTTATTTAACTGCTTACATGTTAATCAAACTATTATGAAGAATCATCCGGGTTAAAGAAATTCTGTTATAGTGGAAAAGAGAATAATAATAAAGCTTAGATGTTGCTCATGGTGGCGGCCTGACAAAGAATTTGTGAGCCCAGCCGAATTATTTAATAGGCACGGATGGTGTCATTGATGGATCATGTTTGTGGAGCTGCTCAACCGGCAACCGGCAACTACACGGTTCCAAATAATGGGCTGTGGTTCTGGCCGTCTAGCTTCTCGATATTAACTTCTTTTTTGAAACATTAGCTTCTTCTATTGAGCCACAAATTCCACATTTTAAGTGTCGGAGAAGATTTTACTGCCCATAGCATCATTGATGTGGTTGTGGGGAAGCTAAACACTGGACTACCTCACCTTGTCTTCAATATTAACTTCTTGTTTAGAAAGATAAACACCTAAAATAAATAAAGGTATAAACAAAAGTAAGTGAAGCGAGTCGAACTTTAATTGTAATGTCGAGAGATTCCTAAAAACCTCATATGTTTTGATCAATTTTTTAGATAATTGAAGTGGTGGTGAGTTTTGACCTCTTTTTTTCTCAAAACCAACCCTTAGTTTCGAAGTGTTATCTATTATCAAATACATATATAATTGTATAATAAAAATATAATTCACAGTGTCAAAGTTGAGCAAAAATCTCTCCTGACCTGTGAAATTAGGGAATTCTTCTCTAACTAAGTAAATGTTTCTTAGAAGAATTAAACATCATAGTGATTTTTGCTTCTTTTTTTTAATTTTTTAATTTTAACACTTTAATGATTCATATTACAACAAATTAACTCTTTATAAGGAGAATTTCCAATATTGTGACTACTATCTTTCAATTTTCATCAGCAGCATTCTTCTTTTGATATCGTCCTAAATTTATGTTCGTAGCAAATTTTTAGTATTAAAGATTTCAAGAACTACAAATTTGCACAAACTCTAATTCTTTGAAAGACTAAAGAAATATTACTTCTGCTTTTATTAAAATCTGAATATTAACCATGTAAATGTTATTGTTAGGATAATCCATCCGATATACTTTATCCTACTAGCATTAAATTTATCAAAGAAGTTTCCAGTTTTATTCATTATAAATATTGATCACAATCAATGTTTTCAAATATATATATATATATATATATATATATACATAGTAGTGGATCCAGAAATCTATATGAGGGGGGTACTTTTATATAATAATTATATCATCATTAAACTAAGTTATATGAAATTTTGTTTGCAATGTTTCCTTCAATTGTTAGAAGAATGTTATATGAAATAAAAATAGTTAAAATACATAACTAGTAAGAAATGTAATTCACACCAATAATCATGAGCAAACCAAAATCTATTAAGATTAAACGATACAGTATATTTTATTTTCTAGTTATATAAATGTTATATAGTTTGTGATAAAAAATAATTTGAAATGGACATAACAATTTGCGAAGTCAAAATATTTTAAATTTGAAGATCCGTTTGTAATAATTGAAAAAATAAGAGAAAAAATATGTTTTGATAGGGGAAGAAATTGAACTATAATGGAAGAAAATATGGAAAAACATATGTAGCATTTTTATTTATACAATATATTTTTTGAAATTATTTATATAATATAATTAATGACTAACAAAAAAACATTTTTTGATGGGAAAAAAAAATCAGCTGTAAAAGGAGAAAAATAAAAAAATAGCACCTTTCAATGAGAGGGGGAAAAGGAAAAAAGGGGGCACCTCTTAATGGGCTCGAACCCCGGTTATTGACTTATGAATGAGGACAAGTTTCCACTATTAGCGTCATTCATGATTATGCAATTGTATTTAGCATTTAATTTGTATAATATATTTAATACTAAAAACAATGACAAAAAACGACATTATCTTTCTGATGAGGCAAAATGCGGATTCAAACCTGGGTGGCTTTTGGAAACAGAGGGACGCGCTAATCGGCGGCCCTTTTGGTTAGAATTGATAAAACGTGATGCTTTATTTATATATTTAAATATCTAATAATTTAATTAATTTCCAAAAAATTTTAGGAGGGGCGCGTGGGCGTAAGCTAGGTACACTCTTGTATATATATGTGTGTGTGTGTGAAATACTAAGATCATATTTAAATGTTGAATCATTAACTATTGATTAACTGAGACAAAAAGAAGATAAAACCATACCTTAACAGTCAAATCTTTAGGCAAAAGTCTTTACAATGTTATGCTTCTTTTATGGCTTTGACTAAATATCAGGCCTTTGTATTTTTAGCAGAAGATCTGATGTTAACCATAGCTCACAATATCACTCCTGGTCTTTTGCACTATTTTGCCTATTTGCCTCTAACTAAGATCTTCTGTTTTGCCACTGACTAAAGATTTGGAGTCAACATTCAACAACAGGCAAAAAAATCACATCTTCAACTAGATTCTATTCTAGCTAAATATTTTTGAGGTTAACATTCAACAAGAGGCAAAACGGTCACATCTTTAACCAGAGGAAGAACATTGTAGAAGTCAGCAGAGGTATGTAGTGTTTTAAAAAACAAACATAGTACTTATCCTTTTTTTTATTATATATATAGTTAGCAGGGGCATGCAGTGTTTAAAAAAAAGAGCAAATTACTCCAGATCCCCCACAGATATGAAATTAATCAGATGAAAACAATGTTTCGTGTTTATAACAGAAAAGTCATAAGTTAATGGTCAAACACCGTTAAATTAAACGGTTGACTGTGTTTAACTTATAAAGACCAAAATGCCCTTACTGTTTGAAATAATTTAATGTAAATTAAAAATTATTAAAATAAAATAATAAATAAACAAAAAACATCATCATCATCATCATCAACAAACACAACTGGGTTTTTAAATTACATAAACCAAAGAAACCCAGATCCATCTCAGAATCATCACTCAAACTTCATCTCAGAATCATCATCATCAACAATAAATCAAACTCAAACATAAACACAAACTCAAAACATCTCAGAATCATCATCATCAACAATAAATCAAACTCAAACATAAACATAAACTCAAAACATCTTAGAATAATCATCATCAACAAATAAATCAAACTCAAACATCTCAGAATCATCATCATAAACATAAACCCATATGATGCATCATTGTCAAACAAGAAAATTAAAAAATAAATTCTAAAAAAAAAAAAAAAAAAAAAACGCAACTGGGTTTTTCATCTGGGTTCGAATGGAACCCAGACGTCATCTGGGTTCGTTGAACCCAATCTGGGTTCGAATGGAACCCAGACTTCTGGGTTCGAATGGATCCCAGACGTCTGGGTTCGATTCGAACCCAGATGTGGGTTCGAATGTCTTTGGTTAAGGAATGGAGAGAAGAAGAAGAAGAGGAAGAAGAGAGAAGAAGAAGAAGAAGAGAAGAAAACGGTCGTGAACAAAGGAGAGAGATGGTGGTCGGCGTGCGAGAGGGGGGGGGGGGGGGGGGGGTGGTAGAGGATGGTGGTCGGCGTGCGGAGGGGGCGGTGGTGGAGGTCGGGTCTGTGGTGGACGATGGTAGGGAGAGAGAGAGAGAGAGTGTGTGTGTGTGGAGAATGAGAATTTTAATAATTGTAAGGGTATTTTGGTCTTTACAAGTTAAATACAGTCAACCGTTTAATTTAATCGTGTTTGACCGTTAACTTGGGGCTTTTTTGTTATAAAAATGAAACATTGTTTCCATCTGATTAATTTCATACCTAGGGGGGGGGGGGGGTTCTGGAGTAATTTGCTCTAAAAAAAATAGTACTTATCTTCTTTCTTTTTTTTATATATATATATATATATATATATATAAGTTTTAGTTAAAGATAGAACAATGTAAAGACCAACGAGTGTTAACATCATATCTTCTGTTGATAGTGCAAAAACTTGATCTTGACTCTAAATAATGGAAAGCATTCTATGTCTTGAAAAAAAAAATTACAGTACTTATCCTTTTTCATTTTTGTCATACACAAATATATTAGTTAGAGGAAGAACAATGTAAAAGTCAACAAGTGTTAACATCATATCATATTTTATGTTGATAGTGCAAAGGTCTGATCTTTAGTTAAAAGCAAAATAGTGAAAATGTCATCATATTTTCTATTGATAATGCAAAAGTCTGATCTTTAGTTAAAGGTAGAACCGTGAAAATGTTAGATCTTTAGTAAGAGACATAACAGAGATAGAACGATGAAGGCATAACAGTGTAGCCACCTATAGGTGCTTTTAACCAAGCTATGTCGATTAAGCAGGGCTAGAGACTGCTCAATTATCCATTCTCTTTGGCGTCTAAAGTGGTCAAGGCTAGATATTACCCACATTCATCTTTTCTGTCTTGTTCTCCAGAAAGGTGCCCCTCCTTAGTTTGGTGAGGTATAATATAGGATCGAGAGGCTCTTAAAAGAGGTATTAGATGACGTGTTGGGGATGAAAAAAATATATCAATCTATATGGATCAATGGTTACCACGTCCCACAACCTTCAAAGTTCTTTCCCCAAGGTTTCTTCTTGATGGAACTACTGTCTCTTCCTTTTTTGTAAAACCCAAAATGTGGGATAGGGAGAGGGTTAAAAGGTATTTCTTTCTGGAAGAGACTGAATGCATCATTTTCATTCCTTTTAGTGCTTCTCAATTGGATGACAACTTCTTGTGGCATTTTGATAAACTTGGGAATTTTTCGGTAAGGAATGCATATAAAATCACACTCCGATTGTAGTTTTTTGGTTCAGATTCATCCTCCTCTGGCCTTTTTTTTTTTTGGAAAGCACTTTGGTCCCTCGCAATACCAATGAAGATCAAGGTGTTATGCTAGAGAGGGTGCAATCAAATCCTTTCTATTTGAGCCCTCCTTTGGAAATATAAAATAGTGGGAGATGATTATTGTCATCTGCACAGAGATGAGCTGGAAACCGTTGATCATGCATTGTGGAGGTGTAAGATGGTGGATCAGAAATGGAGCTCATGCCCACTTAGATTAGACAACTCTTTTTGTAAGTTAGTTTGTACACATTTTCTTGATGAGGTAACTTACCTTCTATTTGTAATGGGAAAGAATTTTGTTGAACTTTTCCTGGTGATAGCCTGGTTTGTTTGTGTTGTGGAACTGAGGATATTTTCCACCAGTTATAATAAATTCACCTCGAATAATATTGCATAGGTAAATAGTGTGAACAATTATACTAAAAATCACACCTAGTAAATTCTTATGAACAAATGGAGAGGTCACAATAATCTCATTTAAAATTCAAACTCTTTAGACAGAATTTTCTTAGACATTTAATTTAATAACACAACATATCACTATAATTATACCTAACAATAGCTATTAAATAAATAAAATAAAAAACACTAGAATTTAACAAGGTTCGACCAATTATGCTTATGTTCTCGAACACCATCAAAGTAATATTTCACTAATTCAAAAAAATATTACAAAAGGGAGAGAGAGAGGAGTAAAAATTGTCTTAAAAGAAAGAAGAGAGCAAATTTGGGATGATTTTCCAAAAGAATGGAAATCCACTTATATGGCAAGTGGAACTCTTTTTGACCTCCTACACTTCCAATGTGGGATAAGCCAAATAACATAACAAATCTCCATTTTAGCGAAATTCCATATATTCAATTCTCTCACAAAGCTAATTTTTAGTAATGTGTGCAAATGCCAATTTTCAAAATTTTACAACATTGATAAAGTCCAAACAATGTTGAAACTTGACCGCAGTCATCGCTTTTATAATCATATCAACAAGATTTTTAATGGTCTGAATCTTCTGGATCATCATTCTACTTTCTAAAATCTCCAATACAAAATGATATCGAACATTAATGTGCTTCGTTCTTGTGTGGTAAACTTGGTTCTTTGCTAAATAAATTGCACTCTAGCTATCACAATGCACTTTGATGTGCTTTTGGTCAATTCCCAATTCACCAAGCAACCCTTGAATCCAAATTATCTCCTTCACAACTTCTGTAATTATCATATACTCTGCCACTATTGTAAACAAAGTAACTGTTGACTGCAAGGTAGACTTGGCTTTGCAAAAATAAACACATAACCAATATTTGATCGACACTTATCCAAATCAGTGGCATAATCAGAATCATAGTATCTAACTACACATTGACCAATTTATTTATCATGCTCAAATATTAATCCAATATCTATAGTATTTAGAATATATCGTAGAATCCATTTCACAGCTTGTTAATACTCATTTCTAGGATCATGCATGTACTTGCTTGTAACCCGAGTTACTTGTGAAATGTAAGGCCTCATACACCTTATAGCATACCTTAAGCTACCAACAGCTTTTGTATGCGGTACTTTTGACATATATTCCTATTCTGTTTCATTCTTCAAAGATATAGATGCACTAAGCTTGAAATAGGGAGCAAATGATGTGCAACTGGTTTTGGACTTCTTATCTACATCAAAACACTTAAGCACTTTTCTTAAATATTTTTTTTAAGTCAAATAAAGTCTCCCTAATTTTCTGTCTCTCATTACCACTATGTCGAGAATCTTCTTTGCTTCACCTAGATTCTTTATCTCAAACTCCCTGTTCAACTAAGTCCTTAGTTTTTCAATTTCTGCTTAACTCTTGAAAGCTATAAGCATATCATCAACATAAAGAGGAAGATATATATAAGATTCATCTTGTAGCTCACGTAAATACACACAGTGATCGTATTTGCTTCTTGTGTACTTTTGTCCTATCATAAACTTGTCGAATTGTTTGTATCACTACCTTGGAAATTGCTTCAATCCGTACAACGATTTTTCAAGTTTGCATACCATGTTCTCTTTTTTAGCAACTTTGAACTCTTCGAGCTGAGTCATATGGATTTTCTCTTCCAGGTTTTTATGTAAAAATGCAGTTTTTTTATTTAATTAAACTAGTTCCATATCCAACTACGCTACCAAAGCTAATAAAATTCTGATAGAGGAATGTTTTACAACTAGAGAAAATACTTCATTATAATCAATTCCCTCTATTTAAGCATAGCTTTTAGCCACCACTTTTGCTTTGTAGCGTACATTATTCTTGTCAAGAAATCCATATTTCTTTATATATACTCATTTGCACCCAATTACCTTCATTCCCTTAAGAAAACTTGCTAGTTTCCATGTTTGATTCTTATGAAAGGATTGCATTTCTTCATTCAAAGCTATCCTCTACTTTTCTTTTTCTAAAATTTGGACTGCTTCATTATAAGTGATAGGAATGTCATCATTTAGACATACAGAAGCCACCATATCAGCAAAATGAGTAGGTTTCTTAGTTATCCTCTTTGTTATACTCAATGTAATTGGTACATGTTGACTTACTCAATGCAGTTGGTACATATTGTTGTAGAGGTTCTTGGGTTGGAACCTTTTCTTCATCTAACTCTTCTTCAACCATAGGAGACTCATCAATTTCTTCAATTGTTAGGATAATTCTTATTTCAAACTTCATTTGTTTTGGAGTATCATCTGTCTACTCAACATTTTTAGTGGTTACATTTTTCAGTATGGTAAATTTGTCAAATGTAATATCCCTACTAAAGATTACTTTCTTTGTCTCTGAACACCAAAGACAATAGCTTTTCACACTAGAAGTGACCCCCATAAAAATTTTTTTTTTCTTTTTTTTTGTTTTGCTCTTAGATCTAACTTTGACTCCTTAACATGGTAGTATGCAGTGAAACCAAACACATGTAAGGAATCATAATCTGTAACAGGTTTTCCAAACCACTTATCTAAGGGTGTTTTACCACCAATAGCAGTAGACGATAGATGGTTAAACAAGGTGACATGCATATATTATAGCCTTAAAAATCCCTGCCTAACCTAATATTGAACAACATATATCGAACTTTATCTAGTAATATTCGTTTCATAGTTCTACCACCTCATTCTACTCTGGTGTATTTCTGACTGTGAAGTGTCTGACAATACCTTCATCTTTGTAGAGCTTAAAAAATTGATCATTTTTGCATTCTTTACCATTATTTGTGTAGAGACGTCTGATCCTTCTGCATGTTTAAGTTTCCACCAATTTTTTTTCCATTTGAGGAAAACTCCCAACATTTCATCATTCTTCTTCATTATATACACCCAAACTCTCTAGGAAAAATCATCAACAAATGTGACATAATAGTGTTTTTCTCCTAAAAAAGTTTTTTTAGAAAGGTCCCACACATCTGAGTAAATATTATCCAAAATACCTCTTTGTATCATTGATTGTAGTATCAAATTTTACCCTTGCCTGCTTCTCTTTCATACAATACTCGTAAAATCTAGTTTACAAATCCTTGTATCTTTTAATAATTCTTGATCTATCAAAAGTTTTAAAGACTTTTCACCTGCATGCCCCAATTGCATATGTCATAACCTAGTTGTTTTTAACTTCCGACAATCAATAGAAGCTACTGTCGCTGCTGTCCTAATGACTATAGTACCTAAATAATGATACACATTCTTGCTCTTTCGAATTCCTTTAAATATCACCAGTGCATCATAGATGAGTTTCAATACTTAATTTTATATTCCTTCGATTTTAGGGTTCCCATAGAGATGAGATTCTTCATCAAATTTGGCACATATTGAACATCTATTATAACTCTTATTGATCCATCCTGATTATTCAAGCGAATTGAACCAATCCCACATGTGATAAAAGGGATATTATTTGTCATGTAAACAATTCCACCTTCCAATTTTCTAAAATCAAAGAACCAATCTCTTTTGAGACTCATATAATAGCTATAAGTTGAATCTAGCAGTCATACACTAGAAGAGCTAGTTGATGATGTAGTAACAAGTGAAAAATATGAGTTTGCATCATCACACTCAGATGCATTAGAATTTGATACAGTTCTTATTAGGTTTGCCTTTATTCTTCAGTTTGGGACAATTTTTCTTCCAGTGCCAGAAAAAGTCACATTCATCTTGGCTTGGTCTGGACCTTGACTTGGATCTCCATTTCTTTCCTTTATTCTGGCTCTACAAATGGGCTTTGATTACTAAAGCTTCTACTCTCCCATTTGTTCTTTTTTACTTGTTTTTCTTTCTCAAATCATAACTATACAAAACAACATTTACTTCACTCAAAGAGACAACAATCTTTCCATGAAGTAGAGAGTAGTTTCAAGAAACTCAAATTTCTCAAGAAGGGATCCCAACAACATCAAAGCCAGATCTTCATCTTTAAAAGTCTCATCCATATTCATCAAATCTGTAACTAATTGATTAAAATCAGTGATGTGATCATTCATGGTGGTATCCAGAACATAACTAAAGTGAACATTCTCTTCTTCATATGGAGATTAATTTGACTGCTTTTCTTAAAGAATTTTCTTCTAGTGCCTTGCACAATTTACTTGCAGAAGTTTCTTTAGAAAATGCATACTTCTGCTCTCCAGAAAGACACGAACAAATTGTATCACATGCCAACCAATTGACAGTCTTCCATTTTTTCTCCTTAACATCTTCTGGTTTCTTTTCTCCAATGGCAATATCTAGACCTTGTTGAAAGAGAGTGTCTAGAACCTCACTTTACCACATACCAAAATGACCTGTATCATAAAAATCTCCATTGCAAATCACGCATTCGTCACTACATTTCTTGCCAAAATAGACGATGACATGGTTGATGTGGACGATTTTGTGCTGCCTATTATTTTTATTCCAAATACTATTTAATAGTTGTCATTGCGGAAGCAAAAAAATGTCCAAGGAAATAATTTTTAATGTGGAAAATCATACTAAACTGCAACCACAAAACATACTAAAAAAAACCTTTAACTCTAATATCAATTGTTGTGGAACTCGGGTTATTTTCTGTCAATAATAACAAATTCATATCAAATAATATTGCATAGATGAATAGTGTGAACAACTGTATTAAAAATCACATTAGATAAATTCTCGGAAAAGAATAGAAGGATCACAATGGTCCCACTTAAAATCCAAACTCCTTAGACAGAATATTCCTAAACATGAAATTTAATAACATAATATATCACTGCCACTATATCTGACAATAACTATTAAATAAGCAAAATAAAAAACATCAGAATTTAACGAGATTCGGTTAATTATGTTTGTGTCCTCAGACACTACCAAAGTAATATTTCACTAATTCAAAAAGATATTTTAAAAGAAATATTACAAAAGAGATAAAGAGAGATCAAGTAAAACTTGCCTCAAAAGAAAGAAGAGAGCAATTTTGAGATGATTTTCTAAAGGAGTGGAAGTCCACTTATATAGGCAAATGGAACTCTTTGTGGACTCCTATACTTTCAATGTGGGATAAGCCAAATAACATAACAATTTGGTCCAATTAAAATGCATTACTTCATGGCAAAAATTATGTTCCAGTTGAGGATTGTTAGAGTAAAGCTATACATTTTTTCTTGGAAATCGAACAAGCCCAAAGTGCAATTTCAAATTTGCCCAAGTCTGTTTCCTCTCCCTCCAGATGGTCTCCCCCTCATCTTGGCTCTTTCAAAATTAACTTAGATGCAGTTGTTATAAAAGCAAAAAGAAAGTAAAGACTGGTGTTGTCATTTAGGACCATTTGGGTAGAGTTTATTTGGCTACAACTTTTATATTTTATCATTGTGTGAATGTTGAGACTGTAGAAGCCAAAGCAATCCGACAGGGGATGCAATTAGTAGATGCACACTCTTTTCTTCTATTATATGTGGAGGTTGATACGTTATGTGTGATTTAGATGTGTAATGGTTATAATCTCACTAAGCTTGATGTTGCAAATGTCATCCACAATATTAAGCATCTGATGTGTGTATATAATACAAGTCCCATTGTTTTTGTGCACAAGGAAGGTAATCAGGTAGCCCATGGTATTGCAGGTTAGGCTTTATGATATAATTTCTCTACAGTTTGGAAAAACTCTTTTCTTGTTTGGCTGCTTAATATGGCAAATCAAGATGTAAATGTCTTGGTTGTAACTTTTTCCACTACTCTTTATGGTGTGGTCTAATGTAGTTATCTCTTTTCTTTAATTAATATTATAAAAAAAAAAAAAACATTAGTAAGGCCATATGTATCTAAATGTAGTGTTTTTAAAAACATAATATTTGTCATTTTTTGTTGTTTTTGGCCACATGTATCTAGTTTTTTATATTAAAAAATTATTAAATACTAATACATATCCTCATTTATTAAAAGTAATACAAAAAATGCTTGTTATATGGTTCACAATGAGAAAGTACGAAGCACCAGCAGGGGCATCCATGCAATGTTTTAAAAATGTAGATTTTATCGTTTTTTGTTGTTTTTGACCTTACATACCTAGTTTTTTATATAAAAAAATTATTAAATGCTAATAAATGTCCTCGTTTAGAGAAAGTAATACAAAAAAATACTAGTTGTATCGATTCTCAAAGGGAGTACGACATTAATATTAGCTTGGAAGCCAAATGCTTTCAATATATAAATCAAGATAGTTCGAAAGTACCAAGCACTAGCAAGGGAATGCAATGTTTTTAAAAACATAATATTCATCTTTTTTGTCATTTTTGACCATATATATCTAGTTTTTTATATAAAAATAATTATTCAGTACTAGTACATATCCTCATTAAGTAAAACACTATAACAAAACAGCATGTTTATACCAGATTATCCATACGGGCACTAAATGCTCGATATGAATAATAATTTTTTTAAAATGAACAAAATTATCCATACCAAGCACAAACACAGCCCAGTATGGATAATAATATAAAAATAAAAAAATTTAAAATTTTGAATATCCATACTGGGCGGGCACCCACCCGGTATAAATACTGGCTATATCCAGGCCAGGCAGGTTGAGCGCTGAGTCTAGTAAATATTATTTATTAAAAAAATAAAAAAAATATAACTATCCATTCCAGAGGGGTGGCCCGCCTAATATGGATACAGTTTATTATCTAAGTCGGACGAGTTGGACGCCCGGTCTGAAAAATATTATGAATTAAAAAATATTTAGATCGTAATATCCATGTCGAATGGGTGGCCTGCCCGGCATGGATAATGACTAGTATCCAAACCAAGCGGGTCGGGCACACGGCCTGAAAAATGTGACCATTTAAAAAATAAAAAAAAAAGGATTATCCATGCAGTGCTGGTGACCCACCCGGCATGGATAATCTAGGTGCATAACCCGACCAAGCAGTACCCATCTTCTTCATTTCTTCATTTCTTTCTTTCTACCATTTTCTCTCACATCAAGTCTCCCTCAAACCCTAGTCGTCCCCTCACCTGTTTGGTAGTCCGTCCGACTCTTGCCGTTGTCGCTGTCGACCCTCCTCGTCGTCGATCCACCACTGGTACCATGGATCTCCCATTCTTTTTCTTCTTCTCTTCTTCTTCTCATTTTCTTCTTCTTCCTTTTGTTCTTCTTCTCTCATTTTTCTCTTCTTCTTCATCTCTATTTGTTCTTATTGTTGACCTAATTTTTGCAACAAAAATGCGACGGTCGAATTGCCATCGCGACGACGCCGACGCCGGCTACGCCGTGGTGGCAGTCTGACTTTCTCCTTGTTTGGTCATTTTTTATTAATTTTTGACACTAATTTCTTCTGTTGCAATAGTCCCTGAAAATTTTGTCCCCGTCTAGAAAAGGCACCTAGTTCTACTACTCAAGGGTAATCAGTGAGCCTCTTAAAAATCTCATCTTTTTAGTATCTTATATTGCAGAATTTTTTTTTTAAACGTATCATACTTCCTAAATTAGATTATGTTGGGTTGGTTTCTTTTTTTCTGTTTGATATCTCATTGTATTTTTTGTACATGTTTATTGATATTTGTTTGTGGGTATGCTTTGTTTTGTGTTATTTGGTTTTTGAAAATGATTTTTGTTTGTGATTAGAAGAAGAATGTTGAGGGAAAGATTGATTTTTTGTTAATAAATGTGTGAAAAGTTATTGATAGTGGATTATTAGTGTTTGATTTGAAGGAAAATTTTTCAAGTTTGATTGAAAGGTGGTGATTTTTTCTTGTGGGGGGGTGGTTTGGAAGAGAAGGGGAATTAAGTTTCGATTATGTTGTTTGTGGAAATGGAAGTGTTATTGGTGTATAGATCTTATTAGTGTGCATGAAAAAAAGTGGGAGAAATCGTGTGATGATTTAATTAATTTTGTGGAAATGGGTGAGGGAGATGTAGACACGTTTAGGGAGAGTCGATTGATACTTTGACATTATTTGAGTATCATTTGTTGAAGGTATGAATTTAGGGGGTATGGATATGTTTCATATAAGGTAATTGTAATTTATACAAATGTGGTGAATGTTTATATGAAGGTGATTGTTTTATTTTTATTCAAAGTTTAATCATTTTAATATAGTTTAACACTATGTTATTATATGTTTTGTTTTTTAGTGTTATATGCTTTCAAATGGATAAGAAGTGGTTAAGATTTTCAAGGTTAGCATTCTAAACACAATTTATAAGGATATAAGATTTAAACATCCAATATTTTTAACCATTTCTTTTGTCATTTTTTAACTTTTAGAATGTCGAAAGAATAAAGCATGAGCTAAAAACTTTATTGAGTTCGCAAACAAACATTCAATAAATACCGGTTTCATCTCTTGCCCTTGCATAAAATGTCTTAATGGGAGGTATCATGACACTAGGATAGTATATGATCACTTAGTCATTAATGGGATGGATTCTCAGTATACTACTTGGTTCATGCATGGGGAACCCCTGAACACTCTCGCACTTGTTGAAAACATTTACAATACATTTAGAATGTATTGTGATGCAAATCTTGAAAATCATTGTAATATTGAACCTGATGTTGAAGTAAGAGACAAAGACATCAATGTTACTTTGGAAGTTGTTGAAACTCCTTTGTATGAAGGTTGCTCAAAGTACATAAAATTATCAGTTATTTTAGTTTTATATAAACTTAAAGCTACCTATGGTCTGTCCGATATGGGGTTTAATGAACTTCTAAACATCATTCAAGACATGTTGCCATAAGATAATGTTCTACCGGAGTCATTGTATTCAAGAAAAGAGTTGTTGAAAATGTTTGATTTAGGGTATGAGAAAATTCATGCATGCATCAATGATTGTTGTCTGTTTAGAAAAGAATTGGAGCATCATGAAGAATGTCCAAAATGTGGCACTTGTAGATGGAAAGTAAATAAAGTTACGAAAAATATTCATAAGGGAGTACCGACTAAAGTACTTCGATACTTTCCAATCATACGACGGTTTAGGAGAATGTTTATATCAATTGAAATGTCTAACGACTTGAAATGACATTCAACCCATACAAGCCAAGATGGAAAGATGTGTCATCCCGTTGATTCTGAAGCTTGGAAGACTATAGATAAGAAATGACTATCTTTTGCTTCAAAGCCACATAATTTGAGGTTGGGTTTAGCTGCGGATGGATTTAATCCTTTTAGCAACCTAAGCACAACCTACAGTCGTTGGCCGGTTGTATTAGTTACATACAATCTACCTCCATGAAAGTGTATGTCGAAAGAAAATCTGATACTAACATTATTAATTGCAGGAAAAAAAAAATCAGGGAATGATATTGATGTATATTTGTAGCCACTAATTGAATATTTGAATGAGTTATGGCACTCGGGAGTACAAGTGTGTAATGCATCTACAAAGTTCACCTTCAACTTAAAGGTTATCTTAATATGGACCAAAAATGATTTTCCTGTTTATAGAAACTTAGCGGGATGTTGTGTGAAATGAGAATATACTTGTCCTATATGTGGGTTGAACGTAGATTCACAAAGATTGAAATATAGTAATAAACATGTGTATATGGGTCATCGACAATTTCTTCCAAAAAATCATGCTTTTCGAAAGAAGAAATCGTGGTTTAATGGGAAAGAATAAAAAGATGATCCTCCGGAGTTTTTTTATGATAAACAAGTTCATGTGCAAAGTTGAAAATGATTGAGGAAAGCAAGTCAAAGGAAAAATGAAGAGAAAACGGCATCTTATATAGAAAAAAAGATAAATTTTCTTTGACCTTCCGTATTGAGAGATGAGATTTTTAATTGAAAAAATAATGTAACTTATTCTATTATATTTAATTATGCCTTAAATGAACCATCATCAATTTTTACAGGATTTATGCTTGCGTCATAATTTAGATGTAATGGACATTGAAAAAAACATTGGTGAGAGTCTTGTTGGTATGTTGTTGGATATTAATGGGAAAACTAAGGATGATGTTAATTCTCGTAGAGATCTGAAAGACATTGGGATTAGACAAGACCTTCATGTGAAAGATGATGGAGAAAAACTGTATTTGCCTACAGCACCACACACTCTATCAAAAGTAGAAAAACAACAATTTTATAAAAAATTGTTAAATTTAAGGATGCCTGATGGATATGCTTCAAACATAACGAAATGCATTTCGTTGAATGAATGCAAGATAGTAGGACTTAAGTCTCATGGTTATCATGTTTTGATGCAACATTTGTTATCGGTGGCAATACGAGGTCTCCTGCCTAAAGGGCCAAGAATCGCCATCTTTCTGTTGTGTTCATTTTTTAATGCAATCTGTCAAAGAGTGTTAGATAGAGATAAGTTAGATTCATTGAAAGAGGAAGTTGTAGTTACTATGTGTATGCTTGAACGTTATTTCCCTCCTGTTTTCTTTGATATAATGATCAATCTTACAATTCATCTAACAAGAGAAGTTTGTTTATATGGACTGGTTCAATATCGTTGGATGTACTCTTTTGAAATGTTATTCTTATACTATTCTTCACATATGAATTAAGATTAAATTATATCTACATATTTCATTTACTTGTATATATTCGTTTTATAAATTCATGAAGATGTTAAAAAGATATGTAAGAAATCATACACAACTAGAGGGTTGTATAGCAGAATGATATTTAGCCGATAAATGCATGCAATTTTGTAGTAGGTATGTACCACAAACAGTAGATGTTGGTGAAAAGCATAATAGAAATGAAGATATTGTGTTTCAAAATGTAGTCGAAGGACATCCTACATCTGCACCGACGTTAAAAACGATTTCTGCGAACATGCAACGGATTGCACATATGTATATATTGTTGAATAGTGCATTACTGTAACCATACATTAAGTAAATGGCTTAAATTGAAGTTTAATATAGTGTAACTATTAGTAAAAATTACTAATGTTATACTTATTTGGTCATGTTGTTTTTATATATATAAATGTTTTATTAGCATGCACTTGGAAGAGCTGCAATGATTAGATCCCAATTTGTTAAGTAGACCAACTTTGTTGCAAATGACACATACTAAAGAATTTCTAATATGGTTCAGAAATAAGGTGAAATCACTACCTTATATGTTAATAATACGATGTATTTACCTTAGTTTTTTGTCCCTTATAATCTACATTGTAATCTCCCAAAACAGGTTTTCGATGAATCAAATACGATGGATATGCCATCAACTCTCAAGTTTCTAGCACTTGGCCCAACTATGCAAGTCACATGCTATTCAAGTTATGTTGTGAATGGGAAATGATACTATATAAAAAGTAGTGAAAAAAATACACAAGATAGTGGTGTTTCCCTTGTAGCAAAAACTGTTCAAGTTATTAAGAAAATAATTTACTATGAAGTTTTAAGGGAAATACTTTTATTGGATTTTTTAGCATTTCGAGGCTCATTGTTTAGATGTGATTGGATAGGTAGTGCGAGTGATGTTAGAGAAGAAGATGGGTTCACACTAGTTAATTTTAGTCCACGTGGAAATAAATGAGATAGAGATCTTTTCATTTTAGCCTCACAAGCAATACAAGTGTTTTATTCTAGGGAAAATAATAACTCTAATTGGTATGTTGTCCTAAGAGCACCTCCAAGAGGTTTTCATGATTTAAAGAAGTTTGATGAACATGCTTATATGAAAATTACACCATTAGATGTGTCTGAATTTGACCTTAGTGTGGATGACAGTGAGGATTATGCTCGAACAGATTGTGAAGAATTGGTTGTAAACATGTAATGATAATAAATATAATCATATTTTCATATTTTATTTGCAATATGTGTGAATATATATTGTTTGTGTTTATGTTTGCGGGGAGACAGGGTCTCTGAAATGGCTGGCTATGTTGTGAAATTACTTTATTATTTACATTGCAGATAAACTAAATTTTTGGTATGGTCGACAAATAGGAGAAATTCTGTCAAAATTTTCGTAAAATTGAATGATTTTATATGAATTATTTTATATCTTGATAATGTTATCCACATGTTGGCTACTAATATATGTCATTTCCATAACATTTTCAGATGTCGACCGAAGGAATATCGACTGGTCAGTCTTCCGGTAGCTCCAGTGGAGAGAAGACAAGAAAATAAAAAGGTCCCAACCGTTTGGATTATGAGAAAATGGCTAAGGTCAAAGCTATAGGGATACAAATGAATGACGTTGGACAACCAATTAGAGAAAATTTCGTGATTTATAGTTCAGGTTGTGGAGTAATTGCAGCTCAAATGATACTTATAACTTATAGTAGCTGAGATAAGATACCATAATCTTTAAAAGATACAATATGGGAGAATATAAAGGTATATACTGGTTTCATTTTTTTATAATATCAATGTTACATATTTATTTTTACAATATATTTGTTTTTAACAAACTTATAATTGTAGTTATGACTTAGTACTAATGATTCCATGAAAATTCACACGTTAAAATCAATGAATGAGTGTTGGAGACACTATATAAGCATAATAACAAAACAAATTAGAGACATTCCTCCGGGTACTGATGTGCACAAAAGATACGAGATGCTAAAACCGGCTAATGTTAATGATCAAGATTGGATTGCATTTGTCAATCAACGCCTATCTCCAGAATTTGCGATAGTTATGCATTCATATTCTTAAGATGACATGAACATCTACTGTCGACATGATTTTCTGGTCAACGATAGTTCACAACCCAATACCTGCAATCAATGTGAAATAAAATAGAAAACAAGAGAAAGTGGTAGAGAATAAGAACAACACACCAAAATTTTTAACGTGGTTCAGCCAATAAACCTACGTCCACGACTGTCTCTCAATATTTCTGCAAAGTGACAGTATATTATTTTTTGTCTCTATTACAATGAATTTAACCTCTATTTATATAAGAGATGCGTTACAATTTAGGTAACAATAAAATAGGAAGATAATCACAAATTAATTATGTTTCCTAATCGGTCGGAGTCAAATCAGGTAACTACTCTGTAAAACTCAGGATCACGTTGACTGAGTTTAAATCTGAATTAACTTCCAATTCTGATGATAGAATCATGATCAAATCGGGTCTTTGCCTTATCTGGAAGACTTCCTTATCTAACTATTCATTGTACGAGCTAGAGCCTATCTTGGATGACCTCGAGCTAGACCCTGCTCTAAATAACGAGCTGGATGCATAGCTAGCTGAGAGCTGAGAGCTCAATCCTGCGAGCCGGATGCTAAGGAGCTGAGAGCTGAGAGCTCCATCCTACTAGCTGAGCTGGAGATAGCTAGCTGCGAGCTGTGAGCTGGATGCTAAGATCTGAGAGCTGGAAGCTCATCAGCAAGCTGAGACCTGAGAGCTGGGTTTGTTCTTTGGATCTTAGGCTTTATTTATTGGATCAACCATTTGGGTCAGTTCATTGGGCTTTTACCAGCCCATTTATACAGTCCAAATTATACCCACAACATTAGCCCCCCAGCTCTCAGTGCGATCTTCGAACCGAGAGCTATAGCCCGCTGGTAAAAGCCGATGCGTTACTATCTATTGTGCTGCCTTTTCATATTATTTCCCATCACTTGACTCATGGTGACTATTTGAACTAAATGTTTACTCACTGCATTTCAGGCCACTATGAGAGCGATGAAGAGGTTGGGGCTTCAAGTCTTCAAGGAGAAGAAACAGCTTGAAAAAGTTATCTGGCAAGCTCCCGTTCACGATAGTGGAAGCTGAAGAGATCAGCAAGTCCTTCGAGTCAAGCTGATGAATGCTGAGGAAACTAGGGAGGAGGTTGAGGATGCTCTGACCGCAGCAAGTTGGAAGCTGCTGAGTAGCGAGCTGAAGTTGAATAGCTAACTGAAGCTGCTGAATAGCTAGCTGAGGCTGCTGAATAGCTAGCTGAAACTGCTGAATAGCTAGCTGAGACCGCTAGTTGTTGAAGCTGCTGAGTAGCGAATTGAAGCTGCTGAGTAGCGAGCTGAAACTGAATAGCTAGCTGAGGCTGCTAAATAGCTACCTGAAGCTGTTGAATAGCTAGCTGAAGCTGCTAAATAGCTAGCTGAAGCTATTGAATAGCTAGTTGAGACTGCTAGGTGCTGAAGCTGCTGAATAGCGAGCTAAAGCTGAATAGCTAGCTGAAGCTACTGAGTAAGAGGTTGTCAAAGCTCGCTCCACAAGATCATCTGATAGAAGCTTTAGAAATCGCTAATTTTGATGCGACGTAACTCGCAAGTCATAGTTCGCAGATTACAGCTCGTAGATTTTGTCAAGCCAAAATAGCGGATCGGAACTTCAGCTAGCATAGTGAAATTGTGTCGAGCTATATAGGGGGTCGTAACCTCGTCTGCCATAGCAATGTTGAGTCGTCCAGAGGATTGAGACATCGGCTAACAGCATAATTGATGGAGCTGTCCAGAAGGTTGAGACCTCAGCTAACAGCACAATTGATGGAGCTGTCCAGAGGGTTGAGACCTCAGCCAACAGCACAATTGATGGAGCTGTCCAGAGGGTTGAGACCTCAGCCAACAACACAATTGATGGAGCTGTCCAAAGAGTTGAGACTTCAGCTAGTAGCACAATTGATGGAGTTATCCAGAGGGTTGAGACCTCAGCTAACAGCATAACTAACAAGCTGGGCTATATCCAGTAGGTTGTAACCTCAGCTAATACAGCACCGTAAAGTAATCATAAAACAATAAAGATTTTCAAAGCTTTTATTGATTTCAAAAAATAAGTTACAAGTTACATACATAACATGTTGGATGTGAATACACTGCGGATTCATGTCTTACTTGAGAGCTCGCTGAGGCTACTATCATATTTGCTTTTGGGGCTGTTAAGGTCACAGGTTCGCTGGTCGCACTACATAGTCTTCCAAGCGACTTTTCTTGACTATATCCTCAATGACATCTTTTAAATCCCGGCATTGCGAAGTATTATGTCCGACTTCATCATGATAGTCACAAAACTTGTTCTTGTTTCTGAACTTGGCGGGGGTCTTCATAGGAGTGGGTTTTCCAAAGTCCTCTCTCTCTCTCTTCATTTCAAATATCTTGTCCTGTGTATCTGATAGGGTGTTGTAGCTATCATGATGACCTTGATGCTAAGGTCGCTCATTTTTGGGTTCATTCTTAGCCTTCTTAGTGACCTGACTATTTGCACTATTATTCTGACCTTCACATCTGTTCCCACCATTACTTCTTTTCTTCAGCTAGTTGAAATTGTTCAGTTCATCCGTTTGGTTATACTTTTTGAAGCCGAAAGTTTCCTCTCGTCTAATTTCCTTGGCAGCTCGCTCGTAGAACTCGCTCAGGTCCTTCACTGGAGACTTGTAAATGTTCTCATAGAGCTTCCCATCCTTACGAAGCCTAACTGAGATCGCAGTTAGGATGCTTTCATCTGAAGGATTCTCCACATTAGTGACCTCACGTCTGAATCTAGTAATGTAGTCCTTCAAAGACTCGTTCTGTTGTTGAAAAATTGTAGCGAGGTGGCAAGGTGGTACAAGCTACCTCTTCAGAGCCCAGTACTGGCTGATGAATTTTTGCTAACATTCCTCCCAACTACCTATACTACGAGCTGGAAGACTCTTGAACCAGGTCCGTGAAACGTCGCCCAAGGTGGCCGGAAAAACACGACATTTCACTAAATGATTGGACGTCTGTAGGTTCATCTGTATTTCGAAAGCATCTAGATGGTCGTAAGGGTCACTATCCCCACTATAAGGTGAAATGTTGGGGAGTTTTAACCTGGGAGGGAGAGGTTGTATCTCGATCTCCCTAGTGAAAGGGGACCTCTCCTCATTCTGATGGCATTGGTTTGAAGTGTTAGGGAGTGCTTCAAGTTACTGGACCCTTTGAAAGAGCTCTTCTAATACTGTGTTCTGAGGGTTATATCCTCTCTCGAGCTCGCGACCTTGGGAGTTACAATCTGGCATATATTCCAAACGAGACCTTGGTGAGCTCCCAGCTCCATGAGCTTTACGACCTTCAGTTCTCAAATGCGAGCTGGAGGAATGAACTGAGTTAGCAGGTCGTGGCTGATCTCTAAATGGCCTTTCAGGAGCTGATACTTCTAACTGCTGCTTGTAAATTTCTCTAAGGGCAGCAACCTCGGATCTAGGTGCATTTCTAGCTTAGGCTTGTATCAGTACCCTGATTGCATCGGTAAGTTGTTGTACTGTGTTCTCTAATGCTTCTTGTCGTTGGTGCCATACATGCAGCCCCCCAGTTATAGAGTCCAATGGTGCTGGCTGGCGAGAGGTTGGTGGATGTATACTTATAGCAACATCTGTTATGGGGGCGTGAGAGGTGTCTGACATGGGCACAGTAGCATTCTCTATCGGTTGGACATCATGCTACTGCTGGTTTGTCTGCCTCTCTAGCTGATCAACCATCGCATCTGAACTTTTGGTTGCTTTTCCTCTTGCCATAATTGACGAAAACTTAAAGATTACAGTCTGGGCCATCCTTCTAACGCCAAAATGTCGACATGATTTTCTGGTTGACGAGAGTTCACAGCCTAATACCTGCAATCAATGTGAAATAAAATAGAAAACAAGAGAAAGTGGCAGAGAATAAGAACAACACACTAAGATTTTTAACGTAGTTCAGCCAATAAGCCTACGTCCACGACTGTCTCTCAATATTTCTGTAAAGTGACAGTATATTATTTTTTCTGTCTCTATTACAATGAATTCAGCCTCTATTTATAGAAGAGATGCGTTACAATTTAGGTAGCAATAAAATAGGAAGAGAATCACAAATTAATTATGTTTCCTAATCGGTCGGAGTCAAATCAGGTAACTACTCCGTAAAGTTCAGGATCACATTGATTGAGTTCAAATTTGAATTAACTTCTAATTTTGATGATAGAATCACGATCAAATCGGGTCCTTACCTTATCTGGAAGACTTCCTTATTTAACTGTTCATTGTACGAGCTATAGCCTGTCTTGGATGACCTCGAGCTAGACCCTGCTCTGAGTAACGAACTGGATGCATGGCTAGCTGATAGCTGAGAGCTCAATCCTGCGAGCTGGATGCTGAGGAGCTAAGAGCTAAGAGCTCCATCCTGTTAGCTGAGCTGGAGGTAGCTAGCTGCGAACTACGAGCTGGTTCAGCGAGCTGCGAGATAAATGCTGAGATTTGAGAGCTGGAAGCTCATCAGCGAGCTGAGACCTGAGAGCTGGGTTTGTTCTTTGGATCTTAGGCTTTATCTATTGGATCAATCATTTGGGTCAGTTCATTAGGCTTTTACCAGCCCATTTATACAGTCCAAATTATACCCACAACACATACGTTTAATGGATTTCGATTAATTTTTACAATATTTCAAAATACTAGTAACCATTATAAGGAGTTGTCAAAGAAGAATCGTACTCCACATACATCAAGTCGTAAAAGAATGGTACGTCTACAAGAAGATTTGGTAAGAGTTTAATTTATTATCATGATTATATTACACATGTATAGTTTTTGTTTTTCGAACCAGTATATTTTTTGTATATATGAATATCAATGTTAGAAAGCGAAAAAAGTGGTTGCCAATGAAGATCCCCGAAGTCGATAGAGTTGACATATGGATAGTCAGTCACAAGCACAAAGATGGAAGCGTAGTGAATGAGGAAACGACTGATAAAATTGTATGTGATGTTAATTATATCAATTATTGTGTTGATTGTATTACATATATATAGTTTTTTTAATTAATGTTAATATCATATGACATCATTTTTAGGCACAAATGGAGTCACTTCATCAACAAACTCAACAATCAATTAGAGATGATGCTATCTCACAAGTTATGGGTAAGGAGCATCGAGATAGAGTTCAAGGACTGGGTCATGGTGTAACACCATCAATTGTACAAACATCTGTGGTTGGTTAACAAAGTTTTGCACGATATCAACAACATGTCGATGGTGAGATAGCAACCATGAAACAGACAATTACTAATTTGACAAACTTACTCATGACTCATTTGCCGAACGTAAATCAATCTCAAATATTGGCATGTATTCCCCCCCCCCCCCCCCCCCCCCCCAGCCAGTAAACGACTCACAACATTTAATTTCGTTGGTTATTTCTATTTTCTGATACTTAGAATGGATTTTTTTTTTCTGTTTCCATGTTTTCTATAAGTTACTGTAATATTTTTTTAATATTTTTTGAGATATCTGTGTTTTTTTAAATTATATATCTTGTTTGCATATATATTTAGTGAGAAATATTGTTTTAGTTGGATCGATTGTGAAAGATTAGAGAAGTTTGATAATTTGCAGGGAAATTAAATTTTTGGTAAATTCGAAAAACAGAAAAAACTCTGTCAAAATTTCTATAAAATTGATTGAGTTTATGTATTTATTTATTTATTGCGTTTGTTATTATCAAATAAGGGTACTTATATTGTTTTTCCCTAATATTCATGTTCCCTCACAACAATGCTATGTATTTTTTTCGTAGACACAATATTCAAGTGGCTCAAATTCAATGGTATCTAGTAACAGTGTTCAATTTACTGAGCCTTCAGCTAAGGTAAAATATATGCGAAAGTTATAATATATATTGTGTTTCAATTTTAGTTTATATAACTATATATAAATATAATCATTTAAATTTGCTGATATGAGTAAATGTTTAAATTTTTTTGCATATAGTCTATATCTCAGGGCTTGTCAAACCAAGCTGGTGGATCGAATAACAATCAATGCAAATTATTAGATTGGATGGGTAGAGGAATAATGGTGGCAGAAGCAGAAATTGACTCAAAGAACCCCTATGCTAAAGTTCATCATCTCGAGCTTGGTCCAGATTATTGGCGCGTTTCCGTCAAGAAAGTAATGGTTAGTGTTTCACTACCTCGACCTACCAACGATCTACTAATTCTAAAAGATACATTAAATTCATTTATTGTTTGGCCAATAAAATACATTGTATTTTAGATTATGTACTGAGTACTTATTATATAACTTTTTATAATGTACGTTAATTTAACATTAGATTATGTAAATTTAAGTGTTGTTTTAATATTAAATAATATATAATTTTAAAGGTTATGTGTGTTTATAGTCTTGATGTAATATCAAATTACAAATTATATTTTTTATTTTTTTTAAAAGAAAAAGCTTTTCCATACCAGGCTATAACCATACCGGGCGATCCAGTATGGTTAATAGTCCATTCCGGGCACCCACCCGGTATGGACAAGAATATCCATACCAGGTTGGAGCCCAGAATGGATAATTTCATATCCATACCAGGCAGATATCCGGTATGGATATCCACCTGGTATGGATATTACGGATCAACCCACGGGTTGACCCGTTACATTGCAAAATTCATATCGAGTTGCGCCCGATATGGATATTTAATATCCATACAGGATACTCGTCCGGTATGGATATTAAATTATCCATGTCGGGAGCAAGCACGCTGGGCTTGCTTCCCGGTATGGATAGTCAACCCATACCGGGGAATGTCCGGTATGGAGCGTGCTTGCTTCCCGGTATGGATAGTCAACCCATACCGAGGAATGTCCAGTATGGTTGACCTGTTTTTTTGTAGTAAAAGTAATACAAAAAATACTAGCTATATTGGTTCACAAAGAGAGTACTAATGTACCATTGGCTTGGAAGCCAAATACTTTCAATATATAAATATACATATGGTAAAAAAAAACAAAAAAGGATAAGTTTTATATACATACTAGTGAATAGTTAGAAGCAGAACAATGCAAAGGTGAACAAATGTTAACATATCATATCTTCTATTGACAGTGAAAAAGTCAGATCTTTAGTTGAGGCATAACAAAAACAGAACAATGGAAACATAGCAGTACAGACACAAGCAAGGGTGTGTAGTATTTTTAAAAATATAATATTTTTCCTTTTTTGTTATTTTTGAGCATATATATCTAGTTTTTTTTATAAAAAATTAAAAAGAAAAAGGATAAGTTTTATATATATACTAGTGGCTAGTCAAAGGCAAAACAATACAAAGATGAATAGGTGTTAACATTATATCTTCTGTTGACGGTGTAAGGTCTGATCTTTAGTTAAAGATAAAACACTGAAAATATCAAATCTCTTTTAGTTAATGACAGAACAGTGAAAAGGTTAGGTCTTTAGTCAGAAATATAACAGAAACATAACAGTGGAGGCATGCAGTGTTTTTAAAATCATAATATTTATCATTTTTTGTTATTATTGACGATATATATCTAGTTTTCTTTATATAACAAGATTATTAAGTACTAATACATATCCTCATTTAGTAAAAGTAATTCAAAAAATACTAGCTATATCGATTCACAAAGAGAGTATGCAAGTAGCAGTGGCTTGGAAACCAAATGCTTTCGAAAAACTATATATATATATATATATATATATATATATATACACACACAAATATATATTGTTTTCCATACATAAAATTTTTTTCATGTTCTCACTTAGCAGTAATATTATTCATTAACTTCCATTGAAGAAAATATTAATTTTTATTAATTATTATGTCGTTGCCTGTATTATCGATAATTTATCAAAGATATTTTAACCCCAATTTCGGAATATCAAAAAAAATGGAAAACCCCAATTTCGAAGTTCTGATCGCGGCGGAGCGCTGCGCAATATGTTCTTTGTCTCATGTTACAGTGCGGCTGTGTGTGAAAAAAATAAAAAATAATTATAGGTCACATGGCACTGAGCAAAATTATCCAATATCGTTAGTCGCAAAAATTATGTTTTATACGCACATGCACAGCATGGAAGTGATATTTTAGGATTTGCATCTGTTTCCCAAACACTGCGAGATTCTCAGAAACTAAAAATAGAAATATGTCGTGGCATGCATGACATGAGGGTTCATGAGCTTGCTCATGGAAGCCTATGGCTGCGATGACCAAGCACCCAATAGACGAGCCACTAGCCCACTACTGGCCCATTCCACGTGATGGGCTAGTCCGTTCTGGTCTCTCAATCTTAATGCATCTGCCAACCATTCCTTTTATTAGCCACGTAACACACTTAAAATGCCAACAATAATATCCTGCCTATATCCAGACTCCCAAAAAAAAAAAAACAGTGATATCTTTATCTGCACCAAAATTTTCGAGCCATTTTGAACTACAAAATATTTCAATCTTTTCTCCTTTCGTTTCAATTTGCAGACGCTACACGTCTCAAGAACAAACAACATGTAATCAAACTAGACCACCTGTCATTCTCAAAAAAATAAAAATAAAAAAACAAAAAACTAGACCACCTGTCAACATAAATTTTCTAACGCGCGTCAAGTTAGCTTCAACAACTTGTCTAGTGGAAATCAATTTTCCTCTTATGTCCTCGTCGATCCAAAATAGATATCATATTTTGGTAAGCTAGATATTTTGGTGAAGTTTCCCGTAGTGCGATACAGCACACAGATCAGAAACTGAAAACATTTTCTCCTGTTGTTTTTGTTATTTTATGCTGGTCAAAAGAGTCAAGACTCATTTAAACAAATTTCGAATTATATTCGAAACACAATCTAGAGCTCGATTAGGAATGATAATTTTTAAACTATGATGTCAAAATTAAATCATTAAATATTGAATTTATGTTATATCATACGCTTATGTAAAATATAATTTGTGATAACCAAAGAAAATTTTGATTGATTTTAACTCAATAGGACAATTTCTGTCATTATAAATATATAAGATATTTTTTATTTAATTGAAATCTTATAAATAAGAGTCTTCTTTGATGTTTATTGTACGTGTTTACAATATTAAAACTCAATGCACTAACGAACCCAGTGTGTAAGTGCCCATCCTGAATTTTTTAAAATTTTAATAAGATTTTTTTATTACTTTTTACAAAAGTGTTAGTAAATTTTTTATATATGATCCTAAATATCTTAATTATAAAAGAAAATTACAGATTTATATTTTTATTATTTTTTATTTTTCATTTTTTTTTTTATTAATAATTAATTTCTAATTTTTTTTTAATTTTTATTCATATATTTATTGCTACTTATTATATCTTTATTATAATAATAATTATATGTCATAAAAATAAATGTAAATATATTTATAATTTTTATTAAAATAATAGTATCTTATTACATATTTTAAATATTGATATCTCTAACTTTATTTAAAAATCAAATCAATAAATCTTAAATTTTAAAATTTAATTTGCTACATATAATTTCTCAACGTACAATCATGATTTAATTTTTATATCTTATTTTTTATTTATTCTCTTTTGACTAAAGAGATACGTTATCTAATATTTGTTTAAGGTTAATTTCTAGCAAAAAAAATCATTTTTAATTTGAATGTGAAATTTACATAATTTGATTGTTAATGGTTATAATATAATCACAAATCAATAATTAAGTCATCTTTCTTTTATATGGATTATCAATTAGTGATATGGTTTATCAATTGATAAAAATGTTATTTTGTTCTTTTGGTATGTCAAAATTTGAGATTTTTAAATTGTAAGATTTTACATGACTAAACTAAATGTAGTATTTATTTTCATTTTTAGTTATTATAGGGCTGTTGGAGCTTACTAAAAATTAAACAAAATGACATTTTCATATTTTGCTATTTAAATTTTAGTTATTTTTAATATTATAATTAATTTATTAAAGCATCTCATCTAATATGAATTCTAGTCGGCCACTAACTTGATATCATTGTTTCAACCTTTACTCATGATTTCAACCTTTTGAATTTAAAGGTAATCGACACTACAATACAGAAAACAATTTCTTCTGTTTTTTCTCTTATGTTGCGGTGGCCACAAGAGTCAAGACTCATTTAAACATATTTATTTATATTGACCATCGAATTATATTTGGAACAAATTCTAAAGTTCGATTAGCAATGTCAATTCCATATATTCTTCTATCTTAATTTTGACATCATTACACTATGATGTCAAAATTAAATCATTAAACGTTGGGTTTATGATAAATCATACGCCTACATAAAACAAGATTTTTGATGGATACAAATTACTTTGATCGATTTTAACTCAATATAACTATATCAATCATTTTAAATGAATAAAACATTTTTTATTTTACTGAACTCTTATAAATAAGAGTTTTCTTTAATACTTATCGCGTATATTTTTAATGTTAAAACTTAATATCATTGTATAAACTTTCACTTATGATTTCAACCTTTTAGGTCTAGAGATACTTAATTTATCGTTAAAAATACGTTGTTTTATCAAGCACGTGCGGGTCAAGTTTTTCCACGGATTTATTTTGTAACTATGAATTAATTTATGCTAATATTTAAGTTTGAATCACATTATAATCTTATTGGTTTTCGTTGTGTGGAAATACGTGAAAAAAAAGGTCTAATATTATTATTTGAGATGGACTTCAAGATTATAATTATATTTAATGAAGTGACTTTAGATAGACTGAGTATTTTATTAGGTTTACAAATCCTTTTAGTGTTTCTTTAGGAATATACACATAAAAAAAAAAGGCACCTAGTGTTTCTCTAGGAACATATACACATAAAACGACACTTTTTATGTGTCTGTATAGTTGTTTTTTTGAATGAGTCTGTGTAGTTGTTTTTTCGAAACTGAGTCTGTATAGTTCTTAGAGCTGATATTTTTGGCTGTAAAGATACTACTCTCGTATTATAACTCTATTACAAGTTATCGAAAAAAAAAGACACTTTCTAATTCAAAAAACATATCTTTCTTTCTTTTACATTTTTTTTTTTTTAATTTCTTTGCCTACATCATTCGAAGTCACTTTTAGTTCTCAGCTAAATATACCATTCACAAGCATCTTAAGACTATTGCAAAGATCTTGAGAATATAATTTATAGCTATTAATCCTTTAATACCCAATACACTTTCTAATCAATACAACAAACAATGACTAGTAAGGAATTGAGTTATATGATAAGAGACACTAACCCATCATATTCGATGTATTCTTTTTTATTTTTTATTTTTGCGAAGTATCATATTTGATGTATTCATGAACAACCATGCGAAGTTTTATGTAGATATGATCAAAAGCTACTTTGGGTTCGGATTTTTGCATGACCATTTCGCAGCCTCGGTTTAGCTTTTGAGAGCAAAGTGGGCCAGGATCATGAACACGTAGACCCCTGAAGTGAGATATTTATGGTTTTTTATAAGATCACAAAGAATTTAAGATTGGCTACCCATAGTAGCTGTACATGTAGGCAACGGTCATAGATTCTGCATCATCATATCATATGATCTTATCCTACTGCGCATTATTCTATCCGCGTGCTCATTCTCTGGCCATTGATTTACACGTGTCATCAGAAACAAGATGCCACATTTCATCTGTATACCCCCATATGCAACTGGACCACACCCCACAGAGGAAATAACCCATTCAAATGTTAAGTTACTTTCACAAACTTTATGGTACTCTTTCAAAAAAAAAAACTTTATAGTACAAAATTTCAAAAAAAAAAAAATTTATAGTACAAATATAGTTATTATAATAAATTGACATATGAATGCGTCATGTGCCAAATCTGAAGCCTTTGGGGTCGTAGTCATGCGAGATGATATTGATCTGTTGGAAGATGTGTCATGTCCTCTTACATCAACCATATAATTTTAGCATAGAATTGAAAATTTTGCTATGACCCTACAAATTCAGAATTTTAATATTTAAAATTCTAACCCTAATATACCTATTATAATAAAGATCGTGTTAAAAAAGCCATCCGTGTATGATGTATGCGTTTCCTTCAATTTAGGAAATGTTGTAAGCTTCTAGGATAATTTTATCATCAACGGTTCTGTTTCTATAACCTTTGATTTGATTGGTTGTACTGAAGTTTTTCGGACTTACCGTGGATCTTTCAAATGTGCTTTTGCTATTCCTTTAGAGATAAGTTATATTTTTGAGACAGAGATGATTGTTACTATTCATATCATTCAGTATGTTTGGACATATCGTTGAATGAAGTTTTGATTAAAAAATGATTCAGCTTACATAATTTCGTTTCTTTTTGCTCATTCTTCTAAGGTTCTTTGTCGTTGGAGACCAATTTTGGAAGATATCTTTCTTATCTGTAAGATATAGATTTCAATATAACTCACATTTATCATGAGGAAAATTCGGCTACAAATGTTATAGCTTCTCACTTTGCTTCTTTTTTCGACTCCTGTTTTTCTAAGTTTTTTTCTCTTTGATAATTTACTTGACAAACGTCATTATCTGTTTCACTAGTCATGGTTATAGAAGTGAACACTCTTTTTTCCTTATTATGGTCCGGTTCTATTCCTTTAAGACTAATCTTTGCTTCTTTTAAGTTTTATGTCTTGCTTTTTCTTTTATTTTTCTTTTTACCTTTTAACAAAATATTGACTTTGACTAACAACCTTATATTTATATATATTAGTCATCCGTGTTGGTTCCTCTTTTACGGGTGTGCTCTAATAGTTTATGAGTGATGTCTATGAGTGATGTCTTGCCATCCCTAATTTGGTTGGGCTATTGGTGTTTGTATGTTTGAGGTTCCTAAATTTGAAATTATTTTAATAAATGTCCAGTATTTCAAAAAAAAAAAAAAAAAAGTCATAGCCTACTACTATCTACTACCTTGAATTAACGAGTCTTTATTCAATTTGATAATGATCTAAGTTTGAATAGTTTTATTTTTATATGATAGATGATATTAAAAAAAATGGAATATAATCTAGTTACAGTAATCTAGAGTTCTCATGGAAGCTGAGACCTCAAGTTTAAATTCTTCATTTTCTTATATTATTATAATAATAATAAATAAATAAATACAAAATAAAAAAAATACACAATTATAACATAATACACTTTAGCGTTCAAAATATTATAGAAAATACTAGAGAATTGGTGTCACTGTCCACTGTCCAGTGTGTTAAGAGGGGGACACGTGCCCATCCTGAATTTTTTAAAATTTTCAATATGTTTTTTCTTTTTTTTTTTCATTTATTACTTTTTACAAAAGTTTTAATAGATTTTTTTATATATAATCCTAAATATCTTAATTATAAAAACAAACTGTAGATTTATCTTTTTATTAATTTTTATTTTTTTCAATTCTTATCTTTATTAATTTTTATTTTTTAACATTTTAAATTTTTATTCATATATTTACTGATATTTGTTATATATTTATAATAATAATAATGATATATCATATAAAATAAATGTAAATGAATTTTTAATTTTTATTGAAATAATAATATCATGTTACAAATGCAAATATTGATATCTCTAACTTGATTTGAAAATCAAATCAATAAATCCTAAAATTTTAAATTTTAATTTGTTACATATAATTTCTCACTGTACAATCATCAATTCATTTTTATTTCTTATTTGTTCTCTTTTGACCATAAAGATATGTTATGTTATGTTTATTTGACGTTGATTTCTAGTAAAAACTTAGTTTCTAATTTGAACATAAAATTTACTTAATTTGATTGCTAATGGTTATAAGGTAATCACAAATCAATAATTTCCTCTTTCTTTTATATGGATTATCAATTAGTAATATAGATCATCAATTAGTAAAAATGCTATTCCACTATTTTTTATACCTTAAAATTTGAGATTTTTAAATCGTAAGATTATATATATAGTATATATGATGCTAAAAATGTACATATAATCCTTAATATTTGATTACTCTTCTCCAGTAGTATTTAGATATAATGGTGCGCTTATTTCACTTGTAGGAATCGAAATAGAAATTAGAATAATCTGGAATCGAAATAAAGTATCGGAATCAAAATAAATTATTTACTTCAACTGCATGAATCGGAATCAAAATCAGTAGTATTCTCATTAAACTATTTACTTTACTTTGAAATCAAATAGATTAATTATAAGTTACAAAAATGCATTTAATTAAAATTATGGATTAATTATAATATTTTGTAATTTTTTATTATAATATGCAATTTTTTTAATATCAAATAAAAAATTGTATATTATAATAAAAAACTGATATTATTTTAAGAGTTAAATACACAAAACCCCTTTGAGGTTAAGTCAAATACACACATATTAATATTTTGTTTTTTTGTACACAATACCCCTTCATTCTTCTTTGATAATTAATCATCAATCATTAATATGTGTATATTTGACTGTTAATGAGGGGGTATTATGTACAAAAAAGTAAAATATTAATATGTGTGTATTTGACTTAACCTTAAGAGGGTTTTGTGTATTTAACTCTTATTTTAATGGTCCACTAACCTAGTGTGTAATTTTTATTATAATATGTAATTTTTATTTTCAATATCAAATAAAAAATGCATATTATAATAAAAAAATTACATATTATTGTAATAGTCCACTATGATAATTAAGAAATTTGTGATGAAAAATCAATGGTGTGTAGTTTTTAATTATAATATACAATTTTTTTAAATATCAAATAAAATAGTTTTTTTTTTTTTTTAAATGACATAAAAGACTTTTTATTTTTACAAAGAAAATAATAATGAGATTCCCAAGTAGTTTGAGGAAAATGAGATTTTCATTCTAAAATCCTAAATTGATATGTGACCTATACTTTTATTTTCATTACGGAATATATTTTAAACAAGTAAATACTATTAATCAATATCATTCTTCATTTTTATTTTTCAATCTATGAAATAAATACATCATTAAGAATTAAGAATTATGAAATAGTCCGTACTTAAAATTGTAAAGAGTAGGCAACATCAAAAGGAAAAAATCAACTCTCAATACTGATAAAATATGGAGATATTGACTCATTAAACGTTGCATATTACTAAATAGATACATTGACTGTTTCAAAAAAAAAAGAAAAAATGATGCGGTGACACATATCACGTGATATGTTGATAGTGCTTCGTGTCACCTCCAATTTCATTGTCAATACTGTATGCCCAACGGCTGATTAAGTTTACAAGCGTGAGCGAGCTGGGAGTGCTATCAACAGGTAGGCAACAGCGTCACCACAGGAGCAGTGGCTTCTCTTGATCGTCAATTTTTAGAGCATACAAGAACGATGATTTATTTCCAAAAAAAAAAAAAAAAAAAGGAACGATGATTGAAGAAGAGAAAAAAGAAAAGCATCGGCCAACCTGGAAATTAATAACACTTGTAATGAAGAGAGTCGCAATGACCGACAATGAAAGCAATGAATGCGAGACGAGCACGTCACCAGCTACCAACTCTTGTGAAAACGACGTACCCTGATCGTCCACGTTTCACTAGCCCACATTGACATAAATGTGCTAAGGGGTTGACAATACAGCACGTGTGCTTTACATAGCAGGAGGTCTAGAAAGAGAATGACTTTTTGGGATCCCTTAAAAGATAATAGCTGGGGAATCTGCAGTGCACAACTACAGCTTCAGCGGACATTGATTCTTTTTCTTTCTTTTTTAATATATTTTTTAATTAAGGAAAAGAATTATAGAGATAAAAGTGGGGATGAAAAACTGAAAAAGGCAGGGGATGGTCTTGTCACGAGTCATGAATGACTAAATAGTATTCCAATGGATTGTACCGTTCAGGCAGTCAATTGGGTGGACCACCGGTGAAAAGGGCCTGATAGAGGACTTCTCATTACATTTTTTTTTTTTTTAATTTCATTTCTCCTATTTTATCAAAATTGTATGGTACTCAAACTTCGTTTACATGCTTGCGATTTTTCATTCCATAGTTTATTCTTTATTGTCATACATTGTAACATCGACCACACAATTAATGTTCAATAGATTACATACAATAACATTATTGTTGCATGATATATGAACTTACTAATGGGACCAAGAACATGATATATGACTTGTTAAAAGAAAATTCTCAATTTAGGAGTGGATTACATGACCTTACCCTAAAAACATATAGGAAGTAGGGGGCCTATCATATACATGTGTTATATGGAAATTTATATAGAATCTTATGTGGATCCGCCCTATGTCTTCATCTAAAATGGGCCCCCAAGGTTTGCAGCTCTCCGCTTCGCCTATGCTCAACCCACAAATAACTTATATGTAAAGAAATAATATTTTTTTGTTTACTATTTAGGTCATCATTAGAAAGGATAGTTCATCATCACAAAGGACATTTTATTTTTAAGTACACTATAAAGATTTAATTTTTTTAATTCTAAGTCTAAAGTTGGCACAGATGTTGATTGAAGTGTAGCAGAAAATTCATGAATATGTAGTTGAATGTGTCATGAGCTGTTAAGTACAGTTAAAAGAAGAGAGGCAAAAGCCGATGGACCGTGGACAGTGGCACTACCACTCCCTCAACAGATAAGGAGGAGCCTGAGAATGTCATAGAGAAAGGTCCATTTCAGAGTCAGTCAATCTAACACAAAGTTTTATTGACCACTCAATATGTGTGTAGTATCACTTTCTCAGTCCATCCATCTTCTTGATACAACATTTCAACCTTTATTTCAGTGACCCGGCACATCTGCTTGCTTAAGTTATGGGGCACGCTTCCTCCAGTATGCCTGTACCAAGCTATCCAATATTAACTAAAAAATCATGCACGTTTGTGAAAAACTACTATTTCTTATTACCTTATAATATATATTTATGAGACCACTTTTAATTTCTCTTCTTTTTTAGTTAATTAAGTTACAATTTAGCATTAATTCTTTTATTGAGAAATTTAACATTAATGTTTTATAATCCAAAAATTTGTATCGAAGAATTAATTTAACTAACAAATCCTCTTACATTCATAATTACAAATCATATGTTAAATAGTTTTATACTTTAAATGTAATATAAAATCTTCCTACATATATAAAAGCCTCTTTCTTTTTCTAAAAATTTATTAGCTGTATAGTTTGAATATAAAATATTATCAAATTAAATGAATATTTTTTGTTTTTAAATCATATTAAAAATTATAATAAAAACGACTTTTGAGATGCAATAAAACTGTGTATAAAATTTTTTAAAATTGCATCTTTGAGATGATGGTTTTCTTGCATGGAATATATGCAAAATTCTTTATATTTTAGAGAATGTCACAATATACAAATTTCGAAGAAGATTAGTAAATTTTTATTTTTCTTTTAGTTTGAAACATTGTGACAAGTGTCGATTTAAGATTATATGAGAATTGTTTTCTCCAATTAAAGAGTTGCTTGGCAGCCATTCTTCATTGAAAGAATATACCGCAGACATATCCTTTTATGTCAGAGAAAGAGAAGAACCAAGAGAATATATTTATATTTAAATTTCTATCAGGTTCTTAATTAATTATTGTTTCGTTGTCAAATGTTTCTTGATGTTCACACTGTAATTAATAAATAAATTGAAAGAAAATTTCAACCTAAGACATTGGCTTTGGATACCTAACTTCTCCAGGTGGGTACCTGTCTAGCTGAGAAAATTTTTATTTGCTTTTTCAGGGTGAGCAATGTAAACAAGCAAGCTTATTGCTGAAATTAAGCGTGATCTAAGTAATTAAGATATACTAAAACTTTAAAATAAGTTTTGAATTTTGGGCCGTCAATTGTTAATTACCTTGCGGTGTCGTGGAAGCACACACAAATAGCCTTGGTTCACAACCAAGGTTTGACATCTCACTGCATTATTCAATAAAAATTGGATTTTTTCTTAAATATATGAGTTTTTTCTGATCCTAATGTAGGTGATTCTTAGTCATATAGGGGCCATTGATCAGGGTTATACCGTTAGAATTTTATCAATCTGATATCGGTTGTCTCCTGAATTAGTCTTGGTATCTAAAAAAAATTAAAAAAAAAAAATTTGAATTTTGCGCCTTTGAATGTTTCCCTAAACAGCGCACCAATTTTGTTGAGAAGGTTCTTTTTTTTTTTTCGAAACTTTGTTGAGAAGTTAAGAGTGACAGATTTCAAAAGCAATATAGTTTCAAAAGTTTGACCAAACTAGTCAAAGATATGGATCCACAAGTCACTCAATTTGTTCCCCAGAGCGGCAAGTAATTGGTTTTCCAACAGGACACTTTACAGCAAAAATAAATAAATGAATTGTGGCTACCATTATCAAAGGATTGAGAGTTTGACCAATTTTCATTAATTTATTTCATTTTTATTTTTGGTCAATGTGTGATTTTAGGTACCACTAGCATGTTGATTTGTAAGGGTCTTTTGATCTTTGACCGGGAGGCTTAGTCCATCATTTTGTTGTTTGATATAAAGAAAAAGCATGATTAATAGCCAAGAAATGCACAAAGAAAATGACTCAAAGAGATTCATATCTATTGATTGAGAGTCACCTACTATCCACACGTCCAATCTCTCTTTATCTCACTTTATCTATACACATACATGTATATATATTTCATCGATGTAAATTAATCGATCTTGAAAAAAATTTTTAACCAATCTTGACTTAAAAACACTTTATACACCAAGTATTGTGTTCAAAAATAGTACCTAAGCTGCAAGTCCATAACTGCCCAAAAGACCAGTAAACCCAAAAGCCCAAAAATAAGAATAAGGGAATATAAAACTCATTACTCAAAGACACATCAGTAGTGCAACAAATTAAATAACGCTAAGGCATCAAGTGACACAAGTCATTTAGGTCGCATGAAAAGCAGTTCAAATTGTAGTGATATAAGCAATTCATAAACATAATCAACTCACAATTTTCTTTAACAACACAGAATTTCAAAAACGGTAAAATTCTTATTTTACATAGAAGATCAATCCAAATAGGAAGTTGTCAGAATTATATTTTAATTCGAATATAAATGTATTGATTGCAGTTTGATTCAAATATAATTATGTAAATTTTAAAAAAAAAAAAATCTTAATCTTTTCTATATTCTAGTAACCAATTTGTATGTAAACAAGAAACTTTATTAGTATAAAATGGATCCTTCACATATACAAAGGACATGCTCAAAAGTTCATACATTGTCATCAATAAAAAGTCATAAAAATCCTAAAAGAAACACTACTAAATATAGTGTTCCCCTTTAGCAACAAAATAACTGTTAATGTAAGCATTATATATAAGACTTTGGTTATGTGGTTATTTTATTCATAGGACTTTGGTTATTTGATTATTTTCTTTTGCATTATTACTGCTTATTTATTCTTATCATTAAAACCTTTATGTCAATTTCATTCAACCGCTTATTTTTTACACAATTTACCATATTCACATTAATTTGGATGTTAATTGATTTTTGATGTCAACACTAAAATCTCTTTACATTACACATTTTGCATTGTATTTTCCTTTTTAATAGATATCTATCAAATAAAAAAGTACTTTAAATAATTTCTTTTACATAAAAATAATAGTTATGAACAATATTTTTTTATATATCAAAGATACTTTTGAAAGGCTAAATGCATGAATTTTTTAAGTTGAATACATTTTTTCTATGAATAAAAGCTTACAATAATATCAATTAAGATCTAAGGAATTAAATGAATTATAGGTAAAAGAAAGAAAGAAAGAGAATGATCAGGAACAAGCAATTGAAGAAGATAATGTCCTTATCAATATTAAGTAGGCAACTTAAAATTGTTGATGCCAACTAATGAAGTATTAAAAGGTTTTCTTAGTTTGAATGAAATTTTATAAAAGAATCAATTAAGATCTAATTAAAGGAATTATAGGAAAAAGAAAGAAAGAAAGAGAATGATCAGGAACAAGCAATTGAAGAAGATAATGTCCTTATCAAGATTAAGTTGGCAACTTAAAATTGTTGATGCCAACTAATGAAGTGTAGAAAGGTTTTCTTAGTTTGAAACTATGTGTATGGATAAGTGAAAATCTTTGTCAGGGGAATTTCAAGATGTATCATCCTAGTTGATTTGACTACTTGTCTTTATTAATGTGACATTTTATCAACCATTTCTTTCAAAGTTTTGTGTCTTTGAAAGGTCAGTCTCATCATGCCTGTTCCAATCACTAGTATCTTAACTCTTGGGCTAATCATTCCAAGACAGATTTGGCTTAAGCAAATGTCACGTTAAACTCAGCTGGTACATTTATTTTGCAAATTATGTGACAATTTTAATGAATTCAAAGTGTGTTTTAGATAAGATAGACTACAAATTGTTGTTATTCTTGCAAATCCCTGAAAAAGTTTTATGATTAAAGATAACATGAGTCACATCAAATTTCCCCCATTTATCACTCATTATTAAATATAGAACTTGCACATAGTCATTGGGTTATCGATTGTGTAGCAAAGAAATAATGATACCCATAAATATAAATTATACATCCATATTTTAATAGAACTTTTTATTACAAAAATATCCTTAAACAAAAAGATTATTAAGGATAGATTAATCCAATAAAAAATAAGTCAGTAGTTACTGATTATTACACCATAATTTTGTTCCAACTATCAAATTAAAGAAAAAGTAAACGACAATGAGTTATGTTAGAGAACTCTAAGTGTAAACCATATTCATTTGTTTTAATTCATACTTGTTTTATTACAGTATAGAGACAATGGGTATAAAGAAAAAGAATAATGTTGCTTTGTCCAAATTTGGTGCCAAATGATGCGACAAATTAAAAAATAGAGGACTAACTCAATTAAAATTAATAAAATAAAATTTGATTAGATAATCCTACTTTTTAGATACCACGTCATGAGAGTAAAATGACATTACTGAAAAAACCTTGGATTCACTTTTATCCCACATCATCCAAGATCCCTTGTTGATTTTTTGGTTGTCATTCACTTACCGAGATGAAATTCTCTCACAGTCTTTATTATTTACCTTGACTTTTTATAAAGAAATAGGAGTTTGAGTGCTAGGAGAGAATCATACCTCTCATTTACCATCTCTCTACAATACTCCATTTTCATCTTCAATGATAGTTTTAAACCGTGGCACTTCTATTTAGACAAAATTAGGTTTGTTGAAATTGGCTGTTTTATTAATTGGGTTGGGTTTACTTATATAATAAATAAATTCATTCTCGTAATGTTAGTTTGGAATTTAAAAGAGTGCTTATAGGATAATAATTAAAATTTTAAATTTTACTAATGTGTGAACTTATAAACTGAATGCATATATATATATAGTGAAAATAATACATTCAACCTATACGACAATTTGAAAAAATAAATTTAGTAAGTAGTATAAATATTTTAACTCCGATAAGTACAATAAATGTTTAGTTGGAGTTATAACATTTATCCTACTTTGTGAATTTTTCGAGTTTTGGTATAGGTTGAATGTATTATTTTTTTTTAAAAGGTTTTCATTGAATTAAAAATTTAAAGTGAGATGGGAATAATATATTTATCTATATGATATGATTAATTAATCATATATTACTTTCATATCATATAATATATCATGAGAGGATACATCAAGCACACCATCGGAATGCCCACCACACGCGATATTTTTTTGTGCAAGAGAGGTGCCAACCAGACTCGAAGAGCCTTCAAATCATTGTCAATTAGTGACAAAAAAATCTTCGTTAGAGATACCGGAGTGACGAAAATGTTCATTCCTTTTGCGGATACCGCACCTCTAATCAATCATATTCATTTATATATTTCTATTCAAAACACTTGATGATTAGAGTGCAAATCAGGTCTCCATCACTTTTTAAAAGGCAATAGCTCTCTGTAAATGGGGACTCTCCTCACTCATAAAGATCATTACATTCTTGATAGGATTTCTAGATTATATTTCAACTATTACCAGTCTGGAAGATTAGCGATTGGCTGAGAAAACAGATATGAATTTGAGACCTCAATAATGATTTTAATTAAAGCAGCCCAACAATGGACTTATAATGACCAAATATTTCTTGAAAGGAAACTTTTATTTCCTTTTCTGTTTTTTTCTTTCTCATAAATTTTCAACTGCATTGCCTCCACGGCTCCACCTCAAATAAAAATCAAGATTTTCAACCAAAATAAGTTTCTGCATTTGCAGATTTTAATAGATCTTATTAACCATAGATGATTGTATTAGTATTGATTAATTACCAATAATTAGTATTAAATGTGTACAACAGAACAAGTAAAACCTAAGGTCGGCAGAAAATTCAAGTCACCAGAATCACAAAGTGGGGACTTAGCTTTCCAAAACTATACAATATATATGGAGTACCTTATATAAAAAAAAAATATTAATAAAAAAAAAAAAAAAAACCAACTATATATGGAGTCTTTATCGTAACAACGTGTGGAAAAAAGAAAGGAGACAGAGCTGTTTTAGATACCATCTCCAAGGTCAGTTTTACAAGATTGTTGTGTAACATCAATATCATATAGATTTCATAGAACAATGACACATTAGATGGAGAAAATCTTTACTCTCTTTCTATGTGCTTAAAATAACTGGAGTTAAATGAGTACTGCTGAGAACTAAACAGAGAGACTGAGACAGGGACCCGTAAAAACTAAGAATTGGTAACAGCCATTTTGGACCTGCAATTGCAAGGAAATGTTCCTTACATCAACCTTATTATCCTCTAATAAGAATATTTGATGTAATATAAATTTCTATTAATTGTAACATAAATTTACAAGGGAAGAGTGGAATATTACAGAAGCAGAGTCCTTCTCAGCCTACGAAGAGGTTTTAATGAAACTAAAATTAACTGAATTTATATATATATATATATTTTTATGTCTTTGTAATGTTCTCATGTTAGAACGTTGTTGGCACCGAATGTGCTTCCTGAATATTTGTTTTTGAGATTTGGACAATTCATCTCACAACTTGAACTAAAAATATTAGTTCGATGATCTGGTAAATAAATAATGAAAAATTGAATAAGTGGTCCTATAATTTAGATGTACATGAAATTAAAATTAAGAAGTTATGAATCATGTAAAAAAAAAAAGGGTCCCCACAAAGAAAGAAGAAGTTTCCAAAGGTAATGATTTCGAATTGTTGATTGAAGTCGCTTGAGAAGTGGAGATGTTAACACATTCAGAGAAGAGACTGTTATTGTATCTCAAATGGGTCTAAAGCCGGACTAGTTGGATAAAGACTAGATGCCGTTTCCAAATACAAGCCATGATTGGAAGGCCATCCTAACGCCACAAACACACTCATTCTTGATCATGGATTGGGGGCGCACATCATTTTCCTTAAAATACACAAATTTATTTATTAGCTTTTTTCTTTTCTTTTCTCTTGAGTATTTTGCCTTAAGTTTAGTTAAAAATAATAATAAATTGGTATAGCCCTATCTTCAATGAAATGGTTCAAAAATTTGAGGACAATAAAATGAAGGGCGAGGGCTTAAACCACCCAACTATTCATCATGTTGAAGTTGTTTCTAGAATTAGATGATGAGTACTGTTCATTATATTAAAGACATCTATAGAGTTTTTGTTTTTTAGGGAACATGGTATAATCAATCCCATATGAAACACTTAAATGTAGACAAATGAAAAGAAACACCTAATCGAAAGCTTAGTGTGACCTCGTCTCCCTTCTAAGCTTTTGAAATCATTGAATACTTACTTTTATACAGTTTGCTTATTAAATATTTGATCTTCTCCAAGTATATTAGTCTATTTACTGATATTTTTATGCGACTATAGTAACTAAGTACTATAAACGTTTTATACAAGGTGATTATTGTATGATTTTATGGTTGGATTTGATGAGATAACCAAATTTGTCTTTAATTGTTTTTTGTTGAGAACCTAATTTTTGATCCAACAACATACCTATCTCAGCCCAAAAATCATAGCAAATACAAGATAGATAATGAATCAATCGTCTCATCAGAATACACAAATTGATCCTCTAAAATCAAGTCAATGAATTGACCTAACCCTAGTCCAAGCAAGAATATCCGGAAAAGCTGAAATAATGAATCAAATTATAAAATGACTTAAATTTTAGCTCAAATGATCCTAAGTGAATCTACCAATAAAAGACATAAGTATAGGATCTTATTAATTTCTCCAAAGAAAAAACATACTTAAACTTTAAAGTGTCATGACTGTTTATAGCCTTAAAATTTCTTGAGAACAAGACTTTTCTAAAAAGAAATAATAACTAAAAAGAAAAAGTAGCAAACTATAAAGGAAATAGTATTAAATAGTTAAAGAAAACCTAAAAGTAAATAAAATATAGACCTAAAATAAAGAAATATCAATTCCTCAAAGGAAATAATATTAAATCCTAAAAGGAAATAATATCAAATCTTAAAAGGAAATAATTCTAAATTAATGATAAGAAATAAAATAAGAAATAATAAAAAATAAATCCTAATCAACTTAGAAAGTCTAATTGTACTTATTAAGCCAAAATCCTAAATTAGGTCGTCATTGACCCTTCTTCAACCCATATAGATCTACGGAGGTTTTTATCATTTGTCCGCTCTTCAAGAACACCCTTGTCCTCAAGGATAGGATCAATCGGGCACATGTCTCGCTTCTCATTAGCTTCACAATAAGTAGCGTTAGCATCTAATTCATCCGAGTCCACTGTTTCCACTTGAGATAACCTAATATCCATACTTGATGGTATCTTGCGTCTAAACCTTCTTATATCATCCATCCATTTAGCCAACCTAACAGCCCATACAAGAATCGTAATGTTCCGAAACCAATTAGCTTTACTCTTCCTTATGCTCCATGTATAAAAGTCCGCATCGAACATGCACCTCACAACCTCCGACCATAATGGAGGCTTTGATAGATCAAGAAGATTCCAACCAAAGCAATGCATAAGTTGTGCTACTATTCGCCTAACCACAATGAGACCCAATTGCATTACAACAGAACTTCTGTGGCCAGAACTAAATAAGATGAATTGAAAGTCTCAGCCACGAAGATCAATATAGTACTCTGTTTCAAATTCCCAAATATTAGTGTGGATTATGGTGGCAGCATTTGCCCTCTTAACCACGACTTGCCTCTTATTAGTTAATACAGCTTTGTAAATAAAACCATTACTTCCATTTGACCAGCCAATGTTCACAAGCCATCGACTTGCTACATAGAGTAAAAGCCTATTGGTTTCCTTTGTTGACCCAATAACCTCCTTCAATGTGAATTCATAACCAGCCTGTTTTAATTCATGATCGACTTCTTTTGATAATCGACGTTAAGCCTCTGATTGTATAATTGCTACCTTTCATTTTTTTTTTTTCCATTTATTCCTTTTCCTTAATGTTGTTGGCATCGGTTCCTCAACATTATTCTCACAAATGTCACCAAAATTGTCTAGCAAAAACCATCAAAATTTAACTTTCCAAATGATAAGCTAGTTTCCATCTTCTTTGACATGACAACATTAACAACAGACTTTGTTACGGCATTAGCAACATCAGATGTAAACCTAGTTCAGGTGATTGGTATCAAACTAAGAACTTGATGACACTTATACAGAAATGGCCTGGTTCGAGGGGAGGAGACACGAAAAAAATCCGTAAGAACCTTGAGAGTTGGGTCAACTCAAAACGGACAGTATGGTTGAGTTGTAGGGCTATCCTAGAATCTCTTGAGAGTTGGAGACCCAGGAAAGGGGGTAGGCCGCAACAGTAATGCTAAAGAAATCTATAAGGGCTTTCAAAATTGGGTCAACCCAAAAATAGATAGTATGGTTGAGTAATGGGTCAGCCAACGAATACCTTGAGGCCCAAACTCGAAGGTAGCTCAGGTTAGGTCACTACAAACCTAGTTTCTCTTGAGCTAGTGCTCACAGTCGAAGACTCACAAATGTTATTAGAGTTGGACCTTGGCTTTTGCCCATTAAGGGACATCACAACATCACAAGTCATAAGTGATAGCGAAGTCTATAGTCTTTCAGAACACGATTACTAACACGGGGGAAGCATTCCTAATAAAGACTGTTGTTGTATATTCGATTCAAGTGATGTACCCATTAACTAGTCTCTCTCATACTTAAATACACTAATGTCTAATACCTTATTTTTATCAACATCTTTGTTCCAACCCATGCGCTTAGATTTCTCTTGTTATAGACGAGATTGCTGCTGCTTAATATCTTTTTCCAAGGAAATTTGGTGGTTCGATGAAGCATTCTTGTTACTATGATTTGGGTGATCATATAGAGGACTCTGTGTCGCATAAGCTCTTGTTGAAAGTGGTGATGCTTGAGGTTAGTTCTAGACTTTTTCTACGGATTGCTAAACTTTGTGTCTTGAGACATCCAAATTTTTTTCTGTAGCACTCTTAGATTGCCTTTGTTGAGCATGAACATCATCTCTCTTATTTGCTACCTTTTCATCCAATCTTTTCTCTATCCATTTGGTGGATCTCTAAATTTCTTCAATAGTCATTGACAATTGCGTCATTGAAGTAGCTACTTCCTCTAGCGTCTTAGTAGTTCTTAATTGACTCTCCTCAAAAGCTTTGAATCTTCCAATTGCCATGTTTCTCAACAATTTTTTTCCAAACCTCTCACTAATTTTTTTATTTTTCACACACCCTAACCAAATTTTTTTTAACACTTTAAATGAATTTATTTTTTTTCTCAAACACTCTCAATGAAACCTTCCAATGAAAGTATCATCAGATTTCTCTCAATGAAATAATATCAAATAATTAAAAGAAACTTAAAAGGAAATAAAATCTAGATCTAAAAGTAAATAATATCAATTCCTTAAAAAATAATATTAAATCCTAAAAAAATAAAGTCTGAATTGGGAATAGTCCCTCGGACTGTGCCACCAGTATTATATCCCGGTTAAGGTCCCGGATGCCCCATGAGTTTGTCCCAGATACAATTATTGTACTAAAAAAAAAAAAAAATAAAGTCCTAAAAGAAACAAAAACAAATACTAAAAAGAAATCATTCTAATTAATAAAAAGAAATAAAATAGGAAGTAATCAGAAATAAATCCTAATTAACTGAAAAAGTAAAATTCTAATTAAACTTATTAAACCAAAATTCTAAATTAAACTAATTTCCCGCCCTTGACCCTTTTTTGACTCGCATCGATTTACAAAGGTTCTCATTATTTTCATTAATATTTTATACGGTTATAATTATTTTTTGTAACGTCTATCTACCCAAAAGAGATAAAAACAAAATAATAATAAAGTGCATCAATACACTAAGTTTATATGATTGAAAATTTATATAATAATTAATGAATTTGGATTCTCTCTTAACATGTGTTTATAACTAATTTGTCTAATCTCATGATATATAAATATTACAATCAATAAATAATTAAAATATAATTATTTATTATGTTTATTTTTTCAATAATCAATTACATATTAAAAAAATTAAGAAAAAATTCAAATCAGAAGAGTACGTAGATCCCATTGTAATACCATGCGAATAGGTAGGCGTGATGTCCAAGCATCTTTAACTAAGAGAGTATGCAAGCCGGCCCTAGGTCAAAACACTCTAGACTGGTTGAGATTGCAATTAGTTGACTAGTATGGCCCACGAAATTCTACAACTGGAGAGACGCAAGGACATGGGACCCCACAGAACCCAAACCCAAATCGAACATTTATTTTATATTTTCTTGGTTTTCAAAAATGAAAAACGGTGTTAGATTATTTTATTATTTTTTAAGAAAAAGGAGACGAAAAATCAAGGTAATTTCTCTCTCTCGAAAGCATAAATGCACAGCAAGCCAGATGGCTCCGCTAGTGTATATATATAGCGAGGTAACGCGTCTGCTTTCCCAGTCACATACATGCATTAGCAAGCAAAATCCTCAACAATTTTGCCCTTCTAAAAGCATCATCACCTCTCCTAAAAAATTGTTGTCATCTTCTTCTCCTTTAATTTCTCTCTTTCTTTTACAAGAAAACCATGGTGGTTCTGTCACAGCCAGCATTAGAACATTTCTCTCTAATCAAAGCATGCAAGCCGACCAGCTTGTCATGTGGAATTCCAGTAATAGACCTCACAGACCCTGAAGCCAAGAACCATATAGTACGGGCCTGTGAAGAATACGGGTTCTTCAAGGTTGTCAATCATGGGGTGCCATTAGAGTTCATGGCCAAATTAGAAACTGAAGCTGTCAAGTTCTTCGGCCTCCCTCAATTTGAGAAAGACAAGGCTGGACCTCCTGACCCTTTTGGCTATGGCAGCAAAAGAATTGGCCCAAATGGTGATGTGGGTTGGATTGAATATCTCCTCCTCAACACCAATAATCGAGTCACCTCCAACAAAACTCTTCCCATTTTCGGACACTCACAGATTTTCCGGTATAAAAATTTCACCAGAGAAAGGCCTCTTTATTATTATAATTAATATCAGCCTTCTATGTGTAAATTTATAATACAAAGTCTTATTGTTTAATATAAATATTTTATGGTCCAGGTCTGCCGTGGATGAGTACATATCGGCAGTGAAGAAAATGGCCTTTGAAGTGCTGGAATTGATGGCAGATGGGCTGAGAATACAGCCAAGGAATGTACTGAGCAGGCTGTTGAAGGATGACAAGAGTGACTCGTGTTTCAGGCTGAACCACTACCCACCATGCCCAGAGTTGCAAGCATTGAATGGTAGGAATTTGATTGGATTTGGAGAGCACACAGACCCCCAGATAATTTCTGTGCTAAGATCGAACAACACATCAGGACTCCAAATCCTTCTCAGGGATGAAACTTGGGCTACAGTCCCACCTGATCATACCTCCTTTTTCGTTAATGTTGGTGATGCTTTGCAGGTATCCATACAAACCTTATTAAATAAAATGTCCTTTTAGTCCTTCTAATTTTTCTATTGATTTTAAATGGGTATTTTCCTTCTTCCATTTCTTTATTAATTTGAAATGGTTTTTTTTTTTTTTTTTTGGCTAATTTGGGATTCGATTTTGGTGCAGGTGATGACTAATGGGAGGTTCAAAAGTGTGAAACACAGGGTGTTGGCTGACACAAAGAAATCAAGGCTTTCAATGATATATTTTGGAGCCCCTCCTCTGAACGAAAAGATAGCAACTTTACCAAAGCTAGTGGAAAAAGAAGAAGAAAGCTTGTACAAGGAGTTCACCTGGTGTGAATACAAGAAGTCTGCTTACAAGTCAAGGTTGGCCGATTATAGGCTCGGGCTCTTTGAGAAAACTGCTGCCCATTGATGTGGCCGAAATCCCCCAAGTTAGATGTTTCAGAGTTTTGTCGAAGCTTAAAATAGGTTTGCAAAAGTTGACTGAACTTGCCATAGATGGAAAGCAAATAGGTTGTACTTTCGATTTTGCTTTTTTTTTTTCCCCTTGTTTTAATGTAGCAACAACTTTCCTTGTACTCTTAATGCAAGTTTATCATTATCTATGTCACCATAGTACTCTCCAAATTTTATGTCAGATTTCCTTAAATGCCCATGGTAAAAAAATTTTATTACTTCAATACCCATAAAAGTGTTTGTGAAGATAAAGTTCTCTTAACTATATGGCATAAACTTTTTTTCAATGTCCATTAATGGACAGTCACTATATGATAATAATTTTAAAGTTTAGGTCAAAGTAATAATGTCCTTTGTACAATTTTGTTTGAGTGTGATGTCCTTGTGTTTTTTTTTTCTTTGATAGATTTCGTCCTTCGGATCCTTTATATGGCTTCATTTATCTCTAGCTGTTCTTGCTTTCACCCTTTTTTTTTTGCTGTAGAATTGTATTTTCCTTGAAATTTTTCATTTTCAAAAAGTGAACAATTTACATATAATTGTTGGTGAAAAGTTTACGTAGATAAACGTATCGGTTTATAAGGGTTTATTTCAAGTTTTACAAGCATTTAAATTAAAAAATCTGCCAATAGTCACATTTTTGCAATCATTAATATTAACATTTATTACAGACTCTCTCTTAGTATAATAGATTTGTACCTTCTCATGCCTCTCACTTCTAACAGATTTAAGGTTTAATGTCCATCAAAGGTATATTATAATAATATTTTTTTATTAACTTTTTTTTAAAATTATTTAGTTTGATTGTCTCCATGAATGTTTTATAGATGCACTTTTGACATTTTATTTTAAAAGTTAAAAAAAGTAGTTTTTCTATTTTCGTGGGTTGTATTAAAATCATCATATTTTAATTTAAAATTTTAGTTTGCGATGCAAATGAAATGTTCCTTGAGTACTTCTGTAGTTGAAGTTTTCTTAGAAGATTTCCTATCCAAAATATTATTTCTTTAATCTAAGATAAATAAATAAAATAAATTCGTTATCATAACATACAATGAATTGCAAAAGTTTATTGGAGAATTGCTAACTTTCTAGTTACAAGAAAGGTACAATATTAATCACGAAGTGCAAAGCCAACTGGCCCCACCTATGAAAGACAAGCATGGTCATAATTACTATAAGTCTATATCCACCTCTCTGCAGCCGTATTTTATAAAACTCGGGTACTACACCGGTACTTCAATGTTGTGAATTTAATTCCACCTTTCATGTGGCAAATAGTACAACTTTTTCAGCCCTAAAATATTTGGATAATTGGTGTGTAACTTAGGCGAATTTTTATTTATTTTTGTGAGATTTTTCTATTAAATAACTATTGTTTGTATACCAAAAAACCTAATAACGTATTTTTTTTATTATTTTTAATGTACTTACATTATTATTTAAGACTTTCAATTATTTTTAAGTTTTTTTTTTCAAGGCCCACAGTATAGTGACTCCAAATTGAAACTATATGAGTGTTTTTTGTCATCAAATCATATTAAACAATAATGTTTTAGTCATTTTATTAATGATCAAACTAATCAACTTAAAATTTTAATTTAAATTTATAATTTTAACATATATGTATTTATATTCTTATAATCTAACGATGTTAAAAAATAAATAAATTTAAGGTAGATGTCAACATTAGAATTGCAAAAAATTTGTTGAATGAAAGTTGAACTTAAACTTTTAAAGTAACATAACATGGCCCTTTTATTAAATTTTAATAACTCTCAACTATCCTATATTGTTACATGTCTCATATAGTAGCATAATGCTTTTATTAATATTGATTTTTAACTCATTTAGAAAAAGATAACATTTATTTGAACATTTGAGTACAATCTATTAAGGAGTATTTTTTTTAACATAAATATGATGTAATTGAAAATTCACCAACACTAAGGAAGGTCTACTGATATTGATAGGTCTACTAAGATTTGTTTTTTTTTTTTTTTTTTTTTTTTCACTTAACATTTAATAATGTTGAATTAGATCAATTAAGAGATTTTTGTTTGTTTTTTTAAGTGGTCAAATCACTTAAAACAACCAAAAAACCACTTTAAAAAAGTTATATTTTTTAACTTTTCACTTAATACAAAATCACTAAATAATTTAATAAATATATTATTCTAAGTTTATCCTAGTTTTATATTATACAAATTTCTTTTAATGGTTTAACAAACAATATTGAAAAATAAAAACCCTAAACATCTCAACATCAAATTTTCCTATAACTAGATTACTATATTTCTCCAATCAAATTCCGATAAAAATATTTATTAATTTTCTTTATTAATCTACTTGTGGAGTAACTCATATTGTGTTTATTTGTTAAAGTTTCACTGTATTATTGGTATTTTTGGTTTATGTATATTGATAAAAATTTGTTTGTGTATAACGTAACTTCAAAATTTCTCATCTTGTTTCTCATTTTTTTTTTTTTTTTTTTTTATCTCAAAGTTTAAACAAATTATTTGTTAAATAATTTATTGTAATTGTTTGTATCCTATTAAATAAAGTTACTTGATAACTAATAGTAAAAGGATATAAATGTCAAATTACTAGTATTCAAATAATTTTAATTTTAAAAAACAAACATGATTATTATACATTCGAAGGTAAGGGGAAAAAAAAAACAAATATGTTTATTAGATTTAAGATTTTAGTCACTATTTAGTTTTCAGTCTTCAGCAGTACTATTCAGTTTTCAGACAAAAAAACAAACGACTCTTAAGATATGTCAATATTAAATATTAAGTGCAATCAAAAAGTCAATAAATAATTTTTAACTTTTCACTTAATTGCAATTCACTTAATTGCAAATCACTTAATTACATTTCAAAATTTTTATTCCAAATCTATCCTCTTCAAAATAACATATTTTCAAATTTATCCTAATTTTATATTACTCAAAATTTCTTTTCTTTTTTGTTTCTTGATACTTACAAAAAATAATTTGAAAAGTAAAAATTAAATACATCTTATCCCAAATTATCTTAGAATTGAACTAATATATTTTAATTTACAATTTAAATATTCATTTTTTTAGTTGTTTTCTTAAATATATTAATATATTTAAATATAAATATGACTAATATTACTATATTTTTTATCATATTTTAATTATGAATAAAATATTATTAATATGTACATAAAAATGTTTTAGAATTTATTAAATTATTTATTTCCAAATGTTTGTATTAAATTAATTAAAATTACATAGCAATAAATAATAAAAAGGGTATAAATGTCAACTTATTAATTTTCAAACAATTTTAGATTTAAAAAACAAATAAGTTTATAACATATTCAGAGGTAAGGAAAAAAAAAAAAAAAAAAACATGTTATTCAGATTTCATATTTCAATCACTATTAACTTTCAGTTTTTAGCAGTATTGTTTAGTTTTCAAAAAAAAAAACAAACGATCCCTACTCCAAAAAAAAAAAAAAAAAACTTTTCACATGTATTGGAAAATACAAACGGTGGGACTTAGGGTTCACAATTATAAATGAAAAATGCACCAACATCTTATGGTGTGTTTACTTCATGGATTGGGGAATGAGAACGCGAATGAGATTCATTGATAATGTTTACTTGCTTAAAATTCATTCCGTAATTGAAATGAAAATGTGAACTCCACATCAGTTTGAGATTGTAGAATAGAAATCTCATTCTCTGCAATCCACTTGGGAATCTCATTCCTATTCATTTTGTCAAGATAAAAAGTTTTTTATACCCTTCTTTAAAAATTTTTTTTTTTAAAAATTATTTTATTTGATATTAAAAAAATTGCATATTATAATAAAAAACTACGTACCATTGGTTTTTCATCACCAATTTTTTAATTATTATAGTGGACTATTAAAATAACATGGAATTTTTTTTTCTATTATAATATGCAGTTTTTTTTTTGATATTAAAAAAAATTTGTATATTATAATAAAAAATTACACTAGGTTAGTGGACTATTAAAATAATATGTAATTTTTTTATTATAATATACAGTTTTTTATTTGATCTGTATATTATAATAAAAAATTGTATACTATTATAATTAATCAATAATTTTAATTAAGGACATTTTTATAACTTATAATTAATCAATTCCGATTTAAAGTAAAGTAAACAGTTTAATGAGAATACTGTTGATTTCGATTTCGATTCTTACAGTTGAAGTAAACAATTTATTTTAATTCTGATACATCATTTTGATTCCAAATCATTCCGATTTCAAATCATTTCAATTTCCATTCCAATTCCTTTGAGTGAAGTAAACACATCATTAAATTATGAGTGTTTATGCTATTAAGGAGTGGCTTTTTCATCACATTTAAATGGCCAATTTTCTTTTATTCAAATATAGGAAAAGAAAAACAAAAAACAAAATTGATGTATTTGTACAAATACAGTTTAGGTCCAAAAACTTATTCAAACACTTTAATGTTACTTTTTTTTTTTTTTCCAAAATAGCATAAATTATACAATTAATTCATGCTGTCTTATGAGCCAAAATGAACTCATAGTGTGTTTTTGTAGGAGATTTTTATGAGTCCTTAGGAGACGGACGGAGAAAACATGGTTGCTAATTAATTAATTATTATTTATGATAAGATGTATTTTTTTTTACCATAGTTAATCCAATAGTATTCACTGTATGTCATCTACACTATTAAAATTATAGATTTAAATTATGTTTCACTTTTTAAAATCTTGAATTAATTTTAATAACTAAAAAACTTATAAATTTTTTGAAAATGATTAATCCTCCGGTAATCTTTTTATTTATTTATTTATTTTTGAATCCTCCGGTAATCTTTTTAAGGTTCTCTTATCTTGCTAATAGATTTTATTTTGTTTTGTCAATAAACAAAGGATTTTTTTTTTTTTTTCAACTTGAATGAACAAAGTCATCAAAAGGATGACAACTGATTTGACTATGGTGTCATGCTTGACATAAGAGGCATTGTCACTCTCATGGTTTTCTGGGAAGAGCAGTCCCCACTTCCCCACGCAAATGACTGATGAGAGAGACGCAGGGGCTGAGCGAAGATTCTTAAATAGGGAGAAGCTATTTACTTTTATAATCAACTCTCACTTTTAAGAGTCTGTGTTGACCAACCAACTCCACAGCCCACAAAATCAGACTCAAAATCATTCACATCTTTTCTGTTGTAACTTCAAAATTAAAGGTTTGCTTAATAAATGTCTCAAAAGTAAAGATAATGTAGTACGTTGTTATAAATTTGAATGGCTCAATGACACACAATATAAATTTTCATCCACAATATCCGATATCTAAACATAATATGAAATTGATTGTTCGATTAGACAAATAACTTACACATATTATACATAATTATATTAATATATCACTGATGTATTAGTTGTTAGGTATTCATAAGAACATGCAATGATTTTAATAATCGACAAAGTATATGCATGACAAAAAAGTGTTATAGTTTATATGATAATAAATTCTCGTACCATAAAAATAGGAAATTTTTCTTAATTAAAAAAAAAAAAATTGCACTTCATGCTAGCTAGTTTGATCAGTTATTTATTTATTTATTTTTAATATTATGCAAAAGATTTTGGATAAGATCGACATGGTGATCTCGATGGAGTTGGTTTCTAATGATAAGGAAAAGCCATGCATATAGATTGCTCTTAACAATTCTTTGATCCAATCCAGTCTTTGTATGAATTCATATTAACAATATTTTTCTACATAAATGAATGCTCATGAAGCATGTCGATAAGATTTTGTGGTGAGAATTTGTTAAGATTGTCATAACTCAAATTTTTATTGAATAATTGGCTTTAAAAGTGCAAATCGTATAACTATTATATTTTCAAAGTGCTTATGTTTCTTTACTAAGAGATTGTTTGTTTTTCCCACTTAAGACTTAATAGTGCAGAATTACACTTATTAAGTTGTTTTTTTTTTTTTTTTTGTAAGTACTCAAACCACTTAAAACTATTAAAAAACAACTTAAAAAATTAAGTAAGAATTTTTAACTTTTTACTTAATTGCAAATCACTTAATCACATTTCAAAATTTTTATTCCAAATCTATCATCTTCAAAATAATATAATTTCAAAATTATTCTAATTTTATATTACTCAAATTTTCTTTTCTTTTTTATTTCTTGATACTTACCAAAAACAATTTGAAAAATAAAACTTAAATACATCTCATCCCAAATTATCTTAGAATTGAACTAATATATTTTAATTTACAATTTAAATGTTCATTTTGTTAGTTTTTTTCTTAAATATATTAATATATTTAAATATAAATATGGTTAATATTACTATATTTTTCAATAATATTTTAATTATAAATAAAATATTATTAATATGTATATAAAAATGTTTTAGAATTTATTAAATTATTTATTTCCAAATGTTTGTATTAAATTAATTAAAATTATATAACAATAAATAATAAAAATGGTATAAATGTCAACTTATTAGTTTTCAGACAATTTTATATTTAAAAAACAAACAAGTTTATAATATATTCAGAGGTAAGATGAAAAAAACAAACATGTTATTCAGATTTTAGTCACTATTCAGTATTCAGATAAAAAAACAAACGACCCCTAAATGAATTGATGAAAAAGGCATCAATAAAATATAGATTTTCAATCTTCATATGTAGTGTGTAATTACATAGACATACATACATATATATATAAAGCGTACTTTCCTAATAATTCTTACTTTTGTTAGGTCAATCTATATTCGTTTACATTTAGAGCTTTTTTGATATACTGTAATTGTAAGGCTTGAAAATAGGTATAAAGATTCTCTGTCAATGTTGACATTGTGCTAATCTTTTTATGAGAGCAATCTAAGTTTGAGTGATGTATGAGAGAGAAAAAAATCTATCAATCTTGATAATTCATTTTTTTAAATGTTGTGGTGTCACTATATTATTAAAAGATTAACAAAAAAAAAAAAAAAGGATGATAGAGAATTCTTACTCTGAAAATAGTGTGCATATTTTTGGTAATTGTATTAGTGCTAGGATCTGTTACAATAACTAAGATTGACATAATAATAAAATATTTTTCTTTCTTTTTTCTTATAATACAAACAAAATCAATATTCAAGCAAAAATATTTGAATTAAAACAAAGTAAAATCAGGTGGTTTATTTTGTATACTTGTTACATATTTTTATAATTATATGGGTAGTGGAGGTTCAATTCCTCTCAAGCATATTTTATATATTTTATGTGAATAATTTTCTCTACTCGCTGTTGAAGTAGTTTTCTCTTATATGGGAGTAACTATTTAACTATTGAGTCACTTAAATAGTAATTAATGTCAATAGCTCTTTGCATACCTTTAACGTGTAATACATTAGGTCTCAGTTTTAATATATATATGTATATATATTAATGCTATAACATATATTTGTAAATTCAATAAAATAAAATAGTTCAAATTTAATAATTAAATTTGGTGGATGAGGTTATACCTTATGGTGACAATTGTTGATATGAACTGGTGACATGACATGAAATGAACTTATATGGGCTAAACCTTATTATGTTCGGGTCATTAATAGGTCAATACATTAAACCTATTAAGTTAATGAGTCATATCTAAGTTATATCCTCCTAACTTGCTAACCCATTTAACAAAATTAAATGTAAAACATATTATTTTGAAGATTATTTTGAATCAACGTATAATATATAGTTGTTTATTTTCATTTATTAAATGAGTTTATTTTCATTAAATTTTATTTATTAACTTTAAAAAGTTTAAATTATTTCAAAATTTTAAATATGTAAATATGTTGTTAAACTTGTATCTTATTATATAATTGACATAACCTATAAATTAATGAGTTAAATAGGTCATATAGAATAACTCTTTGATTTAATGAGTTATGTTTAAATTTAGATTTATAAGATGATAAACCTAACGGGGTCTTATTTGAATTGAAAAATTTTTGATGGGTTGTGTTTGAGTTGATACAATACCCTACTTCTGTTACATTTTTTTTTTTTTAAAAAAATCATTTTCTTTTCTAAAGATTTATTATTCCTGTTATGTATACAGCATAAATAATATAAGAGTTGAATTCATATTTATTTTGGTATAAAAAATCAATCAATAAAAACTTTATATTGATAATTTTTATATAAATATAAATTTATTTTAAAAGATGGGTTAAGCCTACCCTAACCCTTACACAGCTCCGTCCCTGATTGTAGATATATGTCTTTATCTTGACTTTATAAATACACACCAAGGATACTTTACAAGATTTATTAAATATTCTATATATATATTGTTCATAACTTTACATACATCAAAATTTATTATCATAACATGTTAAATGATCATTTAATCAATTTTGAAACTTTTATTAAACACCTTTACTTTGTCAAAAGTATCAAAAGAAGTTGGTTTAAACTTTTGAACTGAAATACAAAATTCGCCTTAAACTCTTCAATAATTCCTATTGAGATTCTTGATTAATCACTTTCAAATCCACTAAATCATTGCAAAAAAAGTGAGATCTAACTCTGAACAGTCAAAATTTTGGTTGTCTATATTAATTTGATTGAAAGGTTTAAAGTATGAAAGGTGAAAACAAGCGTTTGAGAAAAAAGTCTCCGTCAAAAAAGGAAAAAAAAAAAAGGAAAATAGAAAGAAAGAGAAAAAGTTTGAGATGGAAGTATTTGGAAGAAAATGAAAACAAGGGTATTATTGTCCTCATGGGTCAAGTTTGGGTATTAAAAAGGACGTCCACTAATTGTTTGTAAATCTTAAAAAAGCCCATGACTTGCACATTTTAAATGATTTTCCTTTTTCCTTATCGTCTTTTATGGCTTGTATATTACCAAAGGGTAATGACTTGATCTCTTATCATCAAACTCAATGATTACTGAGAAGAAAGTATCACCAAAACGTGGGTCTTGGATACAAGTTGATTTAAGTTCGATAGTATTTGAACAGTTGCATTGTGTTGTATTTATGCATAGGGAAAGTACTGGGGTTGTGTTCCTTCTGAGCGATGGTACTGAGTCAGTGACATAGATCAACAAATTAGGCTTGGACACTTAAAGAAAACTTTCAGGCATATGTCTGGAACAGACATAGTAAGTGTTAATGAGGTAGGGAGCAACCCTTCGGATCCTGGTCATTTTGTTGTACGTAATCTTATCCTACTTTGTATTTGATTGTTGTACAAGAAATCTGTTTGGAGGGTAGGATACAACTATTGAGACATGAATGACCTGACATTTTGTTTGCTATTATTTTCTATAACTAACTTTGTAATTGCAAGACCCTCATGCGGTCACTTCTAAGTTTTTGTCCTTGGATTTCCTTCATGACCAACTTCAATTTTTCCCTTTCGATAACCTTATAGCATTCCTATCACATTGCTGCCTAAATACATGCCAATTAAGATCTAGAAATTTAACCACATTGAAATGTCAAATCATTGATCTTCCATAGTATGTAATATAACGTGGCTACAGGACATCAGGTTTAATCGTCTATCTTGCACACGTGCAACATAACATATTTTTTCAAAAGATAATTCAACAGCGGACTTTTTATAGTGTAAAAAATATAGGAAAAGTTTGTAATCGAATCTCTTTCATCTACTTATACTAAAACTATAAGTAACAGTGAATCGACTAATAATTTGATATCCAAGATATGGAAAATTGAAATGGTAAAAATAAAAAAAGAAATGACATTGCATGGAGGCAGAAGCATTAATAGGAAGTCTATCAATGCCCTTACTGTTTTCAAAATAATTGAAGATTTCGGTCCTCAAAAGGTCATATCTGCTTAGAATCAGGGAACACCAAACCCAATTCTTCAAAGGCACTGGTGTGTGCATTATCTGATGATTAGCCTGTTTTACCTAAATGGATACGCAATTGTAAACATACAAGGAAAGAATAGTTGAAATGTTTGGAGAGTTGCCCACCACCTATTCAACCTCATTACCCTTTCGAACCTAAACTTCATATTTACTTGATTGGCACAAATGAAACAACATTTTTGACATAATATCTTGTGCACATGCAGTAGGGTTCATCAAGGACAAATTTTGTCCGGCAAATGTGAACTGACTTCACGTGACGGATTTATTATGTACATGCATTCCATTTAATTAAAATCTTTGACATGATCAGGACCCTAGCTATTGATGGAACATGTACTTAATCTTCTCCACTTAAAAAAGTCTTTATATGAAGAAAATCATCTAAAATTTTCTTACATACCTGTCATCAACTGATGTCTATACTCCCATCCTTTTTTGAGCTTCGTTAAAACGTTTCCTCATGATGAAAATTATATGTCACATGTCGAGCTTTAGCTTTGTGTATACTTTTTAATGGTATAGAACTTTCGATGATTTTGTGGCAAAAGCTGAGATAATCAAGTGGTAAACTACTTACACACATATATTAACATGGTAGATTTAAGTTGTATTTGAAGAAATAGTAATAATTAATGCAGATGCATTGTTACATATAATCACTGTATTTGAAATTCCATTTCCTCCAAATAATCTAGAAAGGCATATAAGTGCTTTTAGAATCCTTAAATATATATTCATAGGAGAGAATAAAATTAGAACGCACATATACAGTAAAGCAGAAAGCACAGTGTTTTTATCTTGGAGATGTCACTTTCTCAACACCTAAGAAATTCCCTTCACAAGAAACATCAAATCGAGGTTCCTTTGCCTTTGTATTTGGCCATGGAAAAGATAATATGTCCCATTGGCTTGGGCGGTTTGTTATTGGTTTAAAACAACTTGAAGCTTTTTATTTGCTTTGGCCAGCTGCTCAATTGTTGATGCATGATTACGCAAGAGATTGCGCCAATTTTATGATCAAATTTAATGGACGGTTTGTATTTAAACGAAATATGAGTCAGATGGTCAAACACTTTATGACTATCTTTCTTGATCATTTTAGGTTACTAAGCATTCTTCCAATATTTGGTCTTCTAATTCTAGAATCAACGAGTTCGATCTAGTCATCTGGTCGGTGGAACTACTAGTAATTGCTTGTCACTCTCACTTTGAACATTGAAACTTGTTATTTTTCCGCGTTCTCATTAGGTTCATTGAACTTTAGCATTAATATTGATACGATGGATACATTTGAGAGAATGTCATTTGCATCTTATTATTGCTTGTAATTTCTCTATAAAAAAAATCCACAATTTCACCTTTTATTACCAACCAAGCTTAGAACAAACACACAATTAATAAATAAAAAATAAAAATTTAATCACGTGATCTAATATATGTTAAGATGCTCTTGTTAAAATCATTTAATACAAGTAACCCTTGGACCCAAAACTTAAACTACTAAGTTAAAAGTCACAAAATGAGTTCACATCTAACATCCACCTTGAAGAAAAAAATAGAATAAGATTGAGATTTGGAGAGATATTCTTCCTTTATGTCCATTTCAACAATTGCATTAAAGCATCTTTAATTGCTTTTTTTTAATAATAGTACTATAAAAAAAAAAATACTATAATTAAAGGATGAAGAATTTAATAGGAGGAGATTAATAATAATTAAGAAAAAGGAAGAACTGACTAAGGAGTGTCGATGTCAAAGTGGGCTAGGGTTTGTCTGAAGAAAGAACGAAAACAATAAAAAGAGCAAAGTTGGAGATGACAATGCAATCCGACCAAGAAACCAATAATCTCGAATGATATGGGGCAAGTTGGTCGATAGAGGAGCTTCGAGGTACAAGGCATCCAAATACATAGATGTGGTCCTTAGGACCACTTTTGTTGTTAGGTATCTATCAACAAGAATCAAATGTTTGATATAAATTGTCTCTCTTGCCCACGTACAAGTGTCCGACTTCAGTGCCACCAATAAGGGTCACAATTTTAACTATTTTCTCCTATTTATTTCTTTATTTATTAACTGATGATCTTATAATTTTTTTATTTTTGTAATTCATATGTGAAATTGTTGTGTTTTGAGGAGTTATCTGTGTATACGCGTTGCATTTATCAAAAAAATATAAAGTGTTTGTTTGAAAATAAAGGAAAGAAAAATACTTGCTAGTGCATTTCATTTTTCTAGCATCTTTAGAGGCCAAGCTCTGCATGGCCTTTTGAAAAAAAAAAAAAATTATTATAACCTAATAATGAAATTTCTTATATAATTTCAATAGTCCAGTAATTAAATTTTAATGAGAGATAAGAAATCAATCGTAAACTTAAGCCCACTTGACAATAAAATTTAGATTACCCACCCGAAATAAACTTCTAGCTATGGCTTTGTGCATCTCACTTTCCCATTCGCATGGCTGTATCTTGATTTCTATATATTTTTGTTTACTCGAAAGTTAGAAAATAGTTGGAAAAAAAGCGATGTCGCAGAACGGGTTTTGGACTTTGGAGCCCAAGTTTTGTATTTCACAGAGTGGAGATTGGTGAATTAGTAAATCTCAGCCCATTTCTAGTGTTGGGTTTAGTGTAAGAGTAATGTCACGAGCATCCAACTTATTTTCTTAATGATCACCTAATATAAAACAAAAAAGATCAAAACATCTTTATTTTTGTTATTGTTGTTCTTGTTTCGATAATGCAATTTGGAATGAGGTTCATTGATATAAAAGGTGGCGCTTGGAAACTAAACTGCTGGGAGTTATCAAATACCCAAATATTTTCATTTTCTTGCCTTATAAAAATCAAATCTATGTGCGGTGATGGCCCGAATGTTAAATGGACCGGAATCAATCGCTCAACTTGAGAAGCACTGCAGCGGCTCCATCTCCTACGAGGCAATTAGATGGATCAATGCCATGAAAGCGCCAAATTGGTCCATTTAAGCATAATATATGTAATGAATAAACATTTATGAATTTGGCTATACTATGGGAGAGCTCACAATTGTTTTTCATTTTTCTATATGAAAATATTGCTTTTCTGAAACATGAAATTTTTGTCATACAGACATCAATTCTTCTCTTTTTAAACTACGAATTTCAGATTTAGAAAGAGGAGATACGACTTGGAACAATATACCTTATAAATTACTCAATACGTATACTAAACCAATGAAGTAGCATAATCAGGGGTCTCTGTATGCGCTTTGAATGAGATGCATTCTTCTTTCATCGTTAAGGTTATTTTCTTTTCTTTACTGCTTGGCAAATGGGAAAAAAAAATTGTTTTTTATTTTATTTTATTTTATTTTTTAAATTTAACACGATATTACAGTGGGGGTTACCTATCTACATATACAAAATTGCTATAATTATTGAGTTGTTATAATTATAACAACAATAATATTTGTGAAGGTTTTTCTCACTTGTATTGATCACTAAACAATTTGATACAACAAATATGGAAGGAAAATATTACAAAAGTAAATGAAAAATAATCAACAATAAATGGTGATTATAGACGCACATTCTAAGGCTATAGTTAAGGAAAATGGTGATTGAAGAGGCTGCTGTTAAGGGATTGATTGATGAGTTGCACTATTGATTTTCATGCCTCCGCAAGATGGACATTCAATCAAGAACTCCAATCTTGTACCGTTGAAGATGATAAGTTTGTCATGCTAAAGGTTTAGAGAGAAAGTCAACAAATTGATCTCGAGAATAGACATGAGAAACCATACTAGGACAATAATATTTGTGAAAGTTTTTGTCACTAGTATTGATCACTGTATATGAAATTGATTAATGGATAGATTGAAGAGGTTTCTAGTAAGAGATTGATTAGTGAGTTGTACTATTGACTTTCAATAATGGATTTTTTTTTTAAATAAATTGATTTTTGTAAACTTTTTTATTATAATCTCATAACTATTAACTGCCCGTATATACAAATCTTTTATATGGGATGATCCTTATTGTTTTTACAAAAATTTCGAATGTTCTGTTTTGCTATATTAAATTTAAACTGCATGCATCTAATGATTCCAACGTATGATTTGACTCAAGGTGAGAAACTTTGACACGCATGTCCCAGAGGTGGTGTAATTCTGAAAATCAGATAAATACCTAAAAATGTAAAAGAGAGAATAGAGAGTAATCGAGAGAAAGTTATTCTACCATTAAGTTGTCAACTAGGATACACATTATATTTGTTTGTACACTCAATCAGTATTTGGAGAGCTACTTTGTTGATTTTGGAGGGAGATTTAATGTGGAAAACTTAATTACAACTGATTTCCTTGAAAATCAATTGTTGACTTGGTTGGTTGATACGTAAACACCGATGCGGTGATTCTATAATTACTAAAGTGGCAGAGTCAATAGACCAGGTTACCAGTGTGAGGTTGAGTATGAATTGAGCTACTAAGTTGAGTGTAGCTCTTCTTAATGGTGTGCCAAGCTAACCAATGACGAACAAACATCACCACATAAATCACAACAGATTAGCTTAGCAAATTCAGATAAAGAGTTCATCTCGGAAAATTGTTCTCCTCAAGCAAACTAGCCATCCCACTACAATGGCCAGAAATGATAATCTCCCATACATTGAAATATAGTAGTTATTGAGAATACAAAGGAATTGAGAATGACACGAGCATCCTAGTGGTCTAGATAACACAATACCTATAAGATAACCATCTCCCCTATAAAAAGGGCTAGAACAACACCTAGATTTATAAACTAAGGCATTGTTTATTGTGCAGGTAAGGACTGGGATTGGATTATTTTTTGGTCCATATCAATTTTTGGTGTATCCAACAACTCTTCGCTAATTTTATCTCATTAAACCATAATAAAACAAACCCTTCAAGCATAAGGGTTAAAAAAAAAAACTCTCAGGTCTATTTGCTCCTTCTCCTTCAGTTCCCCCAAACGCCTCGCCTTCGCCTTACTCACAAACACCTCCACTCCCTTCTCAGCCTCCCTCTCACTCTCCCTTCAGACGACAATACTGGTCTTCTTCTCTCTCGCCTCTCTCTCCTTCTGCTTCGTCTTCGTAGTTGTCTTCTGCACTCATCGATCGCCTATCTTCTTTAGCATCATCGACATCTTCTTCGGCATCACTAATTGCCCAACTTCTTAGGCATCGTTGATCATCAATCACTGAAGGAGGAGAGTGGTGGTGGAGGAGGTAAGCTTAAATAATCTAATATCTATAAAATTTGTGACAAGTCCATTTTTTCAATCCCCATTTCACACCCATTTAATCCAAAATTAATATATATACACAATTAAAAATATAATTTACAAAATAATTTCATAAAATTTTAATATACCAAATCTTCAACATTTTATTACAATTACAATCCTTTTACATAAGCCATAATACATGATAAAAGTTCACATAACATAAAACTGAATATTTCTAAATGACAATACTCTGTAGAATATTTTCTCACAAAAGCTAAGGTAATATAAAATTGAATATTTCAAAAGGACAATCCTATATAGAATATTTTCTCTTAATTGCACTTAGTTCTGCTGCCATTAATGGTCAACAATTGAAATTAATTATCTCATCCCATTTAATTTCTAAATTGCCCTTCTGTTTATTTGTAAATTATTTTATTATCATTAATAAATAATTTAATTATCATATAAATTTAATGATAAAAAATAATGTTTATCATCATTCAACTAAATCAATACACATCTTCAACCTGAATTTAATTAAAAAAATACAGACCTTCAATTTTCAACAGATGAGTAGATAAAACAATTACTACAATGATAGATTTAATAAAAAGAATAACCAAAACAACTCTTCATTTTTAATTTTCAATCTTCAACCTAGACCTTTAACCTTCAACTTTCAACTTTCTATCACTCCTCCTTGTGATTTCTGTACAACTCTTCATTTTCAACAAGTGAAAATACTGATATTCTTCCTCAATCAATCATTAAACTAAACTCATAAAACATTTAAATCAAGAACAAATTACATATTAGTTACTTGAGGTATGCATTTTGACAAGAGTAACCAATCTTTTGTTTTTAGTAAAAAATTATTCCTACACCATTAGCGAAATCTGTTATTTTTAACTATTGACTACAACTAACCGTGAAAAAGTTTATTACACCTTTATTACATTGAAAAATATCATTAAGTTAAATTAATATAAAAATTGAATTATAAATGTTGAATCAAGAAATAACTAAGATCTCTATTGTCCATAACAATGATAGACGATGGAGATCATTTTAGAAGAAAAAGAAAAAAAGAAAAAAAAATCAATTTTGATGTGGAGTAGAGGCTTTTCCAAGAGATAAATCAATAGCCTTTTCTAATTTTTTGCATTAATTTTTTTATAATAATTACTTTTTGAAAAATATTTATTTTTGATAAATATGGATTATTAATGATGGATAAATTTACAATATTATTAATGCTTCTATTATGGACAGTGCATGTACATCCAAGGACGAAGGTGCTTCAGGACTGTGAGCCATTGCCCGAAGTTTAAATAAATTAAGATATTTTAAAATGTTCATTGACTCTATATAAATTCTTAAGCGATAAAAGTTGGTGACTTTTAAAACAAGAAATTTAAATATAAAAACTATTTAACAATTTTTGTTTTTATTATTATCTTTTTAATGACTACCAAGACATAAAAGACTGTTATATACAAAACTTTTTACTTTAAAGAGAGTGGCTGAAGGTCTAACCATAAAACCACGTCTCAAGCTATAAACAATTTTTGTTTTATCTTAATAAATGTTATACATAATTTTAATAAAATCTACATAACATTAGCATGGATTTCTATAAAAATTTATTTATTATTTTAGAAAGATCAACCAAAATCTAGGTAATTGAAAACAAACCCTTTGGAGCAACTGGTTGTTACTGTAGTGGTAAAGTAGACACTCTCTCTATCCTCTAGGTAGAGTTCCATTCACATCCACATATCAATATGTGCCAATTTTCTCTCCCCTCTTTGGGAGTTCACTTACCCCTTATTAAGAGTCATAATTACAGATTATGCATCAAATACCTGATCCTAAGAGCTCGATAAGTATTAAGTACTATATATATTTGTATAAGTGTACATATTAATTGTAATATTAAAATTAGAAAATTATTAATAAAAAGGCGTCGAACTCTTGGGACTTTCACAATCCCAAACAAAGCACGAGTGCTCAGGTGGCACACAGCAGTAGGAAAAAGACGGATAATAAAAGGACCCTTTTTTTTTTTTAAATAATTATCAACAGGATAGGTTTTCTTCATTATGAATTGAAAACCTTTCAACTTACCAAAAATATCTCTTAACATGATTAAAACCTTTCAAATAATACTTTCAATAAAGAAAAGCGCAATGAAAAATCAACTAAAACTATAATGCTACTACTTAACTCAATTATTATTATTATTATTTTCAAACATTCATCCCAATCTCAAATAACTTGAGTTGTAATTGTAAGTATGCATAATTTAAGATAAGTTTCAGTAGTACAAAATTGTGTAATCTGAAGTACATATCTTTTTACAATACCAATACTTACACCATTAAAATTCATTAATATATCATTTCTCCCATTAGTTGGAGGATTTATTTTATTTTAAAACAATAAAAAAATTAATTATTGAATGATTATGATGTGAATAGTTTTCAGTTATACTCTATTAATAGTTAGTTACATATTTGAAATTAATAAAAAAAATCTAATAAAAATTATCTCCTTCTCATTTTTTTTGAACCAATAATAAATGTTTTGGTTACAGATCTATTATAAAAAAAAAAAAAAAACAAAAAACAAAAACAAAAATGACACTCCTAAGTAGAATGGTGCACTGGCACCACAGTCAACCAGTTTCGTTTCCTCAAACTTAGGCTATCTCCAACCAATGCACAAAAAACACCATTTTGGTGTATTCTCAAACTCCAATGTGGATACCATTTTGAGTGTCCCAAAGCAAATTTATGGGGTTAATAAATAGTGCAAAGCTTAATTTGGTGTTGCACTATTCATAACACCAATTTGATATTGATTTAAAATTTAATTTAATAAAAATATATATTAAATTATTATAAAAAAATACATCTTTTAAAATATTTTATTGAGATTTTTAAAATTAGTATAATATTGAATATATTTTAATATATTTTTAAATTTTTAATATCTATTGATTAAAGAATTATATATAGAATATTCTTTAAAGATATCATTTACACCAATTTGATGTAAACACATTGGAATATAAGAAAATTTGGTATAGACACCAAAATAATGTGAAATTTGGCGTCCACACATTGAAGATGGCCTTAGGCCTTCTCCAACATACACCAAATTGGTGTAAAAACACCAAATTTGTACAAAAGTCACTCTAATGTGGCACCATAATAGTGTTGGTGCACAAAAACCAATGTCAAATTTGGTGTTTTTGCTACAGTTTGACACTAAATTTAGTGTCAAACTGTAGCTAACACCAAATTTTGCTTGGGACCCACGTGAATCTTTTTTTTTTTTTTTCAAAATTTCAACAATACCTCTCATATAATAACTACAACAATTTTTATTCTATTTATATCATTTACCACATTTAATTTATTTATAGTTTGATTAATAATTATAAATATAAATTAAATTATTATAAAAAAATTATACCGTTGAAAATATTTCATTGAAATATTTAAAATGAGTATAATATTGAATATGTTTTAATATATTTTTAAGTTTTTAATATATATTATAAGTAACATATTAATATAAAATGAATTAAATTATTTAATGTATATACAAAATATTATTTTAATAATTACTTGATAGAATTGATAATATTTTTAATGCAAAAAAATCAATAATGTTTTAAATAGAAATAACATTAACATTACCATTACCTTAAATTAAATACAAGATTAAAAAAGATAAAAAAAAAAAAAAAACAAGAACAACAACATCAGTATAACTTAAAAATAAAATACTTGACATAAATACTTTTAAACAACAATTTAAAAATTTATAAGGTCATCTCCACTTTTTCCATAACCACCAAAATACTTGTCTAATACATTGGACGATCTGCTTCCCCTTTGATCATTTTTCGTTACCATGTACCTCCCATAAATGTTCAATTAATGCATTACAGAGTGCCAAGTGAGTCTCTTTATCTTTGATTTGCCTATGTCGAGCAAGAAATTGTTGAAACCAGGTTGTTACATTAGTTGACAAAATTACATGATGAAAAAAATAGTTAAAAAATTAATGATGATAATATTTTACTATAAATTTAAAAAATTATGTGAGAAATTAATAATTTTTTTATATATTATGCGTAATTATTTGAGAATAAGATTTTATAATGGAGTGGATAATAAAATAGTTGGATAAAAAATTAGTTGAAAAAATGAGATGGATAAAAAATTAGGTGGATAAATAATTAGTTAGATAAAAATGAGTTGAAAAATATTAAGTGACTAAAACATTAGGTGAAAATATAATGAGAATAATTTATTGTAAAAAAATTTTAAAAAAATTGTGAGTATTTCATAATTTTTTAATATATTATGAATAATTATTTAAAAATAAAATTTTATATGAAATAAATTAATTAATATTGATTAAAAAATTATATATAAAATATTTTGTGAAGATACTCTTTATATCAATTTGATGTCATACATACTGAAATAAATAAAAATTTGATATAAAAAAATTTAATATTAACATTAAAATGGTATTAAATTTGATGTCAAACATCGAATATGGTCTTAGGATTGGGATAAAACTTAAAAGTCTCGTTAGTATACAGATAGTTTTCCTATTGCGTGACTCTCTCATTTATTGGGGGTTAGGATCTCGGGCTGTACCTCCCATATCAAAAGTCTCGTCCTTAATAATATATACTTATAATGTAAAAATAAAAAAATAAAAAACAAAAATGACAGCGCAGCTGCGTAATGAATTGCTGTCGTTTAGAAAGAATCACAATTCACGCAGAACATAATCTGTGTGAGCACTAATGGAGTCTCATTTTCCAGTTATTTTATTCTAAAACGCACATGCTGTCGTCTACTATTCACTATAATACACCAGCAATTCCACAAGCTAGCAAACGAGAGAGAACAAGAGAGAGTGAGAAACCACTTGTGAGATCCATCTCTCTTTTTCTTCTTCTCGACTCGATCCATTTCATCACCAATGGCCGACGAACCTATGGTAACTCGCTGGTCCTTTCAGGTACTTCAATATTTCTCTGTAATGTTAAAATAGAGAGTGGTTTCATCGACGGAGAAAACGAGCAAACTTCACTTGACTGAACTGAATACGACTGTTTTGCCTCAATTAGAGCGACATTTATTTTCGTTTTTTGAAATATAATTTAAATTTTGATGATGATGATGATATGTGTGTGTGTGTGTTTTGGTTGTGAATTGTGATTTAATTTGATGAAATTGAAAATTGCAAAATGCATTGCTGTTAAGCTATGATGTTTATCAATAGGATTTTAAAATGTTTTATGATGGGAAGTTTGGGAGAAAGAAAGCGACAGCAACGGAGTCACAGAACGGTCAAACTACTGACAAGGAAGTTGCAAATGGAAATGGACATGTACAGAACACATCTGACATGGCCATATACGAGCAGTTTCGCAACCAGGTACTGATTTTGTGTTTCTATTTAATTTTGTGGTGGTATTATGGCATTGTACTGATTTAGGAGCTGATTTTGTTGTTTCAGGAGAGGAGCTCAGTTCACTCGAACGGTGTTGTGTCTAATGGAATTAGTGAGAAACCGTAAGAGTCCTTGATTTTACTGTTTTCTTATTTATGACATAATGATCTATGCAAATTTTATCTGTAGTTCTGTATAGATATGGATCATTTGAAGATTGTGAGATCGATTGTTTAGGTTCGGTTATTGGCACAAAGATAGAGAAAACTTTTAGGCTTTAGAGGTTTTTCGAAATCAGTTACTAAAACAGTTAAAATCTTGTTGCATTTCAGCTGAAATGACGCACCGATTCATGTCAACTAGGAAGTTGGTATAGCCAGTTTCTGTTTTGTTTCTCACAAATTATTCCAGACTATATTTATTCTTCACAGCATGTAAATAGTTTTCACTTGCGCCTTTTCGGCTCAGTCCTTTAAATGATAAGAAGTGCTCTACAACCTATGTGATTTGCTGATTGATACTTGCTTCTCTTCTAGAAAGAGAATTCTGTAGGAATTAAATGTTAATTTTCACTTGCTAACCTTAAACACTACTTGTGGTGTGAAGACATTATCTAAGTCAATTTAATTCAGAAAGGAAGGCTCAGTAAAACGCTCATGCATCAATAACGAAGAAGCTGGCATGAATGTAGCAACAATCTGTAAAAGTTTTTAATATGAAAAATTTAAAAGTCCAATCTAAAAGGAAATGTAAAGGAGTTTCTGGCATCATAGTTGTATAATATTTATTGTCTTATAAGTTTTGTTGAAGATTTGACCTTGAAAGGAACTTTTATAGTAATAATTGTCTTAATATTTTATCTGCTAGAATAGTGTTTCTTCCTTTGAGAACCTGCTGATTCTGATGTTCTCTTTTTCAGGCAGAAGGCTCTGATTCCTCCCCTAGATTCAGCTGATGCCCGTAATTTAGCGGAGAGTCTATGTAGGTAGGATTATATGTTCCGATTGTTGCATTCCTGTTGCCTGAAGGGTTGAAGAACTTTGCATTTTAGCATAACTTTGTCATGTAACAAAACATGTACCCTGTGCAGGGATATAATTCGTGGCAGTCCAGATGTTAAGTGGGAAACCATCAAGGGTTTAGAAACTGCCAAACGTTTACTTAAAGAAGCAGTTGTCATGCCAATCAAATATCCCAAGTATGTCTTGTTCCATCCCATAGATGACTATCTTTAGACACATCTAATTCAGAATCCTTGAATCCTCTTTTCATCACTGCAGATTTGGTCATACAACTGGAGATAAAGCATTTTTCAGCTTAAGAAAAAATTTTCGTATTAATTTATTTGTATTTTTCAACAATTCCTTTCATGAGGTTGTTGCATTTGTGCATGTTTGTGGTATCTTCAATGTATATGTTTCTTATTGCTGTTATTGTGAGGTTTGCGTGAATTGTATCACTGCATAACTGGGTGTTTTGTGTGAAGAACGCTTTTGATTTGCTTTTCACTGTCCTTGAATGTTTGCCGTTAGGTCACAAACCAACTCTGGAAATGATGAAGAATATCTGGGAGCTTGGTTGTAGATATTACTTCCCAATGAACTGAATAGTGATAATGAAATTCAAATTTCTTGTTAGAATGTTTTGGATTTATCTGTCACCAATGCTACTGCTAATTATAACTGAAACATAATTGTAACTTGTCTATACGTTCCTGAGATGTATGAGAATATTTTTGTAGAGCAGCAACTTTAGTTATCTATTGTAACTTGTCTATACGTACCTGAGATGTATGAGATATTTTTGTAGAGCAACAACTTTAGTTATCTATATTGATATCTATATGATCACAGATTTGATAAGAGTGTTGCATGGAGCCTTTTATCTGTCAATTTGGTTTAATAAAGCATAATAAATTTTTGTGATGTAGAACTCCAATGCTTTTCACAATTAAGCTCATCTTTTCTTGTCATCTAGGTACTTTACTGGCCTTCTATCACCATGGAAGGGTATTCTCCTTTTCGGTCCACCGGGGACAGGAAAGGTTTGTACGCTTTATTTTCATTATTTCTTGCAGCTTTCCTAGTCATTTTGTTTCTTATTTCTTTATTTCTTGTTCTTCTTTTGTTTATATTTTTGGTTTGATGTTTCTTACTCATTCATAATCCTAGACTGAACTTTTATTCACAGTGCTTACTTATCCTCATGCAACTGTTTTTTGATCTAACTTAATGTATGTAACTTTCCTTTTCTTGTTTCCAGACCTGGTTACATACTTACACTTAAGGATATCAGATTTTTTCTGCACTCCTGATTAATCATAAAGTCTTACTTGTTTGCTTTTTATAGCTTGATTGCTTTCTCAAGCAAGTTTTCATCCATAAATATTGGTGTTATTCTGTGGTGGAATAGTAAATTTGGGTAAATACTTTGTCATTGATCTGGTATTCATTTTCGTTTTGCGGTCTAATGGCAAGGAATTAAGTAATGATTATAACACTCACAGAGTCAAATAGCTAGGATGGTATATACCAATTATGGCCTAGAAAATCATGTGTAATGCTATTACTAAAAGTTCTTCTGATGATTGCAGTGCCTTTTCCACCAAAGGCACCAAATTATTTGATGTACCAAATCGTATGTGAGGGTATGCCTATAAATTCGATTGTCAATTTGTCAAAACCATTGCCCTGGGTTGCACAGTTGTAGCATGTCCAGAGTTGGCTAAAATATTAGTTGTTTTGCCCATGGGTGTGATCTTTGTGTATGCTGGTTACTAATGACTCTGGGTCAAGAAATAGTGAACCATGTCTTGATGGTGCTCACTCTCACTTTTGTTTTGTTTGTTTGTTTGTTTGTTTTTTTTTTTTTTTGGGGTTTATTTTAAAATTATTTGTTAAATGTTCACCCTTTTGATATTCCAGACAATGCTTGCCAAGGCTGTTGCAACAGAGTGCAAAACCACATTTTTCAATATTTCAGCATCTTCTGTAGTCAGCAAATGGCGTGGTATGTAAAATTTAGGCTGCTTTTTCTGAGAGTGTCTCTGATTTAACTCGATGGTTGTATGTATGTATGTATACCTGGAGCTAAATTCCATACATTCATGTATGTAGAAATTCTCTAGTGTAGACGTTCGCGTGAAAGTTCATACCTGGAGCTGAATTCTTAACGTAGAGAACTGAATTCTTTACATAGAGTATACATTCATACATATATACTTCTAATTGACATCTTAAACTTCTAAGAAAGAGAGTGTGAGAGAGAGGATGTATACTTTAGTTCTTGTAATGGGAAAGAGGTATTAGAGATCATCTTGCTCAACTTCCAAAAAACTATGGAGGAAGCTGCATCTGAACTCAATATGTTCATACATTTCACTAGACAAAAAATACGTGTGATAAGAGTGTGTGTGTGTGTATGTGTTTTACAATTTTTACCATATAATAAACTTATTAACCAGAGTAAAGAAAATCAAGAATTCACAATTTGTAATAGCAGATAAGGCGTTTTCGATAAAACTTAAAAAGAGTCTCAAAAGTCCCAGATGTTAATCATAGTAATTTGGTGCTGCTATGACAGATTTATTTTATTGTTGACATTTCTGATTATTACTTCCAATCAATAGCTCATTAAAAATTTAAAAAAAAAGTCTCTGGTATGCTCCTTTTGTTTTGAAACAATTTGTTTCCAGATTGCATGGGAAATGTGTCTAATTCTTGAGTAATACAAAATTGCAGGGGATTCAGAAAAGTTAATAAAGGTGTTATTTGAGCTTGCTAGGCACCATGCTCCATCAACTATATTTCTTGATGAAATTGATGCAATAATCAGTCAACGTGGTGAAGGACGCAGTGAGCATGAAGCAAGTAGACGTTTGAAAACTGAACTACTAATACAGGTGATGCTTTTTGTTTTTGGTATGCTTCTCATTTATAGACATCAATACATGTGTTGGGTTTTACTTGGGTCAATGTGTGTGTGTAAAAGGGAGATAAACTAATTGAAACTCAAAACGAATATTGATATATGTTTGTAAAATAGATGAAGGCTTTCAAATTGACCTTGACCGAACTTGTAATATGATACTACCTATATACTATGTATAAACTAAACTTCTTGAATTTTACATCAACTTGGTTTAGATTGCAGGTAAGATTTACACTTTCACAAAGTTTATTCACTTGGTTTAGATTGCAGATGGATGGTTTGACGCGGACAGATGAACTTGTATTTGTTTTGGCGGCTACAAATCTCCCATGGGAACTAGATGCAGCCATGCTCCGACGTCTTGAGAAGCGAGTATCCTTTTTCTGAATAAATTTATGATGATTTTTTTTTTTTTAATGAATTTGTGATGGATTCTATAAATATATGAAACAGGTTTAGGCAAATATTATGTTTTCCTAGATATCAATTGAAATGATTGGCGTTTCAAAAAAAAAAAAAAACAATTTCAAATGATTGGCTTTCCATATTTAGCTAATTATTTTGGAAGCAATTCCCAATCGAATTGATAACACATAATCTTCTTTCTGGGCATTTCAAAATGTTTGTTCCTGTGAGTTTTTGCTGATGCTTTTATTGACCCTGGCCTTGCATATTTGTACTTTTAACATTGTAGGCTGTTGATTGCTAGAATGTTGAAACACCAATTCTTAGATCCGGATGAAGAGCAAGTTAATTGAGTTAATTCCTAACATATATGTATCATCAGTTTATTTCCAGGATCCAAAAGGAGTTTGTCTTTATTATTATTTTTTAAACTTCTTTTAATTTTTTAATTACAATAAATAAACCTAAACACCTTCCCACCCTGTTGCGAGCAGAATTTGAACCCAAGATCTCTTGTACAGCAAGAGAACTTACCATTTTAGCTAGCTAGTATTCACATCCAAAATGAGTTTACTGTTTGTTAGGTTGTTAAATATCATTACAATATTGCAAAGCAACACGAAAATGTGAGAGACAAAAGGTTATGCTTTTCGAGATGAGGGATTGGTCTTGATTGTGCATACTCACATATTTTTTAAATCATGCTAAGATGCTTATTGTTTCTATTAATCATTTACCCTCATTCTCACATCACATCGTGACATTGCCACTTAGTATATCATGGTACTCATCCACACAATTTATTAGCAAACCTTGCAATTGAAGTTCAGATGGTTTTAATTATATCAGTTTTCCTTTGACCATGACCAATAAGATCCTTGTACCTCTGCCGGAACCAGAAGCAAGAAGAGCCATGTTTGAAGAACTCCTGCCTTCACAATCTGAGGAGGAGAGCCTGCCTTACGATTTATTAGTGGAAAGGACAGAAGGCTACTCAGGTTCAGATATTCGGTTACTCTGCAAAGAGGCTGCAATGCAGCCTCTGCGACGATTAATGGTACACCTTGAAGACAGACAGGAAGTGGTGCCTGAGGATGGTATGACTTCTGAACTCATGTTCTTCAAAACTTACAATATCGCTTATCATAGTTGGATGGTGGTGTATGATCCCATATGTTTAGACACCAGTTTCGTCCAAAATGGAAAATAGATTAAAAGAGATGGTTAGAGTACTTAAATACCAATGTTGGGCCGTATTTTATCAGTTTAAGTTGTTGGGTCCAGTAGTTACCGACATGATATCAAAATCTTGTTATACTAGGGAGTCCTGGGCTCGAGTAACCCACAAATGATTAATGTTTGAATTTTTTGTATGCTTGTGTCAAGGTTTGAGCGCGTGGCTAGTCCATTGGTCTTGCATGTGAGAGAGTGTGTTAAGAGTGCTTAAATGCTATTGTTGGGTCTTATTTTATCAGTTTAAACTTTTGAGTCTAGCTGTTACTGATAAAGATAATTTGATATATAATAACAAATTAACAACACACAGCTCTTCAATGTGACATTGTCCAAGATTCAAAGAGCTAGATGTCATGTAAATTTTAAAAGAAAAACAACACGAGGCTCTAGTGGTTACTAACAAAGACTATTTAATATTAAAAAACAAATCAGTGACACAAGCTCTTTCTTTGTATGGTATTGTTTCTCATTAAACAAAGCGTGCACTTGATTTCCTTTTGTTTTCATTCAAATCATGCAATTGAAGAACTGAACGATTAATTTTTTGGTTATAGAATTACCACCAGTTGGCCCTATTAAACCTGATGATATAGAGACAGCTTTGAAGAACACTAGACCATCAGCTCATCTTCATGCCCATCGATATGAGAAGTTTAACGCCGACTATGGTAGTCAAATACTCCTCTGAAGGTACCCAGTCACCCTTTGAAATGTTAGATGTAATTTTTCTGATCCATCAGTTAAGATATTATCGTTATTATCATCCTTTAACCACCAGGATTTTTAGATGCGTTAAAGAAAAGAATGTAATTTCTGTTTCAGTGTGCTTTTTCTTTGGGTGCTGGGACCCTCAAAGTATATTGCAGCATTTGTTTTTCTTAGATACCACCTGCGGTAGGTTCAATAAGTGCTCTCTACTACCAATTCACATTGGAGTTGGTATCATTTGTTATCGAATTAGTTATGGGAGAAAAAAATTTCATGCCCTACTTTGTTTTTATACTATCTTATTAATTACAGAAAATAGAAAGAGAAAAATATTTTTTTGACAGAAAAAGTTTTAGGCCACCTCCGGGCTCTGGTAGAAGTGGCCTCCTCGGGCACTTTTCTGAAGGAGGCCGGGCTCGCAACCATCAATTGAGAGGAGGCAAGCAAGCCTGCTCTTTGATTAAAGGAGGCTCGGCCGAGAAACGACCAAAATCATAAATTTGTCCACCCACAATTATGAAACAAACTTCCACTATCATATACCAGATAAAATTCTAATCATCTAAGTACTGAAAGATTTTGACCTGTCTGGTTATAAAAATCTTATATGCTTGGAAAATCTATTATATAATAGTAATGTGTGAATAAAGGTGGTTCTTATCATTATTGTCTTGAGAATAAGGTGGTTATTTAAGTTAAAATACCTAACGAAATTCAAAATATAAAGATGATCTAAGTTGATCAAAAATTATAGGTGCAGTCTGCCAGGATAATATCTAAATGAAGCTTGTATGATGCCAAACAAACTTAAAACCATTTTTCAAAAAAATAGTTTCATAATTTTTGTTCCCGTGGTCCGACTATAAAGCGACCACGATAGGACAACCATTGACAATAATCGAAGAAAAAGAAATTAATAGCATGAGTATATTAGTATTAATCAGAGAATAATAAAATGAAAATTTAAACTCTTATTAGAAATTATTAAATTGGTAGACGCGCTTATAATCTTGTTGATAACTACAACTGGCAGTAAAATTAGAATTCGAATTTTAAACCCCCTTCTCCGAATGAAAGTAGATAAGTAAAATAATATAGATTGAAAATAACATTTCTAATTAAAATTTCATAAGATTCTTCCTCAATGTTTGTTTTAGTTTTATTTGCACAAAATAGTGTGAAAATGATATGATTTGGCACCTTTTAATTAGAATCAAGTGACTTTATCACCACATTAAATTGTTTGAGTTTCATTGACGTTAAAATATGTACATTGATTAAAATATCCTTAATGAAATAAAGGACTTTCTCCTTCATCTTTCTTTCATCTCTTCTCTTATTTCTTTCTTTCTTTCTTTCTTTCTTTTTTCCTCTTTTTCCTCAAACTACTTCTTTATAGTGATTATTACATTATCTCTTTATAATATCATTTTTCATGGGAGAAAAACATTGTTTTGGTGTTCATAGTAGTGGTTTGGTTTATTGTTTATAGTGGAAGGATGATTTTAATTGTTTAGATCAATAGACTTTTCTCAAAGTTGTTAGAGACATGAAAACAAGAAAAAATTTAAGCTAGAAAAAAATAACAAGAAGAAAAGAGTAAGGGAACTCGAATCCTTAAAAAAAAACAAAAAAAAAAAATCCCTCAAAGGATGGATATATCTCTGGAAAAAAAATATATCACTTGAAAGAAAGAGATACCTCTTGAACACAATATCTCTAATGAAGGAATATCTCTCGATAAAAAGAAACTTGAATATATATTTCTTTTACCACCTTACCATTTTGGGGGATTGTTGCATTTGTCGTGTGAGTGTAATGTTTCCGCCAGTTAAAAATTGTATGTAGACATAAAGGAATTATAAGTAGACCCCTTTATGTTTGTACACCCCATTAAAAAATTTCAATAGGTAATGTTTTGTAAATTCACCCTATATATTACCAAATATGCCATTTGTTTTGATCTTAAGATAATATATAAATAAATAAATTATAAATAGTTAAACTAAAACATTAAAAAAAAAGGAAAAAATATTGTTATGCTGTTGTTTCTCCATTGGTACTCAAAACTGTCTTGAAAGCAGTCAGTCAGTTAGACAGCATAGCTTACAAATAACAATACATTTCCGGGTACACATCTAGACCTTTTAAATCTATGGTACTTAAGTTTCTATTTATGCAGGTTTTTTTTTTTTTTTAAATAATAAATAAAGGTGATGTTGGAATATTTGTTTGATTAGATAATGGAATTGGAAACAATAAAAACAATAACAAATTGGAGTCTGCTGACGAGTCTGAGCACCGGATTTTTGGTGGTGGGGACAATTCTGATTTGGGTTCGTTTTTTCGGAAGCTGAATAGTGTCCGTCGATGTTGGGTGATCAGGATATCAGGATGAGAGTTTTGATGGGGATCATGATGATAAGAGTTTTGACACGTTGTCGGAGGGAATGGATGGCAAATTGAAGAATGCAACTATGTATTTTGATTTTGATCATGAAGAAGTACAGCGAGATGGCTTTTATTTTTTTCTTCGAAAACTAAGAACCTTCATTAAACCAAAGACCAAGCAGGATGGTTGTTCTCTATGTCGTTTGCTTGTTTCGTTGTCCATGTGTACAGCAAGATGGTTATAAAATGAAAGTTCATTAAAAATTGTTAGATAGGAAAATTGTTCTCAATAGTCACACCAACAATATGAATAAAATACAATCAAAACACAATCTATGAAGTAAAGGGATTTTGTTATTTTATTATCTTGATAAGGAAACGAAATACAGAAAGGGAAGTAAATTCTATAGGATTCTCTCTGATACTCAATACACTTTCTCTAAAGGTGTTTGCTTCTCCCTTAGGTCGGTTTTCCTTTCCCTCTGATTGAGAAAAAGGGGAAGGAATCCTATTTGATAAGAGAAAATGGCAATTTGAACCTTGCGATGAGATTTTCGAGACCCTTTCTTATCTAACATTCTCATTCTCTTCTCATTACTCACTTCCCTTCTTACTTGCACTTCTATTATTTTTGCTCATTTGTCTTACTTCTGACTAGTAACTGCCTTTTATACTCACTCTTCTAAGGTTTCAAGCGGGTTATCACGCTTTCCTTCATATATACCTTTCTTTGAGCTCCTAGACATGCTTTTCAGCATCTTATCATTCCCTTAACCAGTTGCCTTCTCTTTTTAGTGTTTAGTGTTTCCTTCTCCTTTTGGCTTAAATACTGTGTACATACGTCATTCTCTCGTTAGCCTCTCTAGTCTTCGCGTTACGTGGAGTAAGCTTGACCCTTCCTTTTCTCACCTACCGTTTGACGTCCTTTCCCCTTTGATGCATCAAACTTAGGCCTGATTTGTAGGCCTGCACCTGCTATCATGCTAAGGGGAACAAATGCTTAATTCCAAGTTCTCCCTCCTTATGGTTTCCCACTTATTTGCTTGGGTATTTGTTTCCTCTCTTTGCCTTGTTGGGCTTGGACTTGTATTAACTCTCTTCATAATTTTGCTCCATGAGTTTATCTATTGGGCCCAAAATTGAATTGATTGTGTTAATTCAATTTTGGACCTAATGAATTTAGGGAATGATTCATTCTTCCCGCAACAAAAATAATAATATATTTTGACAAAAAAAAAAAAATCTACTTCAAGGATAATATCAGAATTTTGAAAAAATATAAGATGCGGGGTGTACATACATTTTTAAAGGGGTGCAAATATCGCCACTCTTATCGTGAGCACCGGACCGGGCCACACATTACAAATCCAAACTGATGTTGAGCCCAACCCGTAAGACCGCAATTGTTAAGGAACTGGGTCGCTAGTACTTGGGCCCAAATGATTTAGGCCCTTTTAGAAAATTAAAATTTCGTGTTATAGCCTTATAGGTGAGTGTGGTTTGATAAATTTGAACCTAGCTTTAATTGAATATGTACAACTACCAGGTTTCATGGCTCCGCGCAACCTCAAATTATCTGTGATGCCACTTTGATTTTAACTTTATATTTTAAATTTTTTTAAAATTACAACTTTATATTTGAGAGAAAATTTTCAAAATGTTATAATAGCCTAATTTACTACATGGAAATCCAATCAATATTCAAATTCTCCACATCAAACTCGGACCGATTTTAACATTTTAAGCACACCAGACCCAATCCAGGTTGAACTTGGATTGGATCAGACTAATCCAGCACCTTTTCACACCTCTAATTCAACTCACATGACTACATACATACACTAATAATATATATAATCCAAAAATTTATCCAAATTTCTTATCCGAATAATATAATAAACTTACGCTGTATTATCGATATATTATCTTAAAATTAATGAACTTATCACATCATTTTAGATAGAATATTGCATTACTTAAACATATATCCTCATCAAGTTGAAATGTTATTCTTACTATTAAATTTAATTATCAAAACACAAATTTCAGATTTTATGAGTACAATTGCGAATTTTCACGACTTTAAAATCTTCTCCTTGCAAGTGTGCCAATGCCAAGTCACTGACACTCATTCTCATATTTTTGTGTCTTCGAATACGCAGACAAATGAGCAGACAGAAGAAGGTTTGACATGTTTTTTGACGAAAGACAATATAAAATGGTAACATTGTGAGCATAAATGCAAAATCACAACGAACATGGGGCAATCTATGAAACCAACCTGTTATATCAATAACATAAACTATCTGGACACAAAACTTTTTATAACTTATAGTCTCAAACACCATACAAAATCCCCAAATGCTGAATACTTTATACCAAAAATAGTGAGGACCATGTACCCAAAAACATCATCACGTGTCCATGATTAACTGGATCCCATTAAGTTTTTAGCGATACCCCTTCAGAGGATCAGCTGTTTTGCCAGATCTTGCATCAGTCCAAGCTTTTGCAATTGTTCGCTTCATGTCATCATCTCCATCCTCATACATGTTCTGCAATGCATGCAATAAGCATATAAGTTAGACGAAGGTTCATCAAAGATGAATTTTTATCAATAAGTGAACATATGTACATATCATCAGATACTACATAGTTCTGCTTGTGTCTCTATGAGTGAATGTGTGTTCACATGATCAAGCAGCAGATGAACAAATGACCTAACCTTCATCAAATCCATAATCCCAGCCATTGGATCCCGCTCTTTATCCAGACTTGGCTTTAGCTGCGAATTTTACAGAAATAGGAAAGTTTTAGCATTAATCTTTCATACTTCTCTACATAACAGAAGAAATAAAAAAAGATCCCCTCATACTGTTTGTAATTACCTTGTCCTCTTTGAAATGCAAATCTAGCCAATTGCCCTTTGAAGCTTTGACAAGCGTGACAATCACCCTAGCGGGTTTAACTACCACCTTACATTTCTCAGGTACAATTTCCTTGTTCAACTTTGGGATGGTTAATCGATAGTTTTTCCCTTTGACATCATGGAATTTGACGTCAAAAGACATCTGCTTGAACTCTGTTTCCATTTTTTCCTGATCAACTCCCTCCAAAGAGATGTATATCTGATGAAATAAATCGGCAACTAAAACATAATTATGCTTTCATTTGCAATATTGGAATCATCAATCATGTACTGAGATAATCGGTACTGTGTTTCCTAAAACATCTTTCTAGTAATTATTCTTTTACCTTAACTTTTTCATTATCCTGGTCCCAGCTGAAGGATGCAAGTGTAACATAGCTCAGCGTTGGAGTAGAAGGCACCTTAACTGCTGTAGTAGTTGCAGTTGGACTTTGTGAAACCATTGCAGGAGCAGCCTCTTTTGACAACTATAAAAGGAACAGAAAATCGAAAATTTCATGCAACGTAGAATTACTATATAGAGCTTAATAGCCACTGGGAGTATTAAATGACAAACTTGCAATCGAATCCAACACTATATAAAGCTAAAAACAATAGCCTGCACAGTTCTAGCTAGAACTTTCACAATGACATGTACCAAAACCCAAAAACAAGGATTGTCATATCCTTCCTAATGTTTCCCCTCTATAACTTTCATTTTATAGGAAACAAAATTTAATAAACAAAAAGCAGCCACACACATGGGTGAACTAGTAGTCCCCAAAAGGGAAAACAACACAGAGGACAAAAGGGAAGGTACAAAAATTTCTACCAAGAATGACAAAGACGCTAATACTTAACCAACAACAAAAACTCTATATCGTAAGTTTTCCCCTCTCTGCAGTTTCTCTTTTTCATGGATTGAACAGCAAACAGACTTACAAAACTTTTATCGATGAGAAAATTGTGTTCCTAATCACTCTTGCTACTCATTTGGCAGAAGTACATCACATCCACCAGAAAAAGGAAGCGGCAGGCATACACCGGTATGGTACATCATAAGGAAAGTGACAAAGAAGAACCTAAATTCTTACTTGGGATGGTGAACTAAAACAGAATTCCTAGAGCATTGCTGCTAAAGGCCTCACTGAAAAAGTAAATGATGTCTTATATCAGCTGCATTGCAAGTTTCCAACCTAAACCATAAGTACCATGAACTTTTATACACACTTTAAATCACGAAAATTTTAACATATACTTTTAAAACATATATTTAAACGTGAAAAATAAAAAATTATTATTTCAAGACAAATGGAGTTGTGCATTGTTCTGTTGGAAAAATAAATATGAATTGTTCATTGAAGTCTTGGGTCCTAAAAAGTACTGAACAGACCTCACAGCCTACCAAGTTACCAGGACCCAACTAAGAAATTTAGGCAGCTAATTTAATTAACAACATCTAATTATGGATTATATCTAATAAATCATAGCTAGGGCAATTCTACAAAGCATGAATTTGTCATTCTCTTCTCTTCTTTGCGACAAAAATATTTCTCTTCGTATCATTTTTTTTTCCTCGTTTCTTGCTTAAAAGGGCAGCAAAGAGACAATGCATAAATAAACAGGATTACACATATGCAATATAATTAAACAAACAGCAAATACTTCAATGTGCACGTCAGAATCGTCTTTATATAAAGCGAAATTGAATGCAAAAATAAATAAACGCATGACCTAAACCATATATATTATTTATGTGATATTCAAAAACGAAATATTCTTCATTTTTTTCGAAAACGAAATTTCATTAATTTCACTACCATCAAAGTAGAAAAAGCACGATCCATAAAATTATTCACTCTAAACACAGAAACTCATCTCAAACAGCACGGCGACGATGATGAAATACACGAATAAAGCAATTAAAAAAAATAAAAAGGAACCTTCTCTAAGTTGCGGATTTCAGTGTTGATAAGAGAGACGTTTCTAGGCCTCTTAGCGATGCTCTGGAGTTGTCTGAGCTCCTCCAAATCTAAAGCCATATCCTCCGCCATTTCTTTGCTGTGATTTCGCTACGCTCACTCTCCTTTCAATTTCTGTAAATTTGGTTTTTATATGACTGATGAATAATTTGGAATCTCCTAGAACCTAGGGTGGGTGACCATCAGAATGCGGGAGATTTCAATTTTTCTTTTTTTTAATAAGGGAGATTTTAAATTTTTATTTGTTTCTTAAGTTAAGTTTTTCTTTTTTCTTTTCTCCAAAAAAAAAAAAAAAAAAATTAGGGTTTGTCCAATTTGAAAGAAGGTTCTAGAGAGTGGTAAAAGGAGCACGTGCGTGCGTCGTGTAGTGTTATGGGCTTGTAGTTGTGACTTGTGGTAGATTTACTGGCCATGATTTCGGATCAATTATGCACTTGGTCTGCTTTAATTTTAGCCCAAACTCAATTTATCTATAAAGTCATCATTGTAGCCAAGGCCCTAGGCAGCCCACTGTTTAAAACCTCCGATTTAGGGGTTTCGATCAGCCGGAGGGTAATTGAGAATCTAGCTGCTGCTTTACAAGCTTAACTCTCTTTAAATTGAGAATCAGGTGCTTTTATACTTAAGAAGTTGAGATTTCTAGAGAGAAGCAGAGTCCTCTGTTCTCCAAGTTAAGGAAGTTTGGACATTTTGCCATGAAATGATCTACCTCATGTATTGCCTGGAGGAAACAACACGATCGGGATTTAGGAGAAATAGCTTTTGACATCACGCAACACAGTCTTCACGTATTCGTAATATAGCCTTTTACTCTCCAAAAGTGATACTTCCTAGACAAGTCATTGTCTTCCAATCATTACTGAAATCTACAAGTTTAAAACCCCAACAAGTAGATTATCTTCCTCTATATAAATCTCAACTATCCGAAGACACTGATTCCGACTCTACCTATCTATCTAGCAGGTGGGAGGCAGGCCCAATTGATCTAAGCACTTCTTAGTGTGTAGGTCTATGACTAGTCAAAGTTGTTCGACTCCATTTGCCGTCTTGTGCAAACGCTCTATTTATCTTTATATGTCGACGCTTTAGGACACGACATTTTGTTGTATAAAATTATTAAAGAAGAAATCTCATTTTGTTTAAAGTATCTTTTCTTTTCTTTGTAACTATTAACATTTAATAATTTAAGATAGTTTGATATCTCTAAACAAAAGAGATAAGCTCTGTCTTCTTTATAAAAGACACTACTCATTTGAGTTATAATCATCTTTAGATATCAAGTAAAAATATGTTCTCAAATTTTACAATTTCTCTATCTCTCTTCTCTAATGTAAGATACTTCTCCTTAAGTTATATTTTGCTTTTCGTTATGCTCTTTGTGATTAAATCGATTCTGCCTCTTCTTGGCCCTTAACTATTGACCCGTTTTGATGCTTCATTTTCAAATCTCACTTGTCAACTTAGTTTGCTTATTTTTAATATTTCTTTGCTTTATAGGCACACAATCAATGTCCGATTTATGATTTGTATTCGAGTAAATGATATAATTATTTAGATCAAAATTTTGATTTTGATTTTGATAAGTTTTTATTAGCTTTAAAACTTTAAAAACAATTTAAAATTTTTTAAATAAAAATCAAATTTTTTATATTATTATTAATTAAAATGTGTCTATTTTTGTTAAAATCTCAACACACCAAGAAAATATGAACTCTTTTTGTTCCATTGAACCTTCAATTCTGTGATCTGCGTCCAGTTTGGGCATGGGTACATGCAAAGACCCAAAATCATTAAAAGGAAAAACCAAGACTCCCAAATCATAAGTTATTAATTATTTGTTGCTATTCCGGTCTGATTATGATGAGGTTAGTATTATAAATAATATAATACTGCATAATATAAATATTAATCAATTATTGGATACGAATTCTCTTACCCTTGATTCCTGGTTGGTTTATATTGAAACCTCCATGCGGCCACAGCTCTTTATCTAAGCTCATTTTTTAAAGATATGTCACTGAGCTGTAAGTTTTGATGTTATATACACATGAACATCATCAAGTTTTGAGTTGAATTTACGTGCGGTCTTAATTTCAATTAATACAAATTATGGGACGCTGGAACCAGAAGTTGCCTAGTTTCCTAATGCATCGATCACTTGTATGAACCTTTCCTGCCAGGAATCGACCTCATTTCTAATTCCCTTCAATTTTCTGTCTTTAATTTGTTGGCATTCCCGTAATATTATTTATGTCAACAACCAGAGAATATCTTATATGCATTATGATGTAGACATTTTATCCATTGAATTTCTGTTGTATGGTAAGGAAAACTTATTTGACTGGTTATTCAATCACGATGTATATATTTTATCCATTGAATGTTTGTCATATGGTAAGGAAAACCTATTTGATTGGTTATTCAACCATATAACAGGAAATGGTGGAAAAAGATGCATACAAGATTTAATCCAACAATAAATATATCGAGATATTTTCCTTGTTTCTACCGGTTGCACATAAAATTCTTGTATTTAAGTCACAAGAATCCTTGACAATATGCACTCTTCATTAGAGCTTGTTTACAATTACTCAGGATCTAAGCATGTAATCATCTTTCGAATGACTATTTAAACTACCCTGATGAGGTGACTTGCACCATGAATATTACAGTACATACTGTACAGTAGCATACTGGTTACAAAAGAGCGTTTGGAAACTCATTTACATGAAAGAATTAATTAATTTGAGGAAGCTGGAATGATCAAACCCAGATACAAAAGGTTGTCGCTGCAACGTACAATCAAAACGCTATCATTTCTATTGATTCTGTAGCTTCTGCTTTCATTTGTTGATGATCAATATTTTCTTTCTTTTTTAGCACTACAAAATATATGTTGTTGAAACAGAGATATCCTCTCTTGTGATGCCATGCCTCGTTGCCTTGTGACTTGTAAGAAGGGAGTTTCTTAATATTCCGTAATTGTTTCCCCATTTCTCCAGTAGTATAGTTTAAATATTTGTTTGTTCAAATTGAGGTTGGTAATCCTGATATTTTAGAAATGCAAGCGAAGCAAGCCGTGGTAGCAAATGTGATATAATTAGGCCAAACATGAAATTGGAAAGAGCATGTATGCAAGTAACCCCTGCATGAGCTGAGTGTTAATTAACAATCACATCATGTGTTTAGATCTTATTGCAATTTAACTGTTAGTAATTGATCATAGTTTATGCCCATGTAATCATTCCAATTTCCAATCATCCTAAATAGCAAAAATTTAAGAACCGCTTCTTATTATTGCCTAGCCAAGGCTGATAGTGCCTAGTCCTTACGGGAACTGTTTCACCTGGTACACAATTGCAGCTGAGCTCTTTTACTATTGAGTGAACTTGTTAGTATAAATGACCAGAGCTCTTGTCAATTATTGCATAAGAGCATCTCCAAATGCTATTATACATTTTTGAGTTTCTACCAATGACACATCAACAGTTTTTTTAATATGGTGGCAAGAAAAATATAGAAATGCATATTTTCATCTTCAAAGAAACTTTTTAAAACGAAATATACATTCACTTTTGACCAATCATTATTAAATATTTGTCGCATTCTCTTGTCTTTTGTATTTTACCACTAAGAGGAGTGAAAATGTGATAAATCTCCATGCTTTTAGTTTGTTGAATAGAATGAGAACTCCTAATTAATATTTTTTTCTCAAACTCATCTCCATATATATATATATATATTTGTCATATTAGCTCCATATTTTGGTTAGATAATTACATTGAAGAGTACTTTTTAGCCTCATTATCTATCCATCCTTTGTAGCAAGAAATTCAACCCAAGTAAAGACTTTGCATTGAAGATGCTCATAGAAGTCGCCTGTTCAAATTCATTCACATATGATGGAGAGGTTTGATTTATATTTATTATAACAATTTATTAAGAAAAGTAATGGCAAAAGTAATTATTGGAGTGCAAATCAAATCGTTAAAAAAAAAAAAAGAATCTTTTTTAGTTTGAATCTAAGCCAAACACAAGTTTAATTGAAAATTATAAAGTTCTTTTTTCACTAACAATCATTACTAGGTGACTCTTGTCGTTGTTACCAAACCTATAGTTTTGAGTTTTTACAGCACCAATTTCAGGTTTGAAACAAAATTTCCCCTATATATGAAGTGAGTCAACACACACGAAGAAAAGAGGAGAGATAGAGAAGAGAAAACGCAATGGTTAGAGTTGGACAGACCAAATTTGACAGGATTTTAATGAGAGAGAAAGGTGATATTTGTTTAGGGGAAATCTAATACCTCTAAAAAGCAATTGAAAATCAATTTAGGCAATCTAAAATCAATTGATTCCCTTGACCCAATTAAAATAGACTGTCAAAAACCCCTAAAATCAATTTATGAAGGCTAGACCAAGGATGATGAATTTGAATATGATGTCCAGGCCCAAATATCCCTTAGGGAGTGAAAGAGCGGGAAAGGCTTGAATTATTTCATCAAAATGGAGGGAAATCCCCAAAAGAATGACCAATCTCCTTTGGCCAGCAAAGCATTTCAGACACTACCAAGAGATAGACTACAGTACAAAACACGACACCAACATCGTGTAGAAGTGGTAGATCTCAGGAAAGGCTCACAGCGTGCCATCTATCCTTAAAAGCAAATCAACCAAAAGGAATGTATTGCCACTGTAGACAACTGTAAACAAGGCTTTGCAGCTCATAACAAGTCTAGAAGGCAAAAGAGACAAATAGAGGAGTGGGCAACATAGCAGAGTTACAATAAGAGGGGCTTAACAGGAATTCAACCACATTAGAGGAAGGCGAAGTGACTATCAAGCCCCCAAAGCATAGGCAACACAGTATATAAAAGGGTAATTGTTCATCAAAGAGGTAGGTTTTTGGAGAGAATGGACAGAGAACGGATTGGTATACGAGAAACCTTACTTAGGAATAATCTTAAAAAATACTAGACCTAGTTTTTAACTTGTTAAGTGTTAAATAACTTCTTATTTCCTTCAAAAACACCCTTTAGTTCTCAATCGAGGGGAGTTTCCCTACGAAAATTTACTAATTTGAGTGTCGGAGAGTTTTCGCCAGTGAAGTACCCGCGACCCTTGACCTTTTACTTGTTTTGTAGGGCAACATAAGCAGAAATCAATGGAAAGAGAGAAAAAATGTTTCAACCCCAAGAATCCTCATTTTTATCTAGGACCTATAGTCTTAGAGGTCAAATCCCCTGAGTTCTCAAGGGGATTATTTGAAAATCAATTCTTATATTGATGTTCTAGTTGAAATCATGACATTATTGTTGGTGTAATCCCCCTGAAGATAAATTTTGTATCAACAATGTCAATGACAAGTTCGATAACAAGTTAGAGTGTGAGTTTGATGGCATCGATTGATTACATTTTGAATTTGTTGAAATTGAAATTAGTCTTCTAGAGATTTTGAGATGGAAAATGGAATGAATTTGTGTTAAAAGTATAGGAGATGAAATTGAATATGGAAAATGTTTGAGGAGACCATGGATAAGGAGTTGTAGTTGGTTTTCGTGTTAAAAAAGATAAAGCTTGTTTTTTGTTTGAAATGTCAACTTTTATGGATTTAGGACATATGACATGTGTTCGAGGCATGTGACCTTTGTTCAAGGTAAATGGTCATATGTTCAACATATGCATGCAGTCATGTGTTAGGGATATCAAATATGTGATCATGTGTTTAAGACATGTGATCTTTGTTCGAAACATCTAGTTTTTATTCGGGACATGTGAATGAATATGTTTAGGACATCTAGTATTTGTTCGAGATATATGGGCTTACTCAGTATGTGTAATTTTTGTTCGATATATTTTTAAATTAATGTTTTAATTGTTAAGCAAAGGACACAAAGGACATCCCAAACATATAAAAGACACCTTGAACATGCTAATGATATCTCTAACACATCAAAGAGTAAAGGATATACATTAAACATCAAACAATATGAAATTTCTTTTCCAAAGAAGTAAATATGTGGAGAAAACTATTTAACTTAGTGAAAAATATCCAACTCTTGAACAATAAAAGAGAAAGAAAATTAAATATGGAAGAAGATAGGATGGGTATCTCTAAAGAGAGAGACAAATGTGCAATGAAGCAAGAAAGAAAATAAGAGAAAAAGAGATAGAGAAGAGGGAAGATGAGAATGAGTTTTGTCTCAATATATTGAAGGTAAAATGAAAATTTCTTAATTTTGTGTGCGGGTAAAATTCATATTGTTGATTGAATAACAATAACAAAAATGGAGAGCAAATGAGTGACAATTCTTTTCATTTTCACAAAATTAGATAAGCTTGTATTCAAGGGCAATATGATACCAATTTTGGTTTCACAACTATTAGATAAACAAGTTAATATCCATTTAATTGTTTGCATATCAGGTTTTTTAAATTAATAAGATATTCTTTTAGATAGGTTTGGTTTTCGTCAAAAAATTTTAAACTGCATTCCAACCCGTTAGATCATGTAATCAGGTTCAAGTTATTCTATAAGCAACCCATCAATTTGATTTTTTTTTTTTTAAAAAAAATAAATAAATGCCAAAACCAACCTCCCTAAGTTGGTTTATAATTTTTAAGGATAATTCCAAAAAAACTCATTGTAGTTTATAAAAATATTCATTTTATCACATATAGTGTCATTGTTATCCAAAATCCCTTCTAACGTTAATAAAAATACTCAAAATACTTCCTGAAGGCATGTAAAATGACAACAGTGCCCTTGACGATTATAGATTCTATTAGGTTGACTTAATTGATTGTTTGACTCTAGTGGCAAAATGGAAAATGTGATAAAAAATTAATTGAAATAATATTAATTAAAGAGGTATTCTCAAAAAACCCATTATAGTTTGCAAAAATATTTATTTTATCACCTATGGTTTTATTTTTGTCCAAAATTTATCCTGACATTAATAAAAATACTCAAAATACTTTTTAAAAGCATGTGAAATGACGACAATGCTTCTAATGGTGACAAATTCGGTTAGATTGACCTAGTTAGTTGTTTGACTCTAGAGGTAAAATGGAAAATGCGATAAATTTTAGGTCAGATAGACATCTAGGTTTGGAACCCAAGCAAATATCGTCTAGGTTCATCGTAGATGATGTTCGTTTAAGTTTGATTTGAATCCAGATTAAATCTGGGCCGAACCCAGAAATCTGGGTTCGTAGAACCCAGATTTTATCGGATCTGGGTTCGATTCGAATCCAAATAATGTATTCTAATGATTGATGGTGTTGGATGTGTGATTACTGATTGGTGATTGATGCTTGTTGATTTTTTTTTTTCAAGGTATGTTGATGATTTTTTTTTTTGTTGATTTTTTTTTTTGTTTATAATTTGGGTTTCAACAATGGAGAATTAATTTGGAGATTGAGTTTCCACTTTTAGATTAGATTTCCAATTTAGAAGCCCAGAATTTTTTTTAAAAATATTATTTTTATTATTTTTTTATTTATTAATAAAAATACCATGGCTAAAATTGTCCCTATACCCTTATATATTTTTTCTGTTAATTTATTAACATCAGATGAAATTTTGGATAAAAATGAAACTATTATAATGATATTTTTACGAACTATAATAAGTTTTTTGGGATTATCCCTTATAATTATTTTATTTATTAAATAAAAATCTCAAGGTTAAAATTGTTATTTTATTCTCTATATAATTTTTCTGTTGATTGATTAACGTCAAGAGGAATTTTATATAAAAATAAAACTAGTGTAGTGAAACAAATGCTTTTACAATCTATAATAAATTTTTTAGGATTATCCATAATTTTTATGCCTTTTCTTATAAAATATAAATATACATGAAAATACAAATGTTGAATAGTGAGAAATATAATAGTGAATTAAACATGGAGCTGTTTATAACTGTACAAAAACTTCCATGTAAAAAGAGGATTCTACTTTACAAAAGCATCGTCCTCGAATTGTGATCAAATAAAGGCATCCTCAACCTTAAAAGCAAAAACAAGGGATATTTATAATTTTAACTCACAACGTTTGATCATAATTTAAAACTGCTTCATTTAATTTGGTAATTAGCAGCTTTTCTCTTCAAGGTTTAATTAAATAAAAAATCAACTCTCTGCCGTTATAGTTCTGTCCATTACCGTTAACGATGCAAGAGTAAAATGGTAAATAGACCCTATAATTAAACACCAAATAATAAGAAAATGATTAAAAATTAAAATAATGTATAAAATTAAATTAAATTAAAAATTAAAATCATTCAACCGTTCATCTTCGACGCCAACCTCCAGCATCTTCAATAGTTCATCAACGCCATAAACTTCTTTAACCATGGACACCATCAATACTCGTAAAATCATCAACACCATATCTTTCAAAAAGGAAAAAAAAATGAAAACCTAGCTCGTTCTGCCCAAATTTTTGGATAATGAAAATCCAGATGGTGGCTGGAATGAAACCCAGAAATACCAGGTGAGTGGAGACAGAAAAAGAGCGAGAGGGAGAGAGAGGGAGAAATGTCCATCGTCGTCGTCCTTGGTAACTCCGGCTGCCGATACCAGACTACGGCCTTTGAAACGTCGGTCTACTCTGTCGTTGCATCTCGTCGTCGTCCTCTGCAACTCCGATCTCCTTCGATGAAAGAGACCCAAGAGTCTCCATGCGCCTAACTTGGTTCGGTTTGTTGAGTTAATGATGCCTTCTGAACTCGTTTGTAATGACTACGGCCTTTGAAACGTCGGTCTACTCTGCCATTGCATCTCGCCATCATCCTTTGCAAACTCCAATCTCTTTCGATGAAAGAGACCCAAGAGTCTCCATGTGCCTGACTTGGTTCGGTTTGCTGAGTTAATGATGCCTTCTGAACTCATTTGTAATGTGTTATGTGTATTTTCTGAACTCACCAAATGGGCTAGTAAAAGCCTGATAAAAACTCAATTATTTAACCCAATGAAATGGACAAGGCCCAGTTTATCAAGACCCAACCCATGCGAGCTCAATAGCTCGCTTTAGTAAGCTCTCATCCCTCTTGTTCACAGATCGTTATACAGTTCACATCATGCACAACTCGCTACTCAGCGAGATCAAGTTCGAGATCGCTCAATACAGTGTACAGCTCGCTCAACGACCAGTTAGACAAGGAAATCTTCCAGAAAAGACAGTTACCTAATCTGATCATGATTCTTTTATCAGAATTAAAAGTTAATTCAAATTTGAACTCAATCAACGTGATCTCGAGCTTTACGAAGCAGTTTCTTTATTTAACTCTAACCGATTAGGAAGTGCATTCAATGTGAAATTATTTTCCTATTTTATCTCTACCTAAACTGTAACGTCTCTTTCCTTATAAATATAGGTTGAATCCATTGTAAACAGATATACAAGCAATTTTATACTGTCACTCTGCTGGATTATTGAGAGACAATTGTAGACGTAGGCACACTCGCTGAACCACGTTAAAAACCTTGTGTCTTCTGTGTTGTTTTTGTTCTTTGCCTTCCTACTTTCTCTTTGTTTTTTGTGTTGTTTTATATTAATTGCAGGTATTGAGTTGTGAATTCTCGTCGACCAAAAAATAACGTCGACATTTTGGAGCTAGAAGGAGGGCCCAGACTGCAATCGATTTTGCTTCAGTTTCTTAGCGATTAGGAAATGCATTCAATGTGAAATTCTTTTCCTATTTTATCTCTACCTAAACTATAACGTCTCTTTCCTTATAAATATAGGCTGAATCCATTGTAAACAGATATACAAGCAATTTTATACTGTCACTCTGCTGGATTATTGAGAGACAGTCATGGACGTAGGCACACTCGCTGAACCACGTTAAAAACCTTGTGTCTTCTGTGCTGTTTTTGTTCTTTACCTTCCTACTTTCTCTTTGTTTTTTATGTTGTTTTATATTGATTGCAGGTATTGAGTTGTGAATTCTCGTCGATCAAAAAATAACGTCGACATTTTGAAGCTAGAAGGAGGGCCCAAACTGCAATCGATTTTGCTTCAGTTTCTTAGTTTTCAACAATGGAGAGAACAAAGACAACTAGATACGTGGGTTCACAAGTTGACCAAGCAGAGAGTCAGATCAGTCAACACCAGCGTGATGCGCAACAGGTGGAAGACGCACCCATGCATGCAGCAGGCACGTCCTATGGTTAAGCAGTTGGTGCTGTAGGAGGCATGCCACCCTTGCCCCATCGCCAACCTGTTCCAGTTGCCCTAACCGAGGGGCTACAAGCATGGTACCAAAGACAGGAAGCGTTGGAGCTTATAGTTCAACAACTTGCAGATGTTGTCAATGTGTTGGTGCAGGCTCAGGCGCAAAACGTTCCCAGGACTGAGGTTGAGGCTCTAAGGCAAGTGTTTCCACAGCATGGCATGCAAGGGGTAAAAAGGCTAGTTAGAGAGGTACAGCGACCTACTGGCTCAGCTAGCTTTTCCAATTTGCGTTCTCGAGCCGAAGGTCACCTCGTTCAGGAAGAAAGGGAAGTCGCATGCTCTGCAAGCCTGGTGATAAGGGTAAGTCAGGATGGAAGCTGGCGGGTGGAAGCTGGTCATGATAGAGTTCAAGCTGCATCTCGGCATGAGGATGAGGTGGATGAGCAACATGCAAGGTCGCATCGGGCTGGTGGCTTGTTCAGAGAGAGCCAAAGTATGAACCAGAGCACCGCTCTCCAGGTCGCGACCATAGAAGGAGACATGGGCCCGAGACCCGCAAGTAGAGGAACTTCTCCTGAGGATCCAACAGCTTGAAGCACGACCTGGCGCCCCAGACTAGCACAATCATTAAGAAGAAATGACTCCATTTATCACGGAGATTAAGACGCAGCCTCTCCCTCACAAGTTCAAAGTCCCTACCATCCCACATTAAAATGGGGACAGCGATCCCTATGACCACCTCGATGCATTTAATGTCCAGATGGACCTGCAGACGGACAACCAGCTGGTAAAGTACCGTGTATTCCCAACTACCCTTGGGGACATTCCACGGACTTGATTTAAGAATCAACCAGCTCGCGGTATAGGAAGTTTGAAAGAGTGTCAGCAGAAGTTCGTTAACCAGTACAGGGCTTTGAGAAGGCAGCTCGCACCATTCTGTCACTTGGCCACCATCTTTCAATGTCAGGGAGAACATTGAAAGATTACATCACTAAGTTCAGACGCGAGGTCGCAAATGTGGAAAGCCCGTCAGATAAAAGTATTTTAACTAAGATCTCAGCCGGGCTGCGCAAGGATGGAAAATTATATGAAAGCATTTATAAGTCCCCAGTGAAAGACCTGAGAAAATTCTATGAGCGAGCTGCGAAAGAGATCAGATGGGAAGAAACCTTTGGCCCGAAAAAGTCCAATCAAAAAAACGAAACGGGCAGTTCCAACCAGTTGAAAAAAAAATAATGGCCGGAATGAAGGTGAAAATAGAGGCAGTGGCTCCAACAACCAGATTACTAAAAAAGCTAGGAGGGAGCCCAGGAACGAGCGGCCTCAGTGTCAAGATCGCTATGACAATTATAGTATCCTGTCAGATTCACCAGATAGGATTTTTGCAGCGAAAAGGAACAGGGAAAATTTCGGAAAACCAAACCCTTTGAGAGCCCCTATTCAACACAGAGATAGGAGTAAGTTTTGTGTCTATCATAATGAGGTCGGACACAATACTTCTGATTGTTGGGCGTTGAAGGACGTCATTGAAAGGTTAATCAAAAGAGGTCGCTTGAGATATTACGTGGTGAGACCTGCAGACTCGCCACCTCCGTAACAACAATCTCAGTAACAACAGCAGCCAACACAGCAAAAGCTTAGGGAGCTTCCGAGCCAGACCATGAACCTGCGGTAAGGACAATTTTTACAATTCATGGTGGCCCCCATACCGCAGGCATTTCAAACAGGTCGCATGAGAGGTATGTTCGAGATCAAATCATACCTTACAGGTCAGTGGGTCGGAGGGACCTGCAAAGAAGCCGAAGATGACTTCAGACGAAATTGTATTCACTCAAGAATATGTTAGAGGTGTGATCTGGCCTCACAATGATGCACTGGTCATCTGAGCTAAGATCAGCAACATGAAAGTGCGACGTGTCATGATTGACACTGGAAGCTCGATGAATGTAATGTACAAGAGTTGTTTTGACCAAATGGGGCTAGGAGCAGAGCAATTAAGGCCTTCCTCAGAGCCTCTTTATGGCTTCACTGTAGATGTTGTTGTACTGGTGGGCCAGATTAAGCTGCCACTTACTCTCGGAGAGGCAGGTCGCCAAGCTAATGTGTTGGCAAATTTTTTGAGCATTGATTGCCCATCAGTATATAATGTGGTCCTGGGAAGACCTTCGATGAACGACCTGGAGGTGGTCACTTCAACCAGGACCCTCACAGTCAAGTTTCCAACTCTCAACGGTGTCGGGTGTATTCGGGGAGAGCAGCACTTAGCTAGACGCTGCTATGAAGATACTGTGAAAATGAGCGTAAGAGGAAAGAAAGTAAACGTGGTTTCGGGGGGCGAGCCACGAGCTATGACTGAAAAGGGGGTTAGTCATGATCTCGACCCTCGCGAAGTGGATGCAGAGCGAGCTATCGGGCCAGTTGAGGAATTAGAAGACGTTCAAGTCAGCGACGTAAATCTTGAAAGATATCTAAAGCTGGGAAAAAGTTTAGCTCCAGAATTAAGGGCCCAGCTCGTTAACTTCCTAAGGGCGAACTTGGATGTATTCACATGGAATCATGAAGACATGGTGGGGATTGACCCTAAGATCATGTCGCACAGGCTGAACATCGACCCCCACTACAAGTCGGTTCGCCAGAAGAGAAGACCAATAACCGAGGAACGCTACTTTGCATTGAAAGAGGAGGTAGACAAACTGCTGGCAAACAAGTTTATCCGCGAAACTTACTACCTGACCTTGGTCGCCAACCCTATACTAGTGAAGAAGAAAAATGGAAAGTGGAAAACCTATATAGACTTCATTGATTTAAACAAGGCATGCCCGAAAGCTCCTAAGCTTCTGAGCTGCCGAGAATAGACCAACTTGTGGATGCAACAGCTGGACATTAGTTCTTGAGCTTCATGAATGCGTACTCGGGCTACAACCAGATCCTAATGAATCCCGAGGACGAATAGCACACCTCATTTGTGACAGATCGCGGCCTATACTGTTATAAGGTGATGTCCTTCGGGTTGAAGAATGCAGGAGCGACCTATCAACGCTTGGTGAACATGATGTTTGAAGAGCAGATTTGGAAGACTATGGAGGTCTACGTTGATGATATGTTGGTAAAATCCAAGCAGATGGATGATCATGTGTGCGACCTGAATGTGATGTTTCAGATTCTGAGGAGCTACCAGATGAAGCTGAATCCACATAAGTGTGCGTTTGGGATAACCTCAGGCAAATTTCTTGGCTTCATGGTAAACAGTAGAGGCATTGAGGCCAATCCAGAGAAGATCAAAGCACTGATTGACATGAGATTGCATACTCGGGTAAAAGATGTGTAGAGCCTTAATGGCCAGGTCGCAGCGCTTAGCAAGTTCATCTCGAAGGCTAGAGACAAGTGCATTCCATTCTTTGATATTTTGAAGAAGGCAAAAAGCTTCGAGTGGACTAAGCAATGCGAGGTAGTTTTCCAATGGCTGAAGGAATATATGGGGTGAGCTCCACTCCTTTTCAAGCCCAGAAAGGGAGAAGAGCTTATTTATACTTGGAGATATCTTAGTAAGCTTTAAGTGCTACTTTGGTGAGAGAGGAGGAGAAGACGCAGCTTCCCGTTTATTACGTAAGTAAGAGGTTGTAGGATGCTGAAACCAGGTACTCGCAAATGGAGAAGCTCATTTATTGCCTAGTGATCGCATCGAGGAAACTGCGACCTTATTTTCAAGCACACACAATTGAAGTCCTCACCCAGTATCCGCTGAAGCAGGTTCTCCAAAAGGCAGATATCTCAGGACGCTTGCTCAAATGGGCAGTGGAGCTCGCACAGTTTGACATATAGTTCAAGCTAAGAACTGTCATCAAAGCCCAAGCTCCTGTAGATTTTATTGCAGAATTCACTGGGCCCGTAGATGATGAAGCTGAATCCTCTGAAGGTCCAACCTGGAGTTGTACGTTGATGGGTCATCTAGCAAGCAGAAGGCCGGAGCTGGAATTTTGTTGATCAGTTCTGAAGGCCATAAAATCCTTTGCGCTTTGAGGTTCAGTTTCCAGACAACTAATAATGAAGCTGAATATGAAGCATTGCTCGTAGGTCTGCGCTTGGCTAAGGAAATGCGAGCTGAGCGATTAAGGGTCTTCAGCGACTCACAGCTCATAGTTTGTCATATACTATGGGAGTATCAGACCAGAAGACCCAAGATAGCTATGTACCTACAAAAGGTCCATGAGATGCTAAGTACCTTTCAAAAGTATGAGGTGAAGCAGATTCCACGAGCTCAAAACTCACATGCAGACGCACTAGCTCGCTGGCAACCACCCGAGATACAGATTTTCTTGGGGCAATCCCAGTTGAGTTCCTACCAGCTTCGAGCACTGATGAAAGAGACTCAGTGATGGCCATAACTATACAGCATGATTCCTGGATGAGTCCAATCTTGAGTTATTTGCAGGATGGGAAGTTGCCAAGAGACAAATTGGAAACACGGCGCTTGCAAGCTAGAGTAGCTCGGTATTGCATCTATGACAACGTGTTGTACAAGAAAGGGTTTTCAGCCCCACTTTTGAGATGTGATGGCTAAGACTGCGAGACCGTGATGAATGAAATACATGAGAGTCATTGTGGAAATCATGCTGAGAGGCTATCTCTAGCTCAAAAGACACTTCGACAAGGTTTCTACTGGCCTATTATGAAGCAAGATGTTATTGACCTGGTCAAGAAGTGTGACAAGTGTCAGAGGTTCGCTCAAATTCCACTAGCTCCACCAGCCTATCTCCAACAAATGGTGAGCCCGTGACCTTTTGCGATCTGGGGGATGGATCTAATTGGGTCACTACCTACAACTCGTGAGAGATGCAAGCATGTCGTAGTCGTAGTTGATTATTTCACCAAGTGGGCAGAAACAAAGGAGTTGGCAGAAATTTCCACGATGAAGATTGAAAAGTTCGTGTGGAATAATATTATCTGCAGATTTGGGGTTCCACAGCAGATCGTGACAGCTAATAAGACCCATTTCAGCAGCGACCAGTTTCTCAAGTTCTGCAACGATCTCAATATCGTAAAAAGCTTCTCAGCAGTTGATCACCCACAAGTCAATGGCCAAGTTGAAGTTGTGAATAAGATTATAAAGCAGACTTTGAAGCTGAAGCTAGAAGCAAAGAAAGGCGCGTGGGTAAACGAGCTTCAGAAAGTGTTATGGGCTTACAAGACCATAACTCGCAGCACCACAGGCGGGATGCCCTTTTCGATGATATTTCAGTGGGCATCTCCAACCAAACCCGACTACCTAACCCAACCCAATCATTTTTTATTGGGTCAGGTTGAGTTACATCTTAAAAAAAATTGGATGGGTTGGGTTGGGTTGGGTTAAAAATTAAATTGAGTTGCGTTAGGTTAAAAAATTTTCAACCCAACCCAATCCGAACCTGACAAATGTCTATCCCCAATTCTAAATTCAAGATTTTCTCCCCTCTCTAGAAGACTATTTGTTCATGATAAAGATTAAAGACAACTTTTATGTCGAATTTACTCTTTTATTTACAATAATTGGACTTCATTTGTATTTATTTTATCTATAATCAAATCACTAAGACTAAGAAAATTATGAATTAGATCATTTATGCCTTTGTGGTAAATTAAATCTAACTCAATCGACCCAACCCAACCCAACCCGACTATTATTGGGTTGGGTTGGGTTGGGAGGTTTTCAACCCAACTCGACCCGAACCCGAAAACGCCCACCCCTAGATATATGGATCTGAGACCATGATCCCAGTAGAGCTAGAAGTAACCTCGCAGCGTAGAGCGACCTTCAATCCAAAAGACAATAATCAGCTGATAGTCATGAACCTTAACCTACTTTAAGAAGTAAGGGAAGCAGCCCGGTTGAAGGTAGTCATCTATCAGCAAAGGATCGCGAGGTACTACAACAGGAAAACTCGAGTTCGGAGTTTCAACATGGGAGATCTAGTACTTCGTCTCATTTTACCAGGAGCCCACAAAGCCAGTGACGGATCCTTAGGCCCAAATTGGGAAAGACCTTATGTCATCAAAGCGAACTTTGGAAATAGAGCTTATCGTCTAGCAAATGTGAATGGAGCTGAAGTCCCTCAAGCTTGGAACGTTAGGCATCTTCATCCATATTATCAGTAACCTTTTTTGTTATATTTAATTTGTAATCCAATCTTATCATGATTAATGAAAGCTCTAGTTTCCTCATGATTATCTGTGTTACTGAGTGATTACTATTAATGATTCATATGTTTAAAATTTACGAGTTGTCAAGCTAGCGGGCTCCATCCTAATCAGCTCGCTGTCACGCCAAAATTAGAGCCAAAAAAGCAGACGAGGTTACGTATCCCTGCATAGCTCGAAAAAATTAGAACCAAAAAAGCAAGTGAGGTTACATACCCCTGCATAGCTCGTCAAAATAGAGCCAAAAAAGCAGACGAAGTTACAATCCCCTGTATAGCTCGTCAGCATTTCAATATGGCAGATAAGGTTCCGACCTGCTGCCTATATAAGAAGATTTTATTAACTGTTGAATCAAGCAATTACTTAAGCTATTATATCAGATTTTGAGCCAGTTTATATAATTAGCTCATAAGAATTTTCACAGCTTACAAAATAAAGATATAAAATGTGTTACAGCAAACACAATAATTCAAGCACATTCAACAGAGAAGATGTAATGAAAAAATTTCTATTAAAGCTCAAAAATTCATTACAAGTTAAAACAAATGAATTAGAAAAAGTAGAAACCGAGTTCAGAAAAAGCAGAAAACAAAGCAAGCTTGGATCTTGAAGAGAATCTGGTCCTAAAAATGAGTCTTCGCTGGAAGACGAGCTAGAGAGTTCGGTAACATCAGCGGGCTCAGCCGGAGAGGTTATGCCGAGTATCTCCATTGCCAAAGGAACCGCATCATCTACGACTGGAGACGAGGTAGCTTCTGTTTTAAACCTCTCCACAACTCGGAGTCCCTCATCACCAAAGATAGAAAAATCCAATTTAGGATGGGACATTCATAGCGTGTAGAGGAAGTTAATACTCATTTCTTCCTCAGTCTCATCTCTGGCTTCAGCAACCAGCACTTCCGTGTCTTGAGTAGATCTCTCTCTGAAGACTATGAACTCTACACAAGTGTCATGTGCTCGGTGATTAGCAACCTCAGCTTCTCGCTGTGCAGTTTCCATTTACTACTCGGCAGTTTCAGCTCGCTTATCAGCCGCCTTAGCTCGCTGCACTGCAGCCTCTACTTGTTGCCCGAGCACCTCAACTTGCTTCTTTGTAATCCCAGCTTGGTGTTCGACCTCCTCAGTCCGCTGCGCTACAGTCTCTACCCGCTCAGCCCTTCTTTCGGCAAGTTCAGCTCGCTGCTCAGATTGCTTCAGTTCATCCTTTACCTTACCCAATTCATCCTCGCAATTGCGGAGCAAGGCAGTGAGGTGTGACCTTGAAGTCTCCAAGCAACCCTTCAAGTGAGTCCGAGCTTCCTCAGTTTCCCTTCTGGCTATGTTGGCATTCATTAGCTATGCTTTATAAGCCTCCCTACGTCTCCTTGCATCCAAAGCCTCATTGGTCAAAGACTTGATCTCCTCCTTGGCCTTCTCTAGCTTATTCTCCAGCCTCATTATGCGGTCTTCAACAAACCTGGTCTCTCTCCTCTGTTTTATTGACCCAAGAGTGGCCTGAAACTCTACAAGTTAGTATTTAATAAAGTATGGGAAACAAAGAGTTAAAAAGAGAAGTGAGTTACCAGCATTGCATACCAACCTACGTATTCGTCCAGATCCAAGCCCTTAAGAGACCTATTTTCCAAAGCCCTTATGTGGGTCATCATGATATCCGACCAATTGTCAAGGAATGACCTTAGATATCTTCCTCCTAGTCCATCTTCAGGGCTCGTCCCAGTTGGTGAAGCTGTTTCCCCAGCTGGTGCGACCTCAGAATCTTTACCCTTGTAAATATGTTGCATGGTAAAGGCACGTCTGCTCATTTTCTTTCTTTCTCCCCTGCTGGTACCAATTTAGGCCTCATGGTGTGAGGGCTCGGGTTGAGCTTCCCCCACTTCAGGTTGCGAGCTGGCAGTTGGGACCAGGGATGGAATTGCTACTGTTACTGGAGGTGACACTTCTCTAGGAGCAGCGACCGAAGAAGCTTTTACCTTAGCAGGTCGCTTTGAGGGAACAGTTGAAAGGGCTGAAGCTTCAGCATGTCGTTTTTTAGAGAACTGCAAAAGAGTGAGCTTTCTCCTTATTGGAGCTCGCTCAGAGACAGAAGCTGAAGCTGGAATAGTTTTAGATGTATTTATTGGTGAGGTTCGAGCTGGAGCTAGAGTCGTTTTAGCAGGAACTGGAGTTATTAGAGTGGAAGCTGGATCTGCTTGAGCAGATGAAGAGGAGGCTGCTAGAACCCTTTTCTCTTCGTTGCTAAGAGGAGACATGTTCGCCATCAGCTCGGTAAAACAAAATATCAAAAAAAAAAACTCACGAAGTATTTCCCTCTCTACGTACCTGGACTTAAAACGAAGCTGAAGTTTTTAAGATCTTTGAGAGAATGGCAAGAGATGAAAAACTAGTTCGTCTTGTAAACCCCTACATTGGATTTACCATTTGCACCTCCTTGGGGCAGAAAGCTCTTGTAGTCCGACTGACGAGCTGTGAGGTAATAAATGTCATCTTGTTTTCCATCTTTTGAAGTGCTACCACTTTGGATGCTATAAAGATGGTTTATGATCTTTGGAGTTGGGGGAGGAATGCCATTTTTAAGAAATACCAAGGTCAATGAAGTCAGCTGTGAGTACGAGTTCGGAGTCAGCTGGAATGGTGAAAGCTTAACCGTGTTCAGAAACTCGATCAGGTAAAGGGGAACTGAGAATCTGAACCCGTGCTCAAGATGTTATAGCGATGTATACCCATGGAGGATAGCATGCGTGGTCGTCATGAGCGGGTGACATCGCACAGCAACCTTTAGGAATATGGTATTGAAGAGCTACTCTCTCCAGCTCGATAGAATCTACTGTAAAAGAATGATGTGCGAACACCTTACGAGCTTTCCTCTCCTTACGAGCTCGTCGTTCTGCTTTGAGCCGACGAATCATTTCAGGATTAGCCCGAGCTACAAATCGCTCTGGGACCTCCCCACTTTGGGTTGCCACATCAACATTACGCACTCCGCTTGAAGTCATCTACATATAAAGGATGGTACAATCAGGTCGCAGCAAGTAAACTATACTTAAACGACAGTTCCCTACTCTAGACTGCTAAAAGTGGGGGGCTCGACCTATGAAGAAACGACCTACTAGTTACCTACGGGTGCCTAATCCTATAGTTCGCATACATGACAGGCCACAAACAGTAAACAGGTCTCAAACAAACAAGCAGTAAGATCAAACTAAACAATGAAGAGTCGTGATCAACAAAAAATGCAGAAACAGAGATTCAACATCAAGAATACGAAGCGTTCAACCCATTTCAAACACAGAGAGCAAAATGCAAATGCAACGCAACATCAACACAACAAAAATAAGCCAAGAACTGAAAGCTTGAAATTGAACAAAAACTTACCGTAAATCTTTGTTGAAGACGTGAAAAACGGTGACTGAGAGTGAAAGAGTTTAGAAGATTAGGTGAAAGTTAGGGGTGGCAAAACGGGTTGACATGTCGGGTTGAGCTGAATTCGATTCGATTCGTTTATGCATTCGATCAATTCGACACGAATTCGTTTAAGAAGCAGGTTGATATTTTTGGATTCGACACGAATTCGTTTAACTCGTTTAATTTCATTTAAATCGTTTAATTCGTTTAACCCGTATAATTCGTTTAATTCGTTTAACCCGTTTAACCTGTTTAATTCGTTTAACCCGTTTAATTTGTTTAACCCTCATATAATAAATAATACATCAATTAAATATTAAATTAACTATACAACTTACACATTAAATCAACTATAAAATTTCATATCATCCACATTTAAAAACCCCAAGAAAATCAAACTCAATTCAAACACAAATATAATAAATAATTCACAATCAAACATTTAAACACCTAATTAATACATAAAAACCTACACATTAAATCAACTACATAAAATTTCACATCATCTATATTTAAAAACCACGACAAAATCAAACTCAATGCAAATACAAATATAACAAATAATTCACAATCAAATATTTAAACACCTAATTCAACACATAAAAACCAACATATTAAATCAACTACACAAAATTCCATATCATCCACATTTGAAAATCACAATAAAATTAAACTCAATGCAAATCCATATAAATTAAAATGACATAATACTATCATTCTCCAACATCAAACTTTTGTCACTTAAAATCATTTCTTCATTGATTCCAAACTCCAAATGGACTTTCAAACTACACAAAAAACACAAAAACACAAAATTAGTCCGCTTTCTTTTTCAAGCAGCTTTAGTTTGCTTTGACTTGCTTGAACTTCCCACATTTTCATGCTCATCTTCAACTTCAAGCTTATCTTCCAAATCGATGGTATCGTCATCGAAATCAACACTCAAATCCATTTCTGAAAACTAATCAACCATGAAATTATATCACATTACTAGTTACACTAGATATATATATATATATATATATATATGAAAACTGATATCATGCCTATACACTATGATTTTTCTAGTTACCAAAAAATAAAAAAATACGATTTTTCTATCATATTGTAATCTCATTGTTAGCAATCTATATAGTCACAGTTAAGAGATCAAATAATGGCAGAAATAACAAAAAAATATATCATTCCAATTAACTTTTTACACGCAAGAATCGAAATACAGATTGCACAAAAGAAAATGAAAGAGAAGGACACCTGAAGGGAGAAGCTCGGACGTCAAGGAGAAGCTCACGACTGTGATCAGGCTGAACCGGACGACTACCAAATGGGAGAAGCTCACGATTGTGCCTTGGTGTTGTCAGGTCGTCGTCGGTGTTGGTGTAGTCGAGGTCAAGTCGTTGTGTCGTCGAGGTCGAGTCGTTGTGCTGTCGTACTTCTGGTGTCGTCGCGTCGCCGTTTTAAAAGGAAAAAGGGACCACTGGACGCTGGTGTCCCGTCGCGTCGTCCTTCTGGTGTCGGCAGTGGACCGCTGGTCGTCGGTCGACTGGTCTGGTCGTGACTCGTGCGTGACAGCGTGCTGCGTGAGTGAGGAATGGAGGCTGCTGCCTGCTGCCGAGTTTAGATCTGCACTGCAAATGTCTAGGTTTAGCTAAATGTTTGTATATATATAAATGTACAATTACACTCCAACCCTTCGAATATATTAAATTATAGTTTAACCTCAATTTTAATTGTGTCAACCCGCGATTCGTTTAACTAAACCCGATTCTATTTGTTTAATAAACGGGTTAGTCGGGTTGACACGATTACAACACAAATTCGTTTAACTCCAACCCATACCCATTTATTTTTCACGAATTCGTGTTGACCCATCGTGTCGTAACCCATATTGCCACCCCTAGTGAAAGTGCTGCAAGAGAAAACTTGGTGGCTAGAAGAAAATGACAAGTGAAAAGGGCAACGAAAGGGCTCCACCAATTTATATCGGTGGCCGAGCTCAAGCCCCAGCCGTCCGATCTGGAGAGTATGTAACCTCCCTGAATTCAACGGTGCAGCACGAGTAATAACTTTGTAATCATGCAGCCGTCAGTTAAAAGACGTGCGCATTAAATGCGCGTGGCACGAGACGTGCCAGTGCCGATTCAGTTATCGTCTCAATGGTCGCCACGTGTCAAAACCAATATTCCAAAACTCGCTACTCGCGACTCGACCAGCGAGGTAGCGAGCAGCGAATACTCAGCAACTCGGCAAGTACTCAGTTTGACCATCGGTCAACGGTCAACCCGTTGACCCACGGTCAAACCTATAAAAACTAAAATTTAAAAATTTTCTGTATAATTAAAATATAATCATATAACCACAAAAACCCTTAAAATCTATCTCATGCAACCTCCAAAGTCATTTTAACATAATTACATAATTACAACCTTAAAAAAAAAAAATTAAAAAAAGCTGAGATCGAGTCGAGCCAAGTCGGACCGAGTCAGCCCAGCCCAAGTCGATCCGAGTATTATGCCAAAACGGCGTCGTTTTGACGTGCCAAAACGATACCATTTTGGCAAAAAAAAAATTCGAGTTGGATCGAGGCTGAATTAGACTGAGTCGAGCCGAGTCGGCCCGAGTTTTTATAGAAACCGAGTTAAACCCCCCGATCTGAGGATTATCGAATCGGAACTCAGCCGAGTTTTTAAACAATGGTCAAAACTGATGGGATGAAATTCGAAAGAGCGTGAAATGGTAATTCAAGATGTTAGCTTTTACCGCGAGCTCGAGCTCCCAATTTACAGAACGAACTGAGAGCTGGGAGGCTGATGTTATGTGTATTTTCTGGACTCACCAAATGAGCTAGTAAAAGCCTGATAAAAGCCCAACTATTCAACCCAATGAAATGGACAAGACCCAGTTTATTAAGACCCAACCCATGCGAGCTCAACAGCTCACTTCAGCAAGCTCACATCCCTCTTGTTCACAGATCGTTATGTAGTTCGCATTATGCACAGCTCGCTACTCAACAAGATCAAGCTCGAGATCGCTCAATACAGTGTACAGCTCGCTCAACGATCAGTTAGACAAGGAAATCTTCTAGAAAAGGTAGTTACCTAATCTGATCGTGATTCTCTCATCAGAATTGGAAGTTAATTCAAATTTGAACTCAGTCAACGTGATCCCGAGCTTTACGGAGCAGTTTCCTGATTTAACTCTAACCGATTAGGAAGTGCATTCAATGTGAAATTCTTTTTCTATTTTATCTCTACCTAAACTGTAACGTCTATTTCCCTATAAATAGAGGTTGAATCCATTGTAAACAGATATACAAGCAATTCTATACCGTTACTCTACCGGATTATTGAGAGACAGTCATGGACGTAGGCGCACTCGCTGAACCACGTTAAAAACCTTGTCTCTTCTGTGCTATTTTTGTTCTTTGCCTTCCTACTTTCTCTTTGTTTTTTGTGTTGCTTTATATTAATTGCAGATATTGGGCTGTGAATTCTCGTCGACACAATGACTCGTCGGCAAGGTCGAAGTAGGAAAGGGAGGGTGAGAGGCTTTGAGAGGTGGCGATGGAGGCAGGTTTTGTAAGGGAGAAAAGAGAGAGATCTGGGACAGAGAAGAGAGAGGCTCCACTGGTGTGAAGTTAATGTGGCGATCTCGTTAAGTTCAACCAGAGAACCAAGGAAATTTTATTGATTTTCAACTGGTTTATTTTTTAATTTTTAATATCTTTTTTGAAATAAATAATTTTTTTATTTAATATACTTTCTTTCTTTAAATTTTACATATACTTAAATAATTAATATTAAATAATTATGCTCAAGGCATATGTCAAATTTATATTGGGTAGATTTTTTTCTAATTTTTCAATTTATAAATGTTTTAATTAAATATTTGTTAATTTTTTATTGTATTTTTTATTTTTCTAATTTAAATCAGAGGGGCAAAAAAGTCATTGAATACTCTGCCTATGTCGGTGTCAACTTTTAAACGGAAGAACTAACCATAGAGGGAAAAATGATTAATTACGAAATTAAGAAGAGTCGTTTCCGATTATGATCACATATTGGGGGCCAAGTTATAAATATCCCCAAGAACAGAAGCCAAATCATGACTCTTCAAGTATATTGAGAAGTTAATTAATCAAATCAAACTATATTAATATTATCTTTAGTTTTCTCCTATAAAATTCCAATGCCAGTTAAAAAGAAATCATAGTACACATGCGGCCAAACTTTACTTTGACCATCTCCACAAATGACACAATTGAAATAGAACTGCGATAATTAGAAAAAGTAAAAAAAAAAAAAAAAAAAGAAAAGAAAAACTCTTTTTATTATCTTTAACTCTTCACAATTTCAAAGAGTCAAAAGATGTGCTTTTAAAAATAAAAGAAATTGCAACTCTAAACGAAGATATGATTTCCTTGTCCTCGTCCTCTTTTTTGGACAATGAAATCAAGTTGAACATACAAGGAAACTATCATAGAAAGTCTTGAACTTGTAAGATATAGTTACTTGCTTTTGAAAAATAAGAAAATAGAAAGGCAAAAGAAAATATTTAGTTGAAATGATTTCAAACATAGTTTTATAAACAATTAGGCAATTTTTAATTGTTTCGTGTACTAATTGATAAAAATAATGATTAGTAAGAGTAATTTTTTACATGATTTTATACCAAGTGAATTTAATATCTATTGAAGTTGTAATTTTACAAAATAACTGATTCAAGTATATGGACTTAAATACAATGTATTAATATGAATTGCCACAATCGTAGCTCGACAAAATTCTATGTAGTTCACATTTTGAAACAACTACAAATCTTATTTATTGTATTTTAATATTTAAATTATATTATAATTTTCTGAAACTATTTTAGAATAACCAATTCAATGTCCGAAAACACTACAAACACGATTTGTCCTCTAATAGGACCAAGAAGAAAAGCAAGATCAAGTAGTATAAAGAAAAAGAATAACCACGTAGATGTAATTTGACAACTTTTTCCAATTCATTTATCAGTTAATTATACGCCTAATCTTACAAAAAGCTGTAGGAGCCGCTTTTAATTTAGGCAACTGGAATGCAATTGTTTTAATCAGACCAACATCTTTTATCTTTCTTTTTATCTTGTTAAAAATATGCTTCTTGACTGCAAAATTGCAATTGATCCACAAGCCTGAAATATAATTATTCTGATTCCAGATTATAATGCTTTAAAAGTTTGTTAAAAACTTTTATTAAAAGATTCTGGTTCAAATTGCTCCCATGGCAACCAAATTAACCACAAATTGCTAATGATCCTTCAAATCTGAATAATATATGGCATGGTTTTTGTCAAGAGAAAGATGAATAAGACCTTTATCGTTTGGTGAAGTTTAAATTCTATATTTCATTTCTACTATAGTTCTTCTATAGTTTACATTTTTGTATTTTCAGATACCATCTACTATGTAGCAAATTGAACTTGTGATATTATCAATCTAAATAAGTATTTATATCACCAAGCCAAATTAGATGGTAATTATGTTCTTAGAATGTTTACTTATATTATACCTCTAGGGATGTCAATCGGGGCGTGGGTACCCAAATTCCCAAAATATCATCCCTATTTGGAAAATATTTTAGGGATTGGGAATAGGAATGGAAATCCATCCATATGCTAATACTTCCATAAAACATTGTTATCTTAACCAAAAAAAAAAGGTTATAAATAGCCCATCAACATATTGTCCGTTTTGGTCCAATGGTCTCATGAATAACACAACACCTCCCCCCTCCTCTCCCCCAAACCATCGTGATCGTGTTGATAATGTGTTGTAAATGACTCATCAACATATTATCCACTTTGGCCCAACGACTTTCGGTTTTCTTTCAGGATTTCATGCCCAGAACACATATTGATGGGTGAAGGTCTATAGCGTCATTTAAACCACATCTAGCAACTGTTCAGGAGCGATGTGGGACTACTAGTCACATCAAAGACGATCATTGTTGTGAGAGAAGTTTCGGGATTTAATTTCTATTTAAATCACACTGTTATCATCTAATAATATTAAAAAATTACCATTGTTTAATTAAACACCAAATTTTCTTTATGGTCATGATTAGTCTCTCTTTCTTTTAAACAAATTCGAATTAAGCGATCCATGATTAATCCGATGATTTACCAAGAATGAGGATAATATACAAAAAGAACTGCCATGATTTTCTGTCACGTTAGTGCGCCAAGAAAAAAAAACATAAAATTAATCTTTTGTGACAGAGTATTCATTGTTTATATTTCCCTTTCCTTTCTCTTTTTGACTTGGCTCCTTGTAATTCATGACATTAATGACTGATTAACACTAAATTATATACAAAGTAATGCACCATGATTTTAAAATTCCTATATGTCCTTTCCCAAAAAAAAAAAAAAAAAAAAAATCCTATGTGTCGAATGTATCTAATTCTCGTCCGTAGTATGCATTTGATGTTTAAGATTTAAATAATGTTCACATTTTGAAATAAAGGCATTAATTATAATTGAATATTTTTGTTCACATCCACTCGTAATAAGTTATAATTGAACACTTTTCCTTTTACTTTTGTGATAAATGTTGAAGGTCTCACTTTTACTTATTAAACCCAAAATTTATAGAAATTTCTTACTTATAGTGAGCATGTTTTTGGGTCGTGTTGTCCCAATAAACCCTATTGATGAGTTTTGAAAATATAACTAATAATTTTATTAATCTAATTTTAATTAAATAAATTTTTAATTTAATTACAAGGTAATTCAATATCAATGGTTAAGGGTTTGGCGGAACTTACCAAAACTAGATATTATATATGTAACAAGGAAGTCTTTTTGAAAATCCATTACCATATTATGATGAGATATCTACTTCCATTCTATAAAAAGAAAATTTCTCATATATATTAGTAAACATACATTATACCTTTTAGGAATATAAAAAGAGTGTTCTAACTACTTGAATTGTGAATCAATATGTAATTATAATGAGCAAATTACTCCAAACCCCCCTGAGGTATGAAATTAAACAGATGGAAACAATGTTTTGATTTTATAACAGAAAGGCCCCAAGTTAACGGTCAAACGTGGTTAAATTAAACGGTTGACTGTGTTTAACTTGTAAAGACCAAAATACTCTTACTGTTTGAAATAATTATTAAAATTCTCATTCTCCTCTCTCTCTCTCCCCCACCATCGGCCACCAGAGACCCGATTCCACCACCACCCCCTCCGCACGCCGACCACCATCCTCCGCCAGAGACCAGACCTCCACCACCCCCCTCACACGCCGACCACCATCTCTCTCTCTCTCTTCTTCTCTTCTTCTTCTTCTTCTTCTCTTCTTCTTCTTCTTCTTCTCTTCTTCTTCCTGGGTTCGAAACGAACCCAGATTTCATCATCTGCGTTCGAGGCTCGAACCCATATGTCAAACCCAGAGCTTGTTGATGATGATGATTCTGAGATGTTTGAGTTTGTGTTTATGTTTGAGTTTGATTTATTTGTTGATGATGATGATTCTGATATGTTTGAGTTTGATTTATTGTTGACGATGATGATTCTAAGATGAGTTTGGTTTTCAAGTAGAGTTTTAGAATTGATAATGATGATTCTGAGATGGAACCCAGATGATGAACCAGATGTTTTCACCAGAATCAGATGATGAACATCATCTGTTTTTTTTTCTTTTCATTTTTTTTTAATTTTTTGATAATTTTTTTATTAAATATTTTTTCGTTTTTAATTTAAAAATTAAATGTTATTTCAAGTAAAATGATACAAATGTCCTTCGTTAAATTAAAGTTGACTAACGACCAATAACGGTGTGGGGGTTTTCTGTTATAAAACCGAAATATTGTTTCCATCTGTTTAGTTTCATACCTTAGGGGGGTTTGGAGTAATTTGCTCAATTATAATTATGTAACCTTTTTTAAAAAAAAATAATTACATAAATTGAAATAATGGAATGTATAAATTACAATTATTACTATAAGCACGGACAGAGAAAAGGATTGAGGTAGAGCAGAAGCACATGAAGTCATGAAGAAGTACGTGTCAATGGGCCCCTTCACATGATGTATCCCACTAAGACATGTCATCAGTCAGCTAGAAAGCCAACAAAACGCCGAGCTACAACAACCACCCTCTTTTCTATTTTCTTTTTTTGTAGAATAGACTTATTTTAAGTAGAAGTTTTAAACATATTAATTACTCACCATCACCTCCAAATTCTTTGCGGGGTCCCTTAAAATTTGTACAGTTAATTTTCCAATAAAAAATTCTCTTTTGGCGAATATGAGATTTTATCTCAACAAAAGTGAAGTTTTAATTTTTCCGCTAGAAAAGTTTTAATCGACATTCGATAAACAATTATAATAATCTATTGTCTGTACATTATATTATCAAATATTCTCAGATAATAATAGTTAACAGTAGAGATAATTCTATTTTTTTTTTATAGTTTGAAGAAATAGTTAAAATATTTTTTTTATTTAAAAAATTAATGAAAAAAAGAGATTTTAATTATTTTTTTAAATTATAAAAAAAAAATTGAGATTATCCCTTAACAATAACACACGTATTTTTGCAAGAACAATGCAACCTAGGCATCTTATCACACCACCCATGACCTGACAATTGTTTGCACTACATAGACTAAGACTTGCATGACCTAAACGTCTATCCGCCATTTGGCAAGCTATGTGAACTAGATGCCTTACACAAAGGGCGGTGCAGACCCCACCTAAAAACAAACTATGGTAATAATAATAGGGATAATCCTAATTTCTCTCCTGTAGTTTGATATAATAATCAAAAAACCCCCTCAATTTATAAAATCACTAAAAACCCCTATAATTAATATAAATATCCAAAAAAACCCCTTATTGTTTATAAAAATATCCAAAAAAACTCCTACCGTCAACTAAAACGTTAAAATCCAATGTTTGACCGTTAGTTAGAAAGGGCAAAATTATCAATTTATGATAAAATAATTTTAAAAAATTTAAATAAATAGATGAATGCCACGTATGCGGTAAAAAATTATTTTTTAATAATTAATAATTAAAAAATATATTTTTTTAAATAATCTCCATACATAATTAAAAAAATTCAAAACACTTCTCTCTCTCCTCTCTCTCTCTCTCTTTATGTCTCTGTGTCTTCTTCTCTTCTCCTTTCTTCTTCTTCTCTCTTCTTCTTTTTCTCTTCTTTCTCTCTTCTCCTCTTCTTCACAAACTCTCGCATCAGGGTTCGATCAAACCCAGATGCGAACCCCGCATCTGGGTTCGATCGATCGAACCCAGATGCGGGGTTCGCATCTGGGTTCGAGCGAACCCAGATGCGAATCGCATCTGGGTTCGATTTCCAGATGCGAACCCGCATCTGGATTCGATCAACCCAGATGCAAACCCGCATCTGGGTTCGATGGAACCCAGATCCGGGTTTGCATCTAGGTTCGATCGAACCCTGAGGCGGGTCTCGAACCCAGATGCGAAGACCCATTTTGGGTTTTCAGCGCGGAAACCCTTGGGTTCCGACTCGGAAACTTCTGGGTTTCCGGCGCTGGAAACCCAGAAAGTTGAGTTTTTTAGTTTTTACTGTTTCTAGAAAATTGTGTTTTTTGTTGTTTTTATATTGCTATTGTGTTTGATGTTGTTGTTACAGTGTTGGAGGATTTGTTGATGATAATGTTTGCTTGATGTCAACGTTGGTTTGGTTGGTTGGATTTGTTGATGATAATGGATGCTAAGAACACAAGGATACTGGAGATCCTATCTCCAGATTGGATCTCCACTTTTTTATATATTTTTTTTAATTTTATTGTTAAAAAAAATTTTAATTTTTTAATTTTATTTGAGGGACAGTTTGGTCTTTTTGGATACTATGATAGTCAGGATCCATTTTTTATTCACAGAGTTAACAGAAGGGGTAAAATGGGATTTCCAGAAACAAGAGGGGGAAAATTGGCGATTATCTTAAACTATAAGGGGAAAACTGGGATTCTCCCTAACTAATAATAAACCAACATATGTCATATAGAGATCTCTCATATTTTAATATCTTATTTATTTTTTAATTAAAACAAAACAAGGAGTAGAAGAAAGAGAGTTGAAAGTGGGGGTCCCTTGAGTGTTGGGGTGCATGTGCCCCACGTTGGGTGATCTGAGATTGGTAAACCATTCCCATCAAAGCATAACTAAGGCTGAGCTTAAATTGTCTCCCAGCATCTGAAATAGAAAAAAGAAAGAGAAAACAAAACAAAACAAAACAAAAGCTCCTTTGCAAAAAGGATTGGCAATGACTAATTGCTGACGGTTATTTGGCCAGTACAGAGAATAAAGCTAGGCCACCCATTTTTAGGTTCTGGATAGAAAAAGAACCAAGCAATGCCTTACCTTTTACACTTTATGTTTGTATTATCGTCCAATATATTTTTTAGTAGATAGAAAAAGAGAGGACATTTAAAGGAAAGCTAACAAATTATATTGTATATATTTATAATAACAACAGTTATGGATTCCACGTCCCAAAAGTAGAGGACTTTCCTTCCAACCAATTAAGCATTTCACTACTCTATCGTCCGAAAACATTTTACACAACATGTTTCCTAAAATGATAAAGTAAATTGAACAAATTCTTTTACAATACGAAAGTGTAAATACAATGAGAAATTACTATAAGAACGAATTCTATCTCCCTCTCCAAGGAAAAAAATTATCCCGTTTCCTGGTTGATGCTGCAGCGCGGATGGAGAGAGTAAGAATGGTTAATTTGTTGGTATATTTGATGAAGTTGGGCCCATTCGATGATCATGAAGGGTTTAGGCGACCTCATTGTAAAAGAATCATCATCAGCTTTGAGAAGTGCTTTTGTTGTTAAGTGATAGTGGAAAAATGGGGTACCATTGGTCTTTTTCAAGGAGTCTTTGTTTTGAAGTACAAAAGGACCTAAAAGTAAAACCCCATTTTTCTTTTCTTACCAAAAAGTAATATTTACATGGAACTCTCCATTTGCTTAATATGGTCTTCTCATAAAAACTTGGAAGGTCAGCAAAAACACAAACATCCAGTACACCAAGCTTTGATTTTCCGTCTTTGCAGCCTGTTCGATTGAATATTTCCCGTTTAAAGAGGAAAAAGACAAGGATAAAAGAAAAAAAGTTAGATCATTATTATACATGAAAGAAGTTAAATTTTTTTACTATACATAATTACAGCAGTAAAAACTTCGACAGATGTATAAAATGCAACAACAATGTACAAAATGCTGTTGCATTGATATAAATATATGTATACACGTTTTCCCTTTGCATGATTTGCGTAATACAATTCCAATTTAGTGTTTGTAAATTTGGTTCAAGGTAAAAGAAAGGGAGAACTTCATTCTAGTTCCTATGTTTTTAAAAAACTTCTCGTTTTTAAATGCGAATCTATTTATAGTCTTCATGGTCCTTCACTTTTTAAAAATTCATCAAATTGGTCCTTCTGTCATCATTTTGGTCCCTATGTTTAATATAGAGAACTTCATTTTGGTCCCTATGTTTAATAGAGAACTTCATTTTTGTTCCTATGTTTTTATTAAAAATTATGACAGAATGACTAATTTGATGAGTTTTTGAAAAGTAAGGAACCATGAAGACTATAAATGGATTCGCATTTAAAAATGAGAAGTTTTTTAAAAACATAGGGACTAGAATGAAGTTCTCCCTAAAAGAAATTGGAGAAAGTTTAGGTTGCATCCCATGCACCCTACGTCTTTCGTCCAAATCATGTTATGTGACATGAATATTATCATATTTACTAATCATATTATGTGACATAAGTAGTCATCATATTTACTCTCGTTCCATATCGTTTGATTTGAATAAAAGATATACTGTTCATCTAGAAGCGCCAAATTCCTTCTTCAAGAATTTGCTATAGGAATGGTATTAAAAAAAAGAAAAAAGAAAAAAGAAAAAACTATGGTTTTACCTTGGCGGCAGAGGAACTGAGAGAAATGGAGGCGGATGATGTTGACGAAGTACTGGATAGGGCAGAGAGACCCACATTGTAAGCCATGGTTTCATCAGGTTGATAGAGACCGTAGTTCCTTTCAGAGGTTGGTCCAGGCTTCATATCCTCGTTGAATAAAGCAAACAGGTAAACTTCAAGCCTCATATTAGGCCTCAAAGGGGTCCCTTCATTGCCCAATTGCCTTCTCAACAAGTTCCTGTTATACACTGCCGCATTTTCCACTGTTGCTCCGACTTCATTGGCATCACCTTTCGACGGCCACCCCGTCTCAGAAACTCTAACTTCAATATTGCCATAACCCATCTTAGCCATGGCAAAAAGAACAGCGTCTACTTGTGCATATAACATGTTGTCATAGCGAAGCTTGGTGTAAGGGTCTACCGTTCCTGCATTTGGGTTGAAAAGAACATAATCCAAGGAAACCCTATTGGGCTCGTCCTTGTATGCAAAATATGGGTATGCATTGATCCAAAATGGAGATTTTGTGCTTGACAAGAAATGTAAAAACTGTTGCATGATTCCAGCCACCTCTGTTTTGAAACTACCAGCTGATGGAGGATAAGACTCTTGTAAAACAGCTAAGGAACTTGGAGTTGAAACCTGAATGTACTTGTCTAGGCCTAAGTGAACCAGCGCACCATGAATGCTGATAATGGCTGGAACAAGGTATTGTATTAGACTCGAGTCATCGTCGGTGAACACCTCGTTTCCCACAGCGATTCCGGTGATCTTTGTGGTCGGAAAATACGGCTTTATGTGGGTGCTGACCCATTGAAGTGCCTGTTGTGGATCCATCAGTACAGCTAGCATTTGGTTCTCGACTGTGACAATAAGCTCGATGTTCGAATTTGCAAATGCTGTTAATATCTGAGGATTCGTATCGTAAATTCTAGTTTTTGTTAACTTAAGGGCGCTCAAGAGATCGACGACCTTCTCTGGTGGTGGCAAATTGTTGGCAACTTGCCCATAATTGATCCCAAAAGAGCTGACTCCTTGTAGAAGACCATAATCTGCAAATCAACCAACAAAGACATAACAATTTAACACCTCAACACAACTCAGCAATATCAGAAATGCAAATTAATTTTTAATACCTGAGAAAGTGATGGCAAACGCAAGAAAAACATGAATTGTAGACGGTATTGCCATGGATGGCTAAATAGAGGGATAAGGGCCTTAAGAGTTCGAAGCAGAGAGATGGGTTTGATTATATATAGAAGAGGAAGAGGTGAAGAGTGTGAATTCTTTTCTTTGCTTGTTTGAAATTTGATGTGTTTCGATGAGAGAGAGGCCTTTGGCTTGGCTTGCCTTGCCGATGTTGTCTTTCGCTCTTACCTCTTAACTGGTTTTAAATGAGACTTTGGTATGGCTTTCCCCGAATCTTCTTCAACCGAAATGGCAGCTTTTTCGACTCCTTGTACGTTTCAACATTTTTCCATAATATTTTATAGACCGAATTGGCCCCCAGCCCCGCCTACTTTCTTCACACAAAAGCAAAGGGGAAAGAAATCCCACCCATTAGATAAATATTTGGGGGAAGCAATTGGACGATCCTAAATTTTCGGTGTGGTAAAAAATTAATTATTAGTTAATGAATGATAAGAAATTCTACTTTTCTTTTTTAATATATATATATATGATTTTTATAATTATATATATATGATTTTAAATATACGGACCAATCAATCAAATTCATCAATTAGATTATTGATCCTAAAACAAATTCTCTCTCTCATTTAATTGAAATATAATTAATGAATTTGATTAATTGATATCTATTTTTTAAAATAAGATATACTTGATTATAAAAACATTATATATATATATATATCAAAATTGATTGTAACTTAGGACAACAGACTGTCTTGCTTTTGTGGAATCAAGAAAACATGATAGATGATGGCAATGACTTTAACATGGAAATACCCCAGGCACCCACGTTACCTACACTTGGCCATTACTACATCACTTAGTGTTGACTGTTGATGAATACCCTAATTTTCTGTATTTTAATTTTCTACTAAACATTTCCCACATTGTTTATTTTCATATGCCGGGTTTTTAATTTCGTCGCTTTTTCTTTAGTCAATTAGCGATATAAGACTATTGCCTAACCTCATTTATTATGTTGAACGACTCATAACGTTAAAAATTGACAAATATGAAAAATCTAGATTTTGATAGAATTAATGGAGTTGATGCATAAATTCTCTAGGCTGAGCAGTTTTTCTTCTTGTACAACTACTTGAGAATAAAAATGTCAATGAAAACAAATGGCTCCATCCCATCCCCACTCCCATTTGGGGGAAATAGGGATGGGAAAGTTCAAGAGTAGGTTCTTCATCCCCATCTCTATTCCCTCATTCCTCTTAGTTTTCAAGTTTTTCTTCATCCCAATATCACCTCATAACGAAATCCATGGATTGCATCATTGAGATGGCACTGCACGGGTAAAATTAATTGGGTTCATGAATAAATTATTTATAGGCTGAGCTAATTTCTCTACTTGTACAGCGATTAGGGAAGTGGAAAAATGGGAAAGTGAGTATGTGTAATTTGGGCTTGTTTGGGTCTCAGTCTACTTTTCTTGAATGGTACTAAATGCCGCCTCTATTAGTATTAAAATAAAAATAAATAAATAAGTACAGGAGGAAATTATAAGAATTTTGTATAGTGCTTAGATACACCTAGATTAACTTAAAATTACCTTATATACATGACAAAGTTAAGCGTATTGATCTTTTGGTAAGTTACCCGATCTGGACCCATCCCACCCACAATAAGATAGTTTGACATTTCGTTTTTCCTTATTACAAGTCAACATTAACGAATTGAAAAGCCATCAAGAGTTACCCAATCTGGACCCATCCCATCCACAACAAGATAGTTTGACATTTCGTTTTTCCTTATTACAAGTCAACATTAACGAATTGAAAAGCCATCAAGATAATTCAAAGATGCAATGAACAATAAAACAATATATAGAGACACAAACCGTCTGCATACAAATGCATCTTGTAGAAATTACAATTACACGTAGAAAGGCAGCAGGATGAGTCATGTCAGTGAAGTAAATCCAATAAAGTTGTCAAAGTACTTTCCGACGAAGAGAAAAAACATGTGAAAATATATATTATATATGTATTAATTAACTTATAATTGTTTGGTGGAAATGAAAAATATAAATTAAGTAATTAATAAAATATCAATCAAAGATTTACTTCAAAATATATATATAAATCAAAGATAACTTACGGAATTGGTCAAATAATGAAGCCCCAATTCAAAAGTAAATGTTTGGTGAATGGATAAGCAATGGAATACGTGGGAGTTGTATTTTTGGGAGACGTTGGGAGACGTAGGGTTCCTTCTCTTGAGTCTGCTGTTTATTTATTTGTTTATCCGTACTTCTTTTACTTGGTGATAATGTATAAAATGGTTTCTTTTCATACCTCAGCAGCACACCACTTTAATAGATACTAGAGTCAACAGAGAGAACTTGTATTACAACACGTGCAGATGAGAATTTAGAACTAGCTAGTAGGCGGACCGTCATCTAGTAAAGTTGGCAACCAAGAGTTGAAGACTTCGGTATTATTTAGCATATCGTTTTCATTAATTACTTTGATATTTTGATGAACAGTTGGTGTTTAACTTTAATTTTGTATCTTCCATGACCGTTTATGTTAGTCATTTTTGTTAGATATTTTGATGAACAGTTGGTGTTTAACTTTAATTTTGTATCTTCCATGACAGTCTATGTTAGTCATTTTTGTAAGAAAGAAGAGTCAGAAATGTATAAGGAAGTCGCTGAGTGTTTTTTGGTGTATCTTTAGAGTAAAATTGGTTTTGTACACAAAACGAATAATGCAAATAATGTGACAACTCAAATTAGACCCTTTTGACGTAATTGGTGTAAAAATTTGACAAATTAATGAGACTTTTCTACTTATTCGATAATGACATTCAACAGGTTGTTTCATTTGTGTTTATGTGACATATAGGTTTTATATAGGAGGATAATTTATTTTTTAAATCATTACAATTTAGATAAAAGTAATACATGATTGGAATCCACAATTTTATTTATAAGAGGGTGGAGTACTGATCACTCATGTTGTTTATGTTTACTATAATCCAATTTTGGAGTTTTGAAAAAACCATTTGGATATATCCGACAGAAAAATAAAAAAATAAAGGCGAAAACTAATTTCAAAGGCAGACTATATACATAATTCAATCAACAAACTTTTTTATATATTTCTTTTTACATCATTTACTTTAAATAATGAATGATTATCATTTATTTCACAATTAAATGCCCCCTTTAAATGTTTTTGGAATGAGTTATTAGAGATGACCTAAGTTCTAGAGTGTGCATGTGTTGATCATATGCTCACAAAATGCTACACAATGTTTATTATTAATAAATAACATTACTCAACCAGTAAATAAAATAGACAAACTTAATTACTTACATATTTATGTCATATAACATATTTAATTTTACTTGGATGGAGTACCATTGCTATTTCGCCCAAATTTTTTCTTTCTTGTGTGTGTCATAGATTCAATTCAATCGATACATGACATGAAGGATCTAGACACATGCAAACTTATCATTGAAATTTTAATTTTATCGAGATTGAATAATGTATAATTTATACGTTTAATGCTTTATTTTATAATAGACTATTTTAATTATCAATGAAACATTATTTATATATTTAATATTTCATAAATCAAGATCGACAATTATAATTTACAACCATAAAAAAAAAAAAAAATTAATTGATCACTTAATAAGTCCGAATTTGATTCATTAAGTCTTTTTTTTTTTTTGGTTTTTTAAGTGATTAAATAATTTAAAATTGTTAAAAACAACTTAAAATAAAAGTTAGAAATCCTAACTTACACATAATCACTTAATCATAATTAAAATATTTTATTCCGTAACCATCCTTCTAAAACATACAAATTTTCAATTTTATCTTCATTAATATCCTACAATTTATCATTTTTTATATTGCTACTAGTTACTTGAATTTTATATTTGTATAACAATTTTAATGACATCTACTTTATAACTTAAAAAGAATGTATAAGCTATGTGAATTTAATATTTTCTTAAACTATTATTGTTTAAAATAATATATTTTTATTATTATCAATAAGAACTACGTTTGTATAAAATTAAAAATATATAGATAAATTTGGTTCGAATTTATTAAATGATTTGTTTTATGCTACATATGTAATTTAAAATAAAAATACATAACAATTATTAATTATGAGGATATAAATGTAAAGTAGTTTTTCTCTTTTTTTTTTCTTTTTTGAAAGAAAAGTTTTTTTTAAATGATTAGTTTTATGCTACATATATAATTTATTTAAATGATTTGTCTTATTCTACATATATAATTTAAATAAAAGTGCGTAACAATTATTAATTATAATGATATAAACGTAAAATATTTTTTTCTTTTTCTTGAAACAAAAATATTTGTTTTTAGATATGTTTTTCTTAAAAAAAAAAAGTTGATCAACATGTATATTTATATATTAGAATAAACAAATAAATATGTGTTTTAAATTTTAGATTTCAATTATTATTCAATTTTTAATATTATTTTAGATTATTCAATTTTCAGATAAAAAAAATAATATGACATTATGCTTTGAGAAAATAAGATGGGGTGGGACGGAGTAGACAAGGATGGGGAGCCCTCTCCCCAAAGGTTCAAATAGATTCCCTGTCCCTGTCCAAGTAGGGAATAGGGCAAAGATTAGAGTCTTATTACCCTTGGGTTCGAAGAATGAGAATAGTATCTCTACAATACTCGCCTCATTGACATCCCTACTATCCTTATGCATATTATTTTGAGTTTAGACATGTTATTAACTTAGTTCAAAGTATTGATGAGATGAGATTGATCCAATAATATCTCTCTTACACCTATATCATGAGTTGGTGGGTTCCAGTCATGCTTCCTTTCCTAAATTCTGAACTACTACTTTTTTTCTTTTTTTTCAATAAAGAAGGGAAAGAAAAAATAAAACTCGCTTTCAAGATCCCAAATCTTGTATGCATAAACTAATGCCAGCCAAAAGTTGTAATTCTAGTTGTTTTCAATCGGGAAGTGATGCTATGATTTAAGTTGATGATTGGAAATCCTAAACTGTTTTGGATGACAGTGGACCCCATTAATTAAACTCATATAGGTTTTTTTTTTTTTTTTTTTTTTTTTTTTTAATTGTGAACAAAATACGGTGTTTCTTGATCATTAAATTTCTATCTAGGCGACAGTTGGCACATTATCAGAATACTATGATCACTCTGCTGCCAAACTGCACATCTCTGCAGTCGAAGTATTGAGTTTATTCTGTTATTATGTTCAAACCATCTAATCCCAGTACCTTTTTTTTTTTTATTAATTAATTATTACGAATTTGGGAATTGAAAGGAAAACATCATCACAATTTATAATTTTATTGATATAGTGCAAAAAAATCCTATAATTGATTTATCTCAACTTCAGTCTTTTTAATCTAGATACTTATTTGATAATATTATTCTATTGCTAGTGTCAAATTTCAATATCAAATATGAGTCATGACTCATTATCTAGGGTGTGGATGTATATAGATTTTTGTTAAAACTTATACATCAACTTATAATCGATTTTTATATTATTTTATACGTTATATTATCGGTGCATTGGCAGAAAAACAATTTTAAGTAATATAAATTATTTTTTTAAAAAAAAGCCCACTTTGTTCCCTTGTTTTTTCCTCTCGATACACTTATTGGTTCTTTTTGGTAAGATAGCTTATAGCTAGCAATGTGTCATAGATCATAGTGATCCCCAGATCCATTTGTAGAGCAAAAGAAGATAAAGTTGTGATCTGCAAGGGAGACAACTTGCGGTGCAGTGCTTGCCTTTTAGGTCTTGCTAAGTATTTTCAGTTGCGTCACCCCCGGCCATGCATGTGACTACTGCTAAAAGAGAAAAGGAAAAGGGACACCACCTCATACAGACCTTTCTTTAAAGCATATATACATACATATATATATATATATATATATATATCTCACGTCTATTGGAAAAGTTTCTTAACAACGTTAACATAATTATTATTACTAAAAATTTTCATAAAGAAAAAAAAAAAGTAAGTTGTTTTTACAAGATAGAGATGTAATAAAGATTTGATCAGACTCTTTTGTTCTCTTTACAAAGAAAATTTTGGCTTATACATATAATACATTTCTTTTTATTCTTTCTAGATGATCTACTCTGCTCTTAAATTTTTGATAGTAAAAATTTCAGAAAATAACATTAAAATTAGTCTGAGTTTTGAAATTATAAGTATCAAACTTCCAAAATAAGTATCAATATTCAAGAAATATTGTTTGGGATTTATTATCTTTGTCACAAAATATGATCATTTGTACTTACTTATTTGTCAGCTATCATCTTTATCTTCGAAACACTAATAATACAAAAAAAAAAAAAAATCATTTTAGAAATTTTGTGTTATCAACTACAAGTCACTAATTTTAGTTTAAAAATAGAGCTGTTTTGAGTAAAGTGACTTAATCCAATGATAAGACCTTATCTACCTGTCACATATCTCAAAGTAACAGGTTTGACTTACGTTCCCCGTCTTTTGAGAGTGGAGATTCGGACCATGCTTTATAGTCTAATTTCAACTTTGACCATATTTTAGAGTCTTATCTCAACTGGTACAGCATTAATCTGACTCATTGTCAGAAAGTCAACCAAAAATATATATATATTTTTTTTTGACAGGCTTGCGGTGTGCATTTTGCAATTCTGGTTATTATTTTTTTTTTTATTCTGATGATAGTGGCTTGGTGTTTATCTTCATTCATTTGAGAGAATCTCCTAATTAAAATAATCTGTCGCATTTGGAATAGTCTTTTCTTCAGTCTCAGATAAAAATTAATTATACACGATTGTTTGGCCAATAATGTAAATCCTGGTGAAGCTTGTGCGTTTTTTTCAGGGTTAATAATCCTAGATATTCTTTGGGTGGAGTTTTTCCTAGATTATTTTGTTGCATTTATATGGCTTTGTCAGTTGAAATAATGGCTGTGTCTGAATTGAGCTGGCTTATAAAGCAGGTTGGTGGGTAATTATTTTGATTAGAGAGTGATTAAACAACAGCTTTATCCTTGTCCTTCAAATGACAATCGTGATCCTCCTTGACAGTTCCAATATAAATTGTAGATTTCGTTGATATCTCAAATTTGTTTTAATTTAATTCTTCTGTATAAGGGTAACATGGTGGCAGATACCGTAGCTAATTAAATTGGGATTGCAGACTATAGATGGTATTCGCTGGCCTTGATGGCTCTTGGATATTATCTATACCAGTCTTTAGATTTGATTTATTATATTTAAAAAATAATAATAAAATAAAAATCTAGTTCTCTCTGTAATTCCTTCCTTTGGTCTCTGTATTTTTTTCTCCTATATAGTTGTCTCTGATTTTCTATGAGTGCTCTTATAATGCGTGTCCCTGACGAAACCTAGTATTAATTTAGGGAAAAAAAACATTCATAACCTCTTTTTTTTTTAATGTGCTTTATAATTAGTGAAACTGTAGTGATCATGATATCACATTAATTTCTCTCTACCTCTCTAAGCAAAAAGAAAAAGCAAAAGGAAAAGAAAAGGCTAGCTGTATCTTCTTATTCCGATCCACCCATGAATCTTATTCCGATCCACCCATGAATCAAAGAAATAGAAGACCATCATGTCCTTTGTTAGCTGGTCAATGCCATCTTTTTATCGTTTTTCATATCCAAATGTATTTATATATATATATATATATATATATATATATACGAGAGAGATACCATAAAGAAAAAAAAATAAGTAAAGACGACATCGCTTTTGTTAAAGACACATTTTGGTGTTAAAGCGGAAGCATCATGGAAGAAAAAGGAGTAGTGAAGAAAGGGCTAAAGAGCTTGTGAAGTGCAATGCATGAAAGGTTTGATTAACAGTTTCACATGATTTTGTTTGCCCAAAGACATACTTCTTTTTAAATTCCATGTATTCCATTCCTTTAGTTTGGTTTACAAATGTTAGAATCCTTACCCAATTTTCAAGATTAACTTTCCTTTGTGAAAACTGAAAAGGAAGGCAGCAGGAAAATGGCCAATATTGCATATTTGCATCAAAGGGGGTTATCATGATATATGATGATGAAGAATTGATGATAAGCCATTTGAGAGGAATGAAAAGCAAGAATGTTATTATTGGCGATGGGCATACGGTTGAATTCCTTGACAATAAAGGAGTCCTGGAACTGCTTTAATGGTGATGGTGGGTACCCATCTAGCTAAGCTACGTCCATGCATGGTTCATTTTCTTTATATGGTACGTCATGGTTGTATGTGAAACAAAGACTAAAAAGTAAAAACAATTTCAAAGTTTATTTACAACAAAGTAGTTTAAACTTTGTGTTGATTAAAGCGTGTGAATTGAATACATCAATTTTCTTGGAGCAGTTCATATACTATTGTTGGAGATACAGTATTTTGCAATCTCATGTGAAACATGGTTACTAGCCAGTGATGGAGCCAAAATTGTCATCTAGTGGCTGCATCATAAATAATGTATTATACTGATTTATATTTTTAGGGTACATGTTAAAGAAAAAAATTACTAATTTTTTTCTATGCATGTCCATGTGGGTATTAATTATCTCAGTTCACACACAACAAGAAAGAGCTTGGTTTAGCCAAAAAAAAACCTCTAGTAGAGGATATCATAATGAATTATATACCAATCATATTTTCAGGGTGCATGTTAAAGAAAAATATTACTAATTTTTCCAATATGAACACGTGAACATGCATGTGTACACATACATTAAAAATAGGTGCATGTGGAATTTGGTCATCTTGAAATAACCCATTAAAAACCAAATGCATGAAAGGACTAGTCATGACCTCAAAATTTAACATTCTAAATATGTTTTGATTACGGCACAAACTAAGTAAGATTTTTATCAGTTAGCAGTTAATTAAAAAATTAAACATATATTTATGTTAATTTTAATTAAAATCAATTTAGATTTGAATAATTTTCAGATTTCTTGTCAATACACAATATTCTTTCTTTAAATTCCTGTATTCTAAAATCAGGAACGGATCATGGGCTTGAGATGGGCTTAAGCCCATCTCAATAGAATTTCAAATATTTTAAATTTTCCCTCAAAATTACCATAATAACCCAACCCTTTGCAAAGTCCATTTCTTTTACAGATTACATAAATAAGCACAGATTTGTTCTTTGATAAAATTTACTAAATTAAATAATATATAATATTAAAATGAAAAAAATTTAAAATAAAGGTAATAATAGTAAAAACCTAATCATTAAAAAGTTGAGTACAAGATTGAGGTTCAAGTTCCACAGTTTATGTTTTACAAGTTTTGTATGTTAGTTTCCTCGTTTTACTGTAAGATTGGTTGTCTCATAATATGAGAGTAAATATTTGAATTGCATAAATAGTGATTAACATCGGATGGTCTCGGAAGATATTTGGTCCATTTGGTATCATCCTTAATCCTTATAATTAATGTATATATACATACATACAAATGTATAGAGAGAGAGAAAACAAACAAACAAACAAGTGAAAGTGTCATAATCATTAAGACGTATTAAGTATTTAATAAAATTAAACACTATCCAAAGTATCAAAAATAAAAATTAATGCCACTTTAGTTTGAAAATAAATAAATAATGTTTTTCTCATATGAAAATTTTACTTTATAATAGCTCTATTATTAAAATTTGAGGCAATTAATAAGATGATAAGTTTGATCTAGTGATAAACCCAAACTAATAACTATACTAAAAAATTATGCACACCTACATTGTTATAGTTTAAGTTTAGCCTATCCTAGCCCCCCCAAAAAATTTTATATTATAGGTTTTTTTTTTTCATCTTTATATCATTGTTATTTTAAATTTGATAAATATCTGTTTGTTTCTCTCTCATTTCTCACATTTCACTTTCTCTTTCTCTTTTAATCTCTCTCTCTTCTTTTTTTGGGCTTTGTATTTTTTTTTTGAATTTCTTGTTTTTTTTTTTTTCTGAGTGGCAATATTTTCACCCCTAAAAACTGTTTGTACACCTCTTTTTGTATTTACACTCCATTAAGATTTTTAAAAATTCATATTCTGTAAATATACCCTATGTATTATCAATTATATCCATTCATTTATTTACTTTTTAAATATTATAGATAAATATTTACAAAGGTAACTAAATTAAAACATGTTGACGATCGGAATCGGTCAACACCCGGTCGGGGGTCGGAACCTCGCCGACGGAACGATTTATGTGGGGCCGGCCCGTAGACCGTTGAACCCCTTTTGGCCTCTTGGGGTCGCGTCCGGAGTTGAACCCTCAACCTTATAGGTGTTATTGGTGTACAACTCCTACCACCAAGCTGACAAAATGTCGACGTTGGAATTCAGTCGACGAGAAATCAATGCCCAACACCTGCAATCAATGTGAGAAAGCACAAAAATCTAGAAAAGACAAAGACAGAAAACAGATGATCAAACGAAGAACACCAAATTTTACGTGGTTCGGCAATAAAAAGGCCTACGTCCACGACTGTCCAACTCTTAATCTCTGCAGAGTGACAGTATATTATTGAATATTGTCTGATGTTGTTACAACGGTTTCAATCCCTATTTATAGGGAAAGAAGAGTTACAATTCTGGCTGTAGCAAATCAGGAAGAGAATCCTGAATTAATTACATTCCCTAAACAATTGGGAAAAATAAGGAAAAGAATTATAAATTAATCATGCTTCCTAATATATTTAGGTGATATCAGGAAATTGCTATAATTATCTTGAAATAATGATGACTTGAATTTGAATTTGAATTAATCTCCATATCTGATGAGGAAATCATGGTTTGATTGGGTAACTACCATATTCGGAGAGAGAGAATCACTATTGAACTTGGTAACTGCCTGTTCTGGAAGATATGATACTTATCACGTATCTGAGCAAGCTGATGTGTCATAGTGGTCTTCATCTCGAGCTCGCTGAGAAACGAGCTGCGCAGGCGTCGAGCTGCGACTTGCCTGTATTTATGAGTCTGTTGATGCCAGCTGGAAGTCTTGATGGTCTTTGAGTCAATACTAGGCCTCGTCTGATGGGCTTTGACTATGTTGACCTCATTGGGCCTTCTCATTGGGTTTTAAATGGGCATAAATTGGACTTTTACCAGCCCAATTATTGAGTCCGAAAAATACACATAACAAAACATTAAAGAAAGTCGAACTTGCAATGGATAAATAAACAAAATCCTTAAACCATCGGATGCAATCCAATCAACACAAAAAAAAAAAATGGGGGAATAGATTTATTGGTTACCTGGTCCTTGCTCAGGCAACTGAAAACTAAAGAAAGATGAAGATACTTCTCACTTCTCTTCAATCTCCAAAACCATAAAACATTGGATTTTGATTTTGCTTGGTATTTTTATTATTCTCTTTTTTCTCTATATTATCATCTGTTGTATTCTCTGATTAATCAAATGACCAAAATATAACCCACATCTCTCCAACTTAATTCATAAATACTGGACCATCTCATACTAAGAATAATGATAGATCTATTGTACTCTCTATGTCATCATCTGCTGAATTTTTTTTTTTTTTTTACTTTTTTATGACTCATTTGCTGGATTTATTGGCCTAATTAAGTGTCTTTATCATCTGATGTGTTCTTGATATAAACTCAAACTAAGAACTGTGAGGACAATTCCAATTTAGAATTGAAGTTGGAGTATTCAAATTTAATTATAACATTATCAATATCATATTTTAATTAGAATGTTAATAATTTAAATAAGTGTAATGTTGGAATATTAAAAATGTATAAATTAAGGGGTGCACATACGAGTTTAGAGGGGTGGAAATATCGCCACTTTTTTTTTTCTTTCCTCACAAAAATAATTTCAATCTCTAATGTTTCTCTCTCTCTCTCTAGTTTTATCACTTGGATTTATTACCAATCATGTCTCTCAAGTGAGATTTCTTTTATATTTTATGTATTTTAAATTTGATAAATAAATATTTTATTTATTAATTCTTGTGATATAAAAAATATATTTATTTGAAATTTTATTACGTGTATTTTCTTATTTATATTTATATTTCTATCCAAACATTAAATATGTGATAATTTTATGAAATTTTACTTAAAATTTTTCATATTTTATCTTTTTTTTAAATCATAAGTTGCATAATAGATTATTTAAATTTAATATTTTTGGTGTCCCTCCTAATATACTCTTTAATTTGAAGTATAGTAATAAGTATAAATTATAATTATCAAAATATAGATTATCTATGTTTAAAGATAAATTATTGATGTTATAGTGTTAATTATAATTCATATTTGATAAATTTGATTACTTAAATAGTTTATTCAATCTTTTTACTTTTATTTTTATTAATATATTTATTTTAATATAAATTTTGATGGGTAAAAATTATTATATTTCCTTTAACTAGATATGCCTATAATTTTAAATTTATACAATATTTCTGTATGGTCAGAGTTTACTTAAAAAATTTATTCTAGCTCATCCTGATATAAATTCCTGGTTATGTCCCTATTTGAGTTATATACTTCTTGTTATATTTGAAATTGAAAAAAAAAAAAAAATTTACAATAGAAGTCGTCATTTCAGCGCATCCCAATGCAGTTTTGATGTTAGATAATAAATTCTTTTTCTTGATAGATGATGGGCGGACCATGGGTCACAATAATGAACTTCCTAATATTTAGCCCAAACCTCCACTGGCTGCAGTTGTTCAAAGTCCACCTCCAAATTGCCTCTTTGTGTTCTACAAATATGGGCATTTATGGGCCTAGAAATGTTTCAATTATCGATACTTCTTATTCACTTACAGGTAATTTGGTATCAAATTTAAATGCACCAGATTTATTGTTGAAATAGTTCTCTTTTTAATACCATGTATGAAGACCATTCAAACTCTGAGACATTATAAATTGAATTAACACTCTTTATCGTTGAACCATATTAGACAGTGGTTGAAATAGTTCAATATTATATTTGTTAGACACCAATAAATTAGTACGACAGTCCCTTGAGAATTCTTCAAGTTTTAGCAGATGGGACAAAACTACTTTTCTAAGAGAGTCTTCTTCCATCTAGAGGAAAATCTTCCATTTAGAGAAAATACTCATTTATTCAATATTGGACCTTCTATAGTAGTCATATCAATTCTACTAAGTTATTCAGTGTTATACTATGTACTGACTAATAGAGTACAATATCCAATCTGCTAGCATTCATGCACCCTAATATCAAACTGGACTGATATTATCTGATTGTCCAATCGAATTTGCATTCTGGGTAGTGCACTGCACCAAATGGGGGCAAATATTAAAATTAACAAAGCAGCTCCTGCCGTAACAGCACATTCATTGGACGATGGCAGCAACAGAAGTTATAGTTTCACTACTTAATAGAAACATGCGGTGGTGTTAACCTTAAGACAATTTCATATTAACTCAGTATTATAGATTCTTAACTACTATAAAAGAAACTTCAAAGATACATGATAGTTACAAGATTGTCATTATTTGTTTTCAATTTTTATTATTAAAATTTTCATTTTTTTTTAGTTATTAAATTAAAATCTAATAAATATAAATTATTCAGTATAGTGTAGATACATATGTATATATATATATGAGCTAGACAAACTTCAAAATTAAAGATCTATGTCAAGTGGCCGGCAATGTATTGGTAACCACTACTGACCCACCATGATCAGTTGGGTGGTTATTGGTTCGACACCCGCTTATTACAACAAGACGTTACCTTTTCTCACCAAGATATGTTTGCTCCTCCACCAATGCATTGATAATCACTGTTGACCCACCATGATCAATTGGGTGGTTATTGGTTTGACACCCCCTTATTATAACAAGACGTTATCTTCTCTCATCAAGATATGTTTGCTCCTCGATCTATGTGTGGATCGCTCCTTTCTGTATGAAAATCACTTTTCGAACCGCGCCATCAGTGTTAAATTCGGTTTAATTTCGTTAATTCTCTAAATTAGTCTCAATTAGGTAATAATAATTAAAAAATTAAAAATTCAAGATCTATGACTATTTGCTCGAAGCTATGAAACTAGTCTTTGACACACAGGAGCATTTGTGTCCACATATATATGGCATGTAGTCTTTGGCAACTTCACAGCCACTCATTCCACAACAACATTAACTACGAATAATAACAATTCCTAGCAGCCTTTTATGAATCATCCGTGCTCAGAATAACATTTATAGTATTGGCAGAAAAGTAAAAAGAACAGATATCTAAAAATATGAAACTAGATTTTAACTAAAGAATGAAGAAGCTACAAACATATTATTTAAAAAAAATAAAAAATAAAAAAAGAAGAAGAAGAAGCTACAAACATATAATACAATAATCTATATATAAGAATGCATTAACATGCAAGCATCAATGTTGCATACTATATTCATTCCACAACCATTGTAGCTCCTCCGGTGGAGGCGCCTCCAGCATCATCCTATCCAAGTCCTTAAACGACATGCCTTTCGATAGCATGATTTTCGAAACAGATTTCTCATTACCATCTTCTAATTTTACGTTTCCATGATCACTTGACAATGTTCCACGCTCTGAACCTGCAGAGGAGCTTTCTTTTATCCATGCAACGCAAGAATCCTTGCCCGTAAGCTTTTGAACCACCGACTTGAAGCTCCTCGGATCCGTTTGGACGTACTGAGTATCCATCAGAACCACCTTTACTGCTGCTCGCTTGTTGCTAGACATTTTTGTTGATTTTGAAATGGTGATGAGGTCGTGATGATTAGGTGGGGACTTTATAGAAAAGTTGAGTGGCGTGGAAGGGGAAAAGAAATGGGGCAGACAGGTGGGGTTTGACAGTTTATTTGGAGAGGTAGCAAATTGACCGTTAATAAAACTAGCAGTCTTGAATGACCCAAGTTCGAGTCAAAGCACGCAATTTGGAATCATCACTCGGTCAATATGTTCTGGTTTTATGGATTCAACTTCTTTCCACGTGCAGGGAAAAAGATTGGGGCTCACAGTCACAGCTATGGTATAAGAAACTTTAATCTTTGCTTTAATTGTATAATAATTTTAGATTTGACTACATGAGAACCGCGAGGCATAAATCTTCAGAAGAACTCTTCTCGAATTATCGAGCGACGTTTTCTAATAAAATAAAAGTCAATTGCTGAAGAATTTGGTCTACTTTCCGCAATAAATTTATTGATTCTATATTATAATAACCTGGACATGTTAATCCGGAATCACCACTCTCATAATTGATGAGTATGATACGACAATGTGCATGTGCTTGTGGAAAAATTAAAAATGAGTATGTCAAATCCGCTTACGTCATACGAATGTAATATAGGATCGTACCATGTGATTGAATGTTTGCATGACATGGTTCTGCGGACCACGGGCACTGTGCTCAATTGACCCAATCCTCTCCCTCATTTCTATGGTCTAAATTCTGCAGTAACGCCGAAGTGCGAAGTATTGTGGGTTTCCTACCACCAGCTCACATTAACGGTAAATTATGATTTGAATTTCTATTTAATAAGATGATAAGTAGTAATTTATTAATAATTTCAAAAAAAAAAAGAGTAGCAATTTATTAATATTTACTTCTAAAATGTAATTGCTTTGTTTAAATTGGCCTAAGTATTGTGGGTTTCTCTAAGTATTTTGCATGTAATAACCAAATAAATCTCAGAGCATTTCTTATGCAATTATCTATTTAAGTTAAGTGTTTTATCAAATAAAATGGATAAATAATGAGATATTAAAAATCCTCTCCAGTGCAATTGTTTAATCCAAATAAGGAATATTGAAATAAGTTTCTCTTTTAGAAATACTGATTTTGATTTATTACTCTTTCTAATCAATTAAAAATAGTGACATTTATTTCATTCTCTTTTCTCTTAATTGTAAAATATAAAAGAAGAGAGAGAAAAATATATGTTTGATGATGATTGATTAAAAGTTGATATATATTTTTTGCTTTAAATAATTATACTGGAGAAAGGAATATGTAGTTCTATATTTTCTTTTGCTAAAGTGGGTTTATATTTAAAAAATAATATATTGTTCTATTACAAATAAAAACTAGAAAATATATAATAACATCAAAAATGTTCTTCGATGATTTTCTTTTTTTAATCTAAACTGTATAAATTCTTGTTTTAAGTAAGCACCTAATAGACTTAATATTTAAGACAATTGAATTTATTTTAACCCATTAACTTAAAAATATTTAGTAGTCTGGCTATTACATTACACCCTTTCACTATTTTTTTCATTTTTATTTATAGTAATTTATTTTATTTAATATTAATAAAATAATATTTTAATAGTTTTAAAATAATATAATATTATATTAAAAATCGAAAAATAAAAATCGAGGAACATTTCTTTTATAGTGGTGATAAGACCAATTGACCTCATTGTGGAGGACGCCAACCTTTGTTGCTGCGATTAAAGGAGGTATCAACCTCTTCCTGGTAAAACAAATAGATTATTTCTATTGAAAGGAGATCAGCCAACCTCCTCCCATTAAATGTGACGAGGTTGCCGCCCGGCCTCCTTTGGTTATTACTCGAGATGACATAAATTTTTTATCTGTCCCAAACTCATATTGTCTCCAATCATTTGGGGCATGTGCAAATTGTGGGGTGGATTTGGCCTAAGAACTTTGACTTAAGGGGGTGTATTCAACTTAGGAGTTTGTTGGACTCCAAAGGATTTTTAAAATCCAGATGTATTCAATTTAGACTTTTTAAAATTTCATTAAAATCCAGATGTATTCAATCCAGATTTATAAGGATTCCAATGAAATTTTGGTGTATTCAATTCAACATTTTAAGAAATCCAAATAAGTCTAGGTGTATTAAAAAAATCAATGATTTTATAAGAATTATATTTTAATGGATTTTTTGAGCTTAGATATAAATTAAAAAACTCATATGAAATCTTGCTCTATCCCCAAAGATTTCATAGATTTCATACCTTCAATTTTTTTTTTCTCTTGGATTTCTATTGAAAGGAGATCAGCCAACCTCCTCCCATTAAATGTGACGAGGTTGCCGCCCGGCCTCCTTTGGTTATTGCTCTAGATTACATAAATTTTTTATCTGTCCCAAACTCATATTGTCTCCAATCATTTAGGGCATGTGCAGATTGTGGGGTGGATTTGGCCTAAGAACTTTGACTTAAGGGGGTGTATTCAATTTAGGAGTTTGTTGGACTCCAAAGGATTTTAAAAATCCAGATGTATTCAATTTAGACTTTTTAAAATTTCATTAAAATCCAGATGTATTCAATCCAGATTTATAAGAATTCCAATGAAATTTTGGTGTATTCAATTCAACATTTTAAGAAATCCAAATAAGTCTAGGTGTATTAAAAAAATCAATGATTTTGTAAGAATTATATTTTAATGGATTTTAATGGATTTTTTGAGCTTAGATATAAATTAAAAAACTCATATGAAATCTTGCTCTATCCCCAAAGATTTCATAGATTTCATACCTTCAATTTTTTTTTTCTCTTGGATTTCTATTGAAAGGAGATCAGCCAACCTCCTCCCATTAAATGTGACGAGGTTGCCGCCCGGCCTCCTTTGGTTATTGCTCTAGATTACATAAATTTTTTATCTGTCCCAAACTCATATTGTCTCCAATCATTTAGGGCATGTGCAGATTGTGGGGTGGATTTGGCCTAAGAACTTTGACTTAAGGGGGTGTATTCAATTTAGGAGTTTGTTGGACTCCAAAGGATTTTAAAAATCCAGATGTATTCAATTTAGACTTTTTAAAATTTCATTAAAATCCAGATGTATTCAATCCAGATTTATAAGAATTCCAATGAAATTTTGGTGTATTCAATTCAACATTTTAAGAAATCCAAATAAGTCTAGGTGTATTAAAAAAATCAATGATTTTGTAAGAATTATATTTTAATGGATTTTAATGGATTTTTTGAGCTTAGATATAAATTAAAAAACTCATATGAAATCTTGCTCTATCCCCAAAGATTTCATAGATTTCATACCTTCAATTTTTTTTTTTTTCTCTTGAATTTCTATTGAAAGGAGATCAGCCAACCTCCTCCCATTAAATGTGACGAGGTTGCCGCCCAGCCTCCTTTGGTTATTACTCGAGATGACATAAATTTTTTATCTATCCCAAACTCATATTGTCTCCAATCATTTGGGGCATGTGCAGATTGTGGGGTGGATTTGGCCTAAGAACTTTGACTTAAGGGGGTGTATTCAATTTAGGAGTTTGTTGGACTCCAAAGGATTTTAAAAATCCAGATGTATTCAATTTAGACTTTTTAAAATTTCATTAAAATCCAGATGTATTCAATCCAGATTTATAAGAATTCCAATGAAATTTTGGTGTATTCAATTCAACATTTTAAGAAATCCAAATAAGTCTAGGTGTATTCAAAAAATCAATGATTTTATAAGAATTATATTTTAATGGATTTTTTGAGCTTAGATATAAATTAAAAAACTCATATGAAATCTTGCTCTATCCCCAAAGATTTCATAGATTTCATACCTTCATTTTTTTTTTTTTTCTCTTGGATTTCTATTGAAAGGAGATCAGCCAACCTCCTCCCATTAAATGTGACGAGGTTGCCGCCCGGCCTCCTTTGGTTATTACTCGAGATGACATAAATTTTTTATCTGTCCCAAACTCATATTGTCTCCAATCATTTGGGGCATGTGCAGATTGTGGGGTGGATTTGGCCTAAGAACTTTGACTTAAGGGGGTGTATTCAATTTAGGAGTTTGTTGGACTCCAAAGGATTTTAAAAATCCAGATGTATTCAATTTAGATTTTTTTAAATTTCATTAAAATCCAGATGTATTCAATCCAGATTTATAAGGATTCCAATGAAATTTTGGTGTATTCAATTCAACCTTTTAAGAAATCCAAATAAGTCTAGGTGTATTCAAAAAATCAATGATTTTGTAAGAATTGCATTTTAATGGATTTTAATGGATTTTTTGAGCTTAGATATAAATTAAAAAACTCATATGAAATCTTACTCTACCCCCAAAGATTTCATAGATTTCATACCTTCAATTTTTTTTTTTTTGCTCTTGGATTTCTATTGAAAGGAGATCAGCCAACCTCCTCCCATTAAATGTGACGAGGTTGCCGTCCGGCCTCCTTTGGTTATTGCTCTAGATTACATAAATTTTTTATCTGTCCCAAACTCATATTGTCTCCAATCATTTGGGGCATGTGCAGATTGTGGGGTGGATTTGGCCTAAGAACTTTGACTTAAGGGGGTGTATTCAACTTAGGAGTTTGTTGGACTCCAAAGGATTTTAAAAATCCAGATGTATTCAATTTAGACTTTTTAAAATTTCATTAAAATCCAAATGTATTCAATCCAGATTTATAAGGATTCCAATGAAATTTTGGTGTATTCAATTCAACATTTTAAGAAATCCAAATAAGTCTAGGTGTATTAAAAAAATCAATGATTTTATAAGAATTATATTTTAATGGATTTTAATGGATTTTTTGAGCTTAGATATAAATTAAAAAACTCATATGAAATCTTGCTCTATCCCCAAAGATTTCATAGATTTCATACCTTCAATTTTTTGTTTTCTCTTGGATTTCTATTGAAAGGAGATCAGCCAACCTCCTCCCATTAAATGTGACGAGGTTGCCGCCCGGCCTCCTTTGGTTATTACTCGAGATGACATAAATTTTTTATCTGTCCCAAACTCATATTGTCTCCAATCATTTGGGGCATGTGCAGATTGTGGGGTGGATTTGGCCTAAGAACTTTGACCTAGTTTCACTATCGGGTTAATACTTGGGTAAACACCTTTGCTTTGACTCGCCTTAGTTGATTCGATATATATATATATATATATATATGTGGATTAAAAAAAAAAACCCTAGCTCTTGCCCTAATTGGCAATTGTTTGATGCAACTAGTTTCTAGGCAGAGCAGTTTGACGTGACTCTCGAAGATTGATCTAGTTTGCATTACACTTACCTTATGTTGACAACTAGTTTATCTATTTAAATAACTTACGCTTCTTACTTTGTGTTTCGGACCTTTTGGTTAAGATGTGTACAGATAAAATAATTTAGGTGTATTATGGCATTAGAATTTCTTGGAAGTTTAAAGTATTTTGATGTATAGGGATGAAACATTAATCTACATAAACATGATACTTTCTAGATTGTGACAAGAAAACCGCGAAGCCTTTGACTTGATATTTGAGCATTATATCCGTTGGATTGGATGTTTCGAAGCATTCCCTTGTTTAGAATTTACTTAAACCATGTTGTCTATTGTGTTTTATTTTTGGTTTCTCCTCTCCATTGAAATATATGAAATCTTTATTTGCTTGGCAGCTGATGCAAAATAGAAAATGTTGTCGCTTTGTGATGCAAAGAAATGTAAGTGAAAATAGAATGTGAATTTTAGATGTATAATTCTGTTTGTATTTTTCAAGATATATATATATATATATATATATATTGAATGTTTAATGTATATAAAAGAACTTGTGCTTTTATAGAGTCTAAACCATATTTTCAAGATGAGTTAAACTTTAAGTTTTAATCTTTAGTTCTGGTTTATATTGAATGTTAAAAATTAAATTATTGTATGTTAAAATTTAGGGATATTATGAAAAACCCCTCCTAAAAAGCAAACTATTTGTGATTTACCCTCGATTTTTTTTAAATAAACCGTCCTCTACAATTTAAAAAAACTCAATCAGCAATAACATTTGAGGGCAAAATGATAATTTAATAAAATAATTTAAATTTAAATAAGAAAAATTGATAAAAAATTATAAAATTTGTACAAAATTAAAATAAAAATAATTTAAAAATAAAAAATTGTAAAAAATTTATAAACAAAAAATTAATAATTTTCTAAAAAAATTAAAAATGATTTCAAACGGGGGACAAAATCTAAAAAATTAATTTTTTAATTTAAAAAATTATTTTTTTAGTGGTGGAGATCTAATCTCTAGATTGGATCTCCATTGTCCATTAACAATAATGGACGGATCAACATAAACAAAAACTTCATTCAAAAAATAAACATCAACAGAAACTAACAAAACACTAGAAATATTTATCAACCTGTCAAAGACTCAAAAGCATGAACTCGTTCATTTCCATCACAAAAAAAAATAACAATAATAATAAATAAAAGAAAAGACCATTCATCAACCAACAAAAACATTAACAAAACACCATCCTTAATCCACCATCATCAATATCAACCCACCATTATCATCATCAACTCATCTTAAGAAATATTCAAATAAATCTTAAGAATAAATAAAAAAATATATATATACAAACATCTAGGTTTGAACCCAGATTCAACTAGGTTTATGACTAGGTGAAATCAGTCGAATCTAGGTTGATGAACCTAGATACTCAGAAGAAGAAGAGAATAAGAAGAGAGAGCCAGTGACGAACCAAGAAACCCAGAAGAAGAAGAAGAAGAGAGAGAAATGGAGAGAGAGAGAGAGAGACAGTGGCGAATGGTGAAGATTTTTTTTTATTTGGTTTTTTAATTTTTTAATGAAAAATTATTATTTTTTTAAATGATGTCCACTAATGGATGGTGGAAATCATTTTAATTTTTTTAGAAAATTATTTTTTATTTTTAAATTTTTTGCTATTTTTTATTTAATATTATTATTAATTAATAATTTAAATTATATTTTTGTCATTCATAAGTTTGAGGGACATTAGAGAAATTTTGTATGATCATAATAAGGGTATTTTGGTCATTTCACGATTTTGGATAGAAAATTTTAACTTTTGGATGGAAAATTAATAGTATGGGATGGTTCACCTAATCAAAAAAATCGGGGATAATTCTCCATTATTTTACTTTTTAAGGAGATTTTTCATAATATTCCTAAAATTTATTTACTTTTTAAAATAATTATAATAAAAACAGATCGAATTTAGAGCATCTCACTCCAAACAAATTTGGGTGTAGAGCGAAAATTGAAAAAATTTTCAGATTACAGGTTGGGTTTAGAGCATCCACCTTAAAATGGGTTCTAATTTGGACCAAGCCAATCTGACCCCTTTCTAACTCGTTGCTAAATGTAGTGATAATCTAGGTAGGTGGCGTCACCATCACCACCTCCTTGTTCACTTACCATTTAGAGTTAGGATTACTGTTAGGGTTAGGGATTGAATTTAATGCAACTAGCGATTTTAAGGTAAGTAGGATTTTTTTTTTATAATATTTCAATTATACAATCATTTTAGTACATTAGAGTTGATTGGTAAATTATGACTTCAAAGTTAAGTAAAAAGTTAAAAAAATTGGACTTTTTAAATTTGATGTTTGCAAACTTAATGTAAGATATAAGTAAATCAAAAGAAATACGATCCACTTAATCTAAGTCCTGAATCAAAAAGTATTAGATAGGTGAAAACAAACCTCCTTCAGACTTTTTTTTTTTTTTTATATATTATATCTTGAGTAGTTTGCAACTTTTTATTTTTTCATTAAACTAGTCCTCATATTTTTTTATAAGTATCAAATAAGTTCCTAACATGTCAGAATTGATTAAATTGGTCTATTTCATAGTCACGCAAAATGTTTGACTATAACAAATTTTGTAAAAGTACATTAACACTTTGATGTCTTTTTTGAATAATTTGATTAAAATAGAAGATAAAATAAAATAATTATTTAATAAAAAATAATATTAATATTTTAAGAAGATAATTGAAGTCAATGAAAATATAAATGTACTTATGATAAATCAAAATAATTTTTGAAGTTTATTAACAATTATTATAATAATTGAACATTTAAATAGAAAAATGCTAGAGCACCTCTACCTATTATTTTTCTTTTTTGCATGCTAAATATTGTGCATGTATTAGTTTTAAAATGAACTTAAATTAAAACACGTTTCCCACCAACCAACCCCCAACAATAGTTAAAATTGACTAATAAAACTTCTCAAGAGGACGAATTTGATATCCATGAAAAACATATACTCAGTTTGGTCAAACAAAAAAAAAAAAGTCAAAGACTAATTTAAGAAAATGTTCAAAACTTATTAGGTAATTGCCTTAGCTCTTAAAGTCTGTAAAATTTATAATTGCTAGAGATGAACACACATGCACATGTATATGTATAGTAATTTTACTATCAATATTTATTAATTTTAAAAAGTTAAGATGAAGTATTCAAATTTATCTATTACATTTAAATTAAATATGAGAGATAATTTATTGTATGAGAAAGAATGTAATAGATGAATTTAATTGATTCGTCAAAGTTAAAAAGTATTAACGATAAAACTACTATATATACATGAGGAAAAACTATACATGCACCCCATTAAAATTTTCTAAGTGTTGTAGTTTGCAAGCACATCCTCCAAACTACCAAAACTATAGTGTCCCTTTTGTTTTTGTCAAATACAGTAAATTAAAAAAATTATAGAACAACAAAAATAAAATGAAAAGCATTGTTGGAGGCTTCAACTATGCTTCCTTATGTTTTAAGTTTTAATTAAATTATATTTTTTCTATTTTTAAATATATTTTATAATAGTTGTTTAATATTTTTAAATTTAATTAATAAATAGTTAATGTTTTTCTTTTGAAGTATAAATTGTTAATGTTCCGATCAAGATATTTTATACATATTTAATATTAAATATTGTATTAATACAATATTTGGGTGCATTCATAATTATTTTAATTTTCAAATATTTTTATTTGAAGATAATATTAAATTGTGCTAAACATGTACGGTTTCAAAAAAATATAAAAGGTAAAAATCATTTCAGTCCCTATATTTTGGGAAAGAGTCAAATTTTTACAATATTTAAAAAAATTCTCAAATGATATCTACCTTTTCGAAAAAATATCAAATTAATCCCTTTGATAAAAAAATTAATGGTCAACCACGATAAAAAAATACGAAAAGTCTATTTTACCCCTCTATCATTAATTAATTCTAGAGTTACTATTTTATCCTAACTTACCAACCAATACAAATTTAACATGTGTCATATAAAATCTAAAATTAAATAATTAAATAATTTTCTGTCTACTATCAATTGACACATTATCATTTTAAAATTCAAATATTAATGTACATAAATAAAAAACCTTTTTTATTTTTACTTTATTAGAAAACAATTTTTTAATTAAAATATAAAAATCGCTCTTCTTCCAAATGGGTTCCAACAACATCAAACTAGGTTTTTGTTTTTGTTTTCTCTTCTTCTCAATCACTTTAACCATCCAAACGAAAAACAAAATGAGTGTTAGTTTAGTAACATTTTTATTTAAAAACCAACTTGAACATGTTGAAATGAATCTAAAACCCGATTTGTTTTCCTTATAAAAGAAAAAATATATATATCTCACAAAAACAGAAATAAAACTCATGCAAAACTACGCATAAAAGTAAACTCGAAGGTAGTTATTCCTTTCTGAAAGTTTCCCATATTAGTGATAGAGAGACAAAATCATATAATAACTCATATTTTATTTCAACATCAATATCTGGGTTCCATATGGATGGAGAATTCTCAACTTAGTAGAACTAAAACTAAGACAAAACAAATAAAAAACTCAGTGTCACACTATTCTTAAACCCAATGAAATTAAAATTGATTCAGTCACTGTACCTAAAAAAGACTAACAACTTCAAGGTGAGAAACCACTTCCACACAACTAACACTCGAATCTATCTAAAACACCATAAAAGCAAGCAATGAAGACCACCTAGAGATTTGTTGCTGTGGAGGAGAAGATGATTACGTTGTGATAACTAAGAAAATGAGGAGAAGAAGAAGAAGAAGAGAGTGTTGTGGTCGTGTAATGGCGGAGATCTGCTGCGGAGTTGTGAGCAAGAGCAAAGCATTGTTGACGTCGTGCAAGTTGAGCTCATGAGTGGCATGGTGGAGATGAGAAGGAAGGAGAATGAAAGCAGATGAGAAGGTTGAAGAAAAAGATCCTTTTGGCTTTTCTCTTTCTTGTTGTTTTTTAAGTTTTTTTTTTTTTTTAAATTTGTTAAATTTTAATATTTTATTTTTTTCATTGGTTGAAATAAATTAAAATTGTCATTTCTAACTTGTAAACAATTTTTAAATTAAAATTAAAAAAAAAAAGAACTCCATTTGACATTGACATTTCTAAAACAATAAAAAATAAAATTCAACTATTGAATATCTGAAATGATAATTTTACCTTTGATTACTATGTTACCTATTAGGTTTGACCGTTAGTTGATAGATGATAGATACTAATGTTACATTTTTTCAAAAAGTTAAGTGTTATTGAAGATTTTTTTGAAATATAATTAAAAATTTGATATTTTTTAAAATATAGGGACTAAAATTGTGACAGATAGAAAGGGTGTGGTTGAATCCTAGGGATGGTGAAGCCCATCTAAGAAAACCCCACCTCCGAAGCCCACCTGATTGAAGCCCGCACCAGCGATTCCGTGAAGAGTTATTGAGAGGCCATAGTACATGCACACCCCATCCACCACTGGTTTAATAAAGAGAGAGTTCAATGGGCTTAGCTTTCTTGGGCTTATGAGCGGCTTTTCCATGCCATATAACAATAGTAGGCTTACCATATGACATAGCATTCTTAATTAAAATAAAATATTTTAAATTCTATATGGATAAAAGTAAAGTTATTATAAAATAATTTTATAGTTCAGATTACACTTTGAAAATGTTATTTTCTCTTTTATTGATTTTATAACATTCTTTATTCATTATAAGAATATAATAAATATTCTTAATAATCTATTTATTATGAGATATAAACAATTATTTTACACATGAATGGTAAAAATATTTTAAAAATTTAATTTTAAATATTATTAATTCACCATATTTAAAATTTTAATGAAATTATATTTTAATATTTAAAATTATTAATTTATTATTGTTGTTGTTGTTGTTGTGGTTGTTTATTAAATATACTACAATACATGGCACTGTTTTTTCTAATATATATTGTTACAATATAACCAAAGGCCAAAGGGTTAGTAAGTAGTAGTATAATTAGGATACTTTTCTAGAGTCTTCTCTCTCTAGAACGCTCCGGAGAGAGAACTTTTAGAAGCCTTTATCTTTAGTAAGACTTGCTATCTACATCAATTTCTTTGCGTTTTCTTCTAGTTTCTTCCCCCTCTCAGCGGCTTCTCTAGATCTGGGGTGTTAAGGGTTGGATTCAGAGATTTATGGATTCATCTTTTAAAACTCAAAACAATGTACGGTTTTAGGTCTTTCTTAAAGTGTCGATCGGTCAATTCTTTTCTTTTTCACTTCTTCCTCTTTTGTTATTAAAAAAGTTTTGAGGTTTTTAAGGGTTGGATTCAGATATCATCTGGATCTAGTGTTTAAAGGTCTTTTTGTTTTGCAAGTTTTGAGGTCGATAATTCGAGTATGGAAGAAGATCAACAAATCTTAAGTCTCCTTGATGACCATAGTTTCCAATGATTACTGAACTTCTCTTTTTGTTATAGCAGAGTAAACATGATTCCTCATCACTATTATTTTGGTGGTTATATCCAATCCTTCGAGGGTTTTCAGATTTTAGATCTTATGAAGATGTCGACTGTGGTGTAAAGTGGTTGTTTATGTAGTCTATTTTTGTGGTGATGTTGATTTTCTCTTTGTTTTAGTGTTGTTGGTTGTAATCTATGGCTTAGTTTTATGTGGATGGGCTAGATGTAGAGATATCATGCCATTTTTCTTGTTTTGGGAACCATCTGGTATTCCATCTAGTCATTTATGCTTCCTCATTGTCGAGGATTGATCTTGTTGTTTATGGATTGAGTTTATGTTGTGCAAAATTTGATTGGATTCTTAGTGATTATATTCTTGTTGTTTCCAAATTTAAGGGGTTTAATGAAATTTCAGTATTTAAAGAAATACATATATAACCAAAGGCGTAATAATAGTTTAGACTAGAGTTTGATGAGATTTGCCGACATATATCGTATGTGAGGTCCTGAAAATGTCATCACTAACAAACGTCAAGAGGAAATTTACTAACATTTAAGTTACGAGCCAATAAACATAATATAGTACAATAATATCTAATTCAATATATATTATTAAACAAATAATTGTACTAACCATATTTCAATATAATTGGGTATAATGAATTGAACCTGTGATATGTTCGAATTTGGAATAAATTATAATATTTAAAAGAAGAGTAACCGTAGACTTCTAAATTTTTTTACTTAAACTCATGAATAAATCACATAATATGCGAGTTATCAAAAACACATTAATTATCACATCATTGATGTTGATAATCCACATATCATATCATTTAAATAAAAAATTTGAAAACCTAATACTACTCTTAAAATTAGATCAATGTAATAAGTCTACATTATTCAAAATTTTACTTAATTTATTGTCAAAATAATGTGATAAACTAATATATAACTATCATATTATTAATATATTATTTTATAATTAATAAATATGATTATTATAAATCATCTTATCATATTATTTAAATAAAAAATTAAAAAAAATAGAAAATATAACACTATTTTAAAAGAAATAATATGACGATATAGTTGATTTATTCGAAACCAATTCGGTGCAAATTATGCAAAATAGCGCGTGAGAAACGAGCCGCATTGTATATTATCCTAACAAATTAACAATCAAACGAAGGAAAATAAATTTACTTGGGGGGAGAAGCAGTGGAAAGTATAAAAGAGAAGAAAAGAAAAGATTGTGCCCCTGAGTTTTGTTTCGTCTGAGGACATGTTTCAATTGAGGAGCTGAAAAATGGTTTCGATAAATTGAAAGAGTAATAAACAGTAAAATGCGTTGATAGATGAGTCTTTGATGTCTCTCCCCAACAAACGCACCACCACCACCACCACCACCACCAACAACAACAACACCAACAATTGTCCTCCCATGAAGAAGGCCAAGTCTCAGGCCGTCGACGCCGCCTCCAAGAACGGCCTCCACCACCACGACTTCTCCCCTCCTCCCGATTCCGACTCCGTCTTCGACCCCTCCTCCATGTCCCTCGACGACGATCTCAAGCCCGATGAGCCTCGCCCCCACGCCGCCGCCAATTTGGCCCGCAAGAAAGCCCAGCCTCCTCAGCCCGCCAAGAAACTCGTCATCAAGCTCCTCAAAGGTACCCCCGCTCCCCTCCTTCGATTAGTTTAGGTTTTTCATTTAATTTGTCATATCCGGGGTTTCCAATCGAGGGTTTTGCTGGTCCATTCTTTACTTATCTAATTTAACTGTAACTAAGATGTGAGTTTTCTCGTTTGTAATTTGTTTCAATTGGCTGGATTTTGGGATCTGGATACTGGTTTATATAGTAACAACTTTATTTGCTGTTGATTGAACATTGGGTGCTTCAAGTATATGTGGGTCATGACTCGTTTGACGATTCTAACTGTGGAAAGCACTCTTCTTTTAGCTTTTGGATCTGATTATTGTTGAATGATACCAACTCGTTTGGTTTTGTCAGTCAAAAAGAATACATATGAAACGGAACGAAGTCAAGTTGAGGTCTTTTGTTGTCGATAATTTGTAATAATTTAGTCTATTGATAGGGATTTTTGTATTAGTTAGGGTTTTAGTATTTTATGTGAATAAATAAGGGTTAGGTTCAATTGGATCTGATGTCCTTTTAAAGCTAATTAAAGGCCGTTGAAGTGAACAATTTGGAACCTAGATTGTATTTTTACGATAACTGGTTAGATTCATATAACATTCTAGTAATAATTTTCTTCTTGATGTAGAGTATTACCAGCAGTACTGAAGTTTGGAACTTTTAAAAAGTTTTGAAATTTTGTAATTTCCCAACTTATGGTCTATATTGGAAAAGGAACCGGGTATTTCTTGTCTTTAATACTTCATTTTGCTTCTGTGAAGTTAGACTGACACTTAGGTACAAAATTTTGAGGATGCCCTGGCAAAGCTGAATTCTCGTTGACAAGCCCTATTTTTGCAGTCTTATAGTACTCTTAACTTATGTTTGGTATTGATAAAGGCACTTTCTCATCTTCTTTCCTTTTCTTCTGTGAAGCCAAACCAACACTTCCTACAAATTTTGAGGAGGACACATGGGCAACACTGAAGTCAGCTATACAAGCTATATTTTTAAAGCAGCCAGACTCCTGTGACCTGGAAAAGTTATATCAGGTAGATTTAATATAAATTTCTTTTTGAGCTTTAAATGCTGTGGTTCTTCTTATTTTGAATATTCATTATGCATGGGGTTTCATTAGTTAAATAATTCTGTTATGCTTAGGCTGTCAACAACCTTTGCCTCCACAAGATGGGGGGAAGCCTTTATCAACGTATTGAAAAGGAGTGTGAAGCACATATATCTGCAGCGATACATTCGTTGGTTGGTCAAAGCCCCGATTTGGTGGTTTTCTTATCACTTGTTGAGAGATGCTGGCAGGATCTTTGCGATCAGATGTTGATGATTCGTGGCATAGCCTTAGTTTTAGATAGAACATATGTGAAACAAACACAAAATGTGCGGTCATTGTGGGACATGGGCTTGCAGCTTTTCCGGAAAAATCTTTCTTCATATTCGGAAGTTGAGCACAAAACTGTCACTGGCCTGTTGAGAATGATTGAGAGGGAAAGGTAATTGTAAGAAAGTTTATATGAGAAATTAGCACTATATACTGTATTTTGTTGATTTTGGTTGATAGTGAAGTCAATATATCCTTCTTAAGTCTTATTTATATGAAAAATTAGCACTTTATACTGTATATTCTGGATTTTGGTTGATAGTGAAGTCAATATATCCTTCTTAAGTCTTACTTAAGTGTTAAAATGTTTTCTTTCTTTCTTCTTCTTCTTATTAATCCAATGGCATGGTTGAGGTTTTGTATCATGAGTTTACCCCATTCAAGAATGTTTAAGAGTAAAAATATGTGAATGGAACATTTTATACTGGTAGCTGAGAATGACTAGCCTCTCTTAGTATGTAAATGTTTGTGAGGACAAATAAAAAACATCTGTTGGGAGTAGGTGATTAGGCATACTTTCATCAACGAGGAAGATTAACAGTGGGGTAAGCATGACCTGGAAAATTCGATTAAATTAATATAGGTTTTGGTATACATAGTGTATGGTAATTAGGATGTTCTGGATTGTGATTATTGATTGTATAGGAATTGCACAAATCAAGTGTCATGTAATTTACTTGACATGGGTGATGTAGAAGATGCAGGTGAATTGTTATGCCTTATTCTTGTTTGTTTATGTGTTTACTGTTTGGCTTGTAAATTTTATGACTTCAAAATTGTTAATACTTACAGTTGCTTGTACAACTCAGGTTGGTGCTCCTCATTTCTCTTCTCATGTGAATGATGGCTTGATATTGTTAATACCACTTTGATGAACTTGTTTTATTTGAATTGATATGCTTCATTTGCATCCTGGAATTTACACACTCTCTCTCTCTCTCTCTCTCTCTCTCTATTTTTTTTTTTTTTTTTTTGATGCTTTTGGGGATATGTTTATCTGTCTGTGTGTGTTTGGGTGATCATCTTTCAGATTAGGTGAAGCTGTTGATAGGACTCTCCTTAATCATCTTTTGAAGATGTTTACTGCTCTAGGAATTTACTCCGAAAGCTTTGAGAAGCCATTCCTTGAATGTACGTCCGAATTTTATGCTGCAGAAGGAATGAAATACATGCAGCAATCAGATGTGCCAGATTACTTGAAGCATGTTGAGGTATGTCTCCTTTCGCTATCGGTTTTATATTTAATGCTGCTGCTGAATTTTAGACCTTTCTACTGCATTGCTAGTGAAGATTTTATACTTTTCTTCTTCTAAGATTGTTTAACTTACTGGCTGCTTTTTATATATGATTCATAATGTATGTTGACATAAATAAGATGTGATGGATACTTCTCACAGATAAGATTGCATGAAGAACATGAAAGATGCTTACTCTACCTGGATGTAAGTACAAGAAAACCTCTTATAGCAACTGCGGAAAGACAACTTCTTGAACGCCATATTACTGTGATTCTTGACAAGGTTTGTGAATCTAATTCATTCTCTTAACTATTTCTTTGCTATCAATCTGTACTTCTTTTGGATGATTATGGTCTCTTTGGTCTGTCCAGGGTTTCACAATGCTAATGGATGGTCATCGAACTGAGGACCTTCTGAGGATGTACTTGCTCTTTTCAAGGGTCAATGCCCTTGAATCGTTAAGGCAGGCCCTTGCCTCGTACATTCGAAGAACAGGGCATGGCATTGTTATGGATGAAGAGAAGGATAAAGATATGGTTTCTTCCCTCTTAGAGTTTAAATCTTGTCTGGACTCCATATGGGAAGAAAGCTTTTCAAAGAATGAAGCATTTTCAAACACCATAAAGGATGCGTTTGAGTATCTAATTAATCTGCGTCAGGTCAGCATGTCTTATTATTGTTCTTTTTCCTCCTTTGTGACATTAGAATTCATGATTGGAATAAAGTACAATATGCATTTGTGTGTTATTGGATTTGGATCATTGCATGGTAAGAGGAAAACACTATTTATGTCCAGATAGAAGTATGAAATTGACATTTATGCAGATTAGGTTCTTTATTTAATGAATATATTATAACAAGAATAATAACAATTAATATTTGGGAAGTTGGCATCAGAAAGAGTTTTGAGCTTATAGTTGGACTACCTTGTCGCTCACAAGTTGCATGCATATTTTCAGTAGATGGGATATTAACAGAGGGAATTTGCATATTAACACTACCATGTCTACATACTTAGTGCAATAATTTTGTCTTATGTTTTATAAGCTAGGATTTTTTGATGTGTTCTTATGATCCCTGATAGGAAAGTTTGTGCTTTTGAGGGATGCTTGCTTCTCAAATTTTATGTAGTGTGTTTCTAATTATAAGATTAAACAGGCTGAATAAATGGTGTCAATCTTTACTAGTTTAATATAGCTGAAGTTTAAGTGTTAATTTCATTCACCTCCTTTGAGGTTTGGTCTAATGGAAAAATACCCATATATCTTCCCTAGGTATAGTTTTAAAAGCGCAAGGCGCATCGAGGCACAAGGCGTGCATTTTCAAGACGAGGCGCACTTAATAAAGTAAAAAACCGCAAAATATTATAAATTCATAAACAACCAACAATAATAAGATAAAATTCAATAAAATAAACATTCAATCATTAATTATAATCAAAATCATTATTATTATCAAAGTTCAACAACTACATATTCTAGGCAAAAAACAAAATTATCATCAAAGTTTAACTAAGAACTAAGTCACTAACTAAGTGTCCTAGCCTAGGCAAACAACAAAGGTCATAAGTCATTATCAAAATGCAATTATGCAAACAAAAACTAGTGACTAGCACTAGTCATAAAAAAAGTTCATTCATAATATTCAATCAATCAATATCCTCTAAGTCATCATCAAAATCCTCATCCTCCTTTTCCATCTCTTCATCTTCTCCTTCTTCCTCTGGAAATGCTTCTCCTTCTCTCTCTTCTTTTGCATCTGACCCTTGATATTCCTTTTCTTCTTCCTCAACAATGGATTGCCTTGTTTTTGTTGGTTGCCTTGATGAAAAACCTAATTTTGATCTAAATCTATAGCTAGGCTCTCCAACTTTTGCAGTCATAGCAACATTGCTGTATGTCAACCCATCATCATCCGAAAAAACAATCATATCATCTCTATCATCCTTTTGATCGAGTGTACCTATTAATCATTCATTGCTTTCATTAATGTCGGTCAACGTGATAAAATCGATCGTCTCATGCATTTCATACCGATTCCTCAAGACTCTATTGTATTTCACAAATACCAAGTCGTTTAAATGATTTTGAGCAAGACTGTTTCTTCTTTTAGTATGAAGCTGCAAGAATTTTTGTTTTTTTTTTTTTAAAAAAAAACCAAGTATAAAAGATATATTAAAAGAACGAATTGCTTAAAAAAATCATAAGAACATATACTTACATTTTCAAACACACTCCAATTATGTTTACAACCAGAAGAATTGCAAGTGCGGCTAAGAACTTTTATTGCAAATTTCTTCAATGCAGGTGCCAAATCTCCATATGCATTCCACTATTCAACTATCCATTAAAATTCATGGATTAAAGATTAATATTTAATCTTATGTTTATTTGATTTAATTTAATAAGATGTGATATATATACTTGGTGATTTCTCAGCTCTCTTTTTGACGGCCATGTAGTTTCCGAATAATCCTTCCATGTTCCAATACTTCAGAAGCTCACGATTAATCTGGTTTTGAATCTTACGATCCGGAGTCAACCTTCTTACCATAGTTTTAAAAGGTGTGCCTAGGCGAGAGGTGTAGCGAGGCGCATCGCCGACACCTAAACGATAGCCAGGCGCAGCGCCTTCGAAGAGGCGCACGCCTAGAGCACCTAGGTGAAGAAGCCCAAAGAGAGCCTAGGTGTGCCTGGGCAAAATAAAGAGCAAAAACCGGCCGACAAGTCACCCTAACCACCTAGCTATCAAAACCGTTGCCAAAACCGACTAAACAATTGTCAAAACCAGCCAAACAGCCCTGAAATCGGCCAAATAATTTGAAACTAGTCTTCTTGTCATCGATCCACTCTCCTCTCCTCACGCCAGCATTCTAGTTGTCGAAATTGGCACTCTAAGGTGGTGGTTGCATGGCTGCAGACGGTGAGAAGAGCTAGAGAGAGAAAGGCAAGGGTGAAGGAAGGGAGAGGCTGAGGCAGAGAGAAGTGATGGTTAGGTTTTTAGCTGTCCAAACTTTAAATATATATGTGTAGGAAAATTGCAAATAACTCCTTAATATATGACAAAATACCCAATTAGAGCTAGGGAAAATTGTAAATAACTCCTTAATTTATTATAAAATATCCAGTTAAATTCACTAATTTGAAAAATAAATAAAAAACCCTATAATTATATATACATATATAAAAAGACTCAAATTTTGTGATTTTATAATATTTTAAGTTTTTTTTTATAAGAAGTGTGTTTTGCCTCGAAAAGGTGCGCTTTGCGCCTTGGGCTCCATAGCCACTTTACGCATTGGTGCGCCTTGTGCCTTTTAAAACTATACTTTTTACGCATTCATAAAAGCCAATTTTTACCTCTTCATGAATTGCACCTTTAGACTTGTAGAAGTATTTCGAGTTTAAGTACCATCCGACAGTGTGTAAGGGGTGAGAAAGCTGAACATCCCATCTAATATCAATGATTCGAAAGATAGATGCATACTTAGCCTCATCCCCATCAAAAGAGGTGGCAACGACTTTTTTAGCTCTATCCATGGCCTCATAAATATATCCCATAGCAAGCTTCCTCTCACCATCCACTAAGCGAAGTACACACACTAGTGGACTACCTACTTTGAGAGCAAACACCATATTGCTCCAAAAAGTAGGCATCAAAATCACTTCTAAAGCCTTTTTACCTCCCGCTTCCTTTGCCCACTTGCTTGTACGCCACTTATCGGAGGTAAACATTTTTCTGAGGTTATTTTGCGACTTGTGCATCCTGTCCAAAGTGATAAAAACAGTTACAAACCTTAATTTTGCTGGCCTGAGTAACTCTTTGTTGTTGGTAAACTTTTTTAGCATGGTTACTAAACTAGGATGGGTGTACATATAGCTACTCATCAGTACTGCTATCTCAAATGGTTTCTTCAAATTGAGCATCTTGAAAATATCTTCCAACTTTAAATTGATACAATAAGCTGCACATGATATCCAAAAGAGTGTAGGATATTTTGCCTCTAAAAATTTCCCTATTATTATTTACAAAAAAGATATTAGTTAGTATAGTACTAGTACACATCTAATTTAAAGTCAAATTGTTTTATTCATAATCATAATAGATAATACAAAAATAAACTTCATACCTGCTAAAACATTATTTGAAGCACTATCTTTCACTACTTGAATGACATTACTTATTGCAATTTCTTTTATGATACCACTTAATAATTCAAATATCTTGTCACTAATCTTTGTATAGGCGAAGGCATCAACAAATTTGTAAAACATACTTCCTTTAGGAAAATTGATTAAGAAGTTAATTAGTGTCCTTTCTCTCCTATCCTTCTAACCATCTGATAACACTGAGCATCCATATTGAGCCCACACCTGTTCATGATCTTTCATCATCTTACGAGTGTTTTCCACCTCTTACTTTAGAAGGGGAACCCTAACTTCATGAGGAGTAGGTGGCTTCATACCCAAACTATATTAATCCACTACTTCTACAAAAGCCTTAAAGTTATCATATGATGCTACATTAAATGGAATGCTTGCATCATACATCCATCTAGCAAATATTATACAAGCTCGACCCCTCAACTTTTTTTTAGCTGAATTGTCCATCTCATTCAACATCAATTGCTTTCCTTTGGTTTTTCTTACAGTAATTTTTGGGTCGGGAGCAAAAAAGACATCCAATGGACCATTTTGTTTTGGTCCCTTAAACTAACTCCACTTTTGGGTCGGAAGCAAAGAAGACATCCAGTGAATCATTTTGTTTTGGCCCCTTAAAACTAACTCCACTATCAAATGCACTATGGGCTCTTCTTTTACTTGTAGGTGGTTTTATTGGCGACTTATCATCATACCCTTCACCTATTTCAAACTGAACTTTCGGTTCCATATTACGCTTATCCTTATCACTCTTCTTTTTTTTGCAAGTACTGTTTCATTTTTTGTCTTGTAGGTTTGGACAACGTACACAACGTTTAGCATTCCTAAACCTCCTCGCTAAATGTTGTTTTGCTCGATATATCCCTCCTTTCGTCATTTTCCCACAAAATTTACATTTTATAGGATTTTTGTCCTTATGATCCGGCAACTCAACATAATTCTATACAGGGTTTGATAATTTAGTACTAATTGACATTGTGTTTGAACTGGATTAGTCAGTTGCAAATAAAATGCATTCATACATTAACATTATACATCAACATAAAAACAATCTATAAATTACAAACATACATTATACACACATTAACAATGAAGGGTTTTTTTTTTTTTAGGCATCAACAATAACAAATTAAAAACATACATTATACATGGAACAATAAAAACATACATGAAACTAAAACATCAACAATAAAAATTAAAAACAGTCCATGAAAATGAACAATAAACATCATCTAAGCATACAATCATACAAATAAACAATAATTCATGAGGAAATTGATCAAATTATCAAAAGATTGATGAAAAGATGACAGAAGACAGAAAAAATTAAAAACAGTCCATGAAAATCAACAATAAACATCATCCAAGCATACAATCATACAAATAAACAATAACCCATGAAGAAATTGATCAAAAGATTGAAGAAAAGATGAGAGGAGAGAACAAAGACTTACTTGAGGTTATTTGGTGTTGAAAAAGCTGAAACTGATGAGAGGAGAAGAGAGGAGAGTCACCGGCAGCGGGATGAGGCTGATCAGTGGCTGGATGGCGGCTGGAAGACAGAATCTGCAGCTTGGGGGTCGGGGTAGAGAGAGACAGAGAGAGAGAGAGGCAGATCGGTCTTTAGGGCACACAAATGGGTGGAAAAAAAAAAGGCTTGATATTTATATCAGGCTGTATTGCCCAGGCACGCCTAGGTGCGCCAGGCATGTGCCTCTTCGAGGTTGCTATGCCTGGACGGCGTTTAGGCACCGGAATAGCGCCCCGATGCGCCCAGAGCCTAGGCGCGTCTTTTAATATGGCCCTAGGAAAGGTTTATGATAACGTCTTTTATAATCTTCAGTTGTCTTTGACAATTTTTGGTGACATTTGTGATATTTTTAAAATTTACTGGAGATTTTTGACAGATTTCATAGTTAGTGGATTTTATCTTTGTTTTAGTCAATTGTTATAGGGGATTTCTGAAACTTAAACTTCAATGTTGTTTCAGATACATCTTACTGGTTAGTCGGTCTTTACCTTTGATATTGTATTTTCGTGTCTTCCAACTTTGTGGCTAACGGTCAAATATTTGCTCCATCTAATAGAACCGACCTGCTGAGCTGATTGCAAAGTTTTTAGATGAGAAGCTTCGAGCTGGAAATAAGGGTACTTCTGAAGAGGAACTGGAGGGTACACTTGATAAAGTTTTGGTTTTATTCAGGTTTATACAGGTAACAATATGTCCTTGACAGAAATTAATGGCTATACTGTAATATTTGACAATAGATCTGTAATCTACTGGTATTGATTTGAAGTTATTTTTCTATCATTTGGTGTTATCATTCTAAAGGATGAGTATGACTTTTTTCCTTTTTGAAAATATCCAGGGTAAGGATGTGTTCGAAGCATTCTATAAGAAGGATCTTGCGAAAAGGCTGCTGTTGGGGAAGAGTGCTTCTATTGATGCTGAGAAATCTATGATTTCTAAGGTTAGCAAGAGAATTTATATTATCATTTTCTGATAAGTTGTTTTTGACGAATTTTTTTCTGATGATTTTAACTAGTACTATTACTATTACAGCTAAAGACCGAGTGTGGGAGCCAGTTCACAAACAAGCTTGAGGGAATGTTCAAGGTCTGCATGCCTTTTCTCCTTATAAATCTTGTTCAGGAAATGAGATTGATTAACATGGAAATTCAATCATTTAAACTCAACGTCAGTGATCACCTTGCTGAAATGTTGGTCAAAACTGTAACTACTACATGGTTAACCATTTATTTTGAAAATGAATTCCAATTCCTATGAATTTGTTGTGATTGATGCGGCAAATATTTTAATATTTATGTGAAGTTAATACTTTTATGGTGCTGTCAAAAAGGAACAGCCTCAGTTTGCATGCTATAGCCTCATGTGTACGTGTGATGTTTAAATTTCTCAACCTTCTATCCTATAAAAAATTTACTGAACCCTGTGATTTTATATTTAATGAATTTTAACATTTTGGTGATCACACTGGATTGAATTTCTTGGATCACTGGTTGAAATGAGGCCATCATGCTCTGTTTGGCTTATTTTAATACTTACATTTCTCACTTTCTCTTTTCTTCTATTTGTGTAACATGGATTTATGTCTACTTAATTTAACTTTATGTGTCTTGGTGTACATTGTTCTCAATGGTATTTCTGCAATTCTTTTGCCTCACATTTACAGGATATTGAATTATCAAAGGAGATAAATGAATCTTTCAAACAATCATCCCAGGCCAGGACAAAACTCCCATCTGGAATTGAGATGAGTGTCCATGTCTTAACAACAGGGTAGGTTGAGATCATTTGTTACTGTTACCATATAATTTTAGCAACATAACTTTATTGTTTAATCACTTAATATTCCTGACTTTTAATGTCTTTTGGTGGCTGTCTTGCAGGTACTGGCCTACATATCCTCCCATGGATGTCAGGCTCCCTCATGAACTTAATGTTTATCAGGTTTGCATTTGCACGAGCTGCAGATTGCTGTTTCCTGTTACAGGCACTGGCAATGTTCATTAAACTATTGTTTGACTCTCTCTTTCACTGCTTTTCCTACAGGACATTTTCAAAGAGTTCTACTTAAGCAAGTACAGCGGTAGGCGCTTAATGTGGCAAAATTCATTAGGTCATTGTGTGTTGAAAGCAGAGTTCCCCAAAGGTAAAAAGGAGCTAGCAGTTTCCCTATTTCAGGTTGGTATGCATCATTTCTCGGTTATTCCTTTCTTCTATTTTATCTGTGCCATCTGCATTAGGTACTAATACACTTTGGCCTTGTATTTGTTGTACCTGCAGACTGTTGTTCTGATGCTATTCAACGATGCCCAAAAGCTAAGTTTTCAAGATATTAAGGATGCCACTGGTATTGAAGATAAGGAACTGAGGAGGACCTTACAGTCCCTTGCATGTGGTAAAGTTCGCGTGCTACAAAAGGTGGGTGCTTTTCTTTTGGATTTGCATGTTGAATTTCACGTGGTGATAAGTTGATCTTTATCTGGTTGGTTTTCTTTTCTTTGTTTTTCTTTCTAAATACCATGTATTTTACAGCTGCCAAAAGGAAGAGAAGTGGAGGATGACGATTCATTTGTGTTCAATGAAGGATTTACAGCTCCCCTTTATCGTATTAAGGTATATATATATTTTTATTAATTTAGTAATTAAATTGGTGGTAATTAAAATGGCGTTCAGATGGTCTCAAGTTGGGACAAAAACATCCTAGTTAAATTCAAATATTTTTCTATCACCTTTTTAAGGTATTCCTTGTAATGACTGTTATAATTGTGTGCTACTTTTATAAGGGGCTTGATCCTAGTGTGTTTCTCTGGGATGCAGGTTAACGCAATCCAGATGAAGGAAACAGTAGAGGAGAACACAAGCACCACTGAAAGAGTATTTCAGGATCGTCAATATCAGGTATACCTTCTCAGCTTCTTTCGTAACAAAACATGTGAATTTGATTACAGTGCCTTAGATGTTTAATGAACGCTGTTAGAGAGCCAGATGAACTATATCCACTATTGTTCAATACATGTCAGGTTGATGCTGCTATTGTTCGGATAATGAAGACTAGGAAAGTGCTTAGTCACACACTTCTGATAACTGAACTCTTCCAACAGGTAATAACTATATCTCCATTTTATGTGTATATGTGTGTGTTTTTACTTTACCCATATCGGCCCTTAGTGTTGAGGTCAAGATCACATTTTGCCTCGCATTGGAGCCATCTCTCGTGATGCTTGAATGCCTGAGAAGTAAAATTATTCCTTCATAGTAGTGTTAATAAATATTGTGATAAAACACTTTGTTATTGATGACTTGGGAGACAAAGAGATGCATACAGTTATAGTTCTATGACAGAACTGATGAGATGGAGGAGAAAATGTGTCTGTTTTGTTTTGTTGGACAGCTCAAGTTCCCTATAAAGCCAGCTGATTTGAAGAAAAGGATTGAAAGCCTGATTGACCGTGAATATCTGGAGCGGGACAAGAACAATCCTCAGATATACAACTACCTGGCCTAGTCTGTTTAATATTTAGTCGCGACAAATGTTTTCTTGTCAAGGACTAGGGAAACTAAGTCTTCTTTTCATGCTGCGACAAAGATGTTAGCTTTCTCTGTCAAATTAATGTACAGAAAGTTGTAGTTTTTATTTGATTTTGTTTATGTCAACATTGTAATTGTAAAGCATATTCGGCCTCTGTTTCGGTACTTCTCATAATGGACTTCTCGAGTTACCTCAAGTGTCTTGCATTTTCTTTTTCCTTTTTTGATGAAAAGGAGCGTGCTATTGAACTCTCTTGATGAACTTGGGGACTGGCTGTTGCAAGTCGCAACCTTCATTGTTTTTCTTGCGTAATTTGGGATGATTTTGTGAGTTGTGGTCTTTGGTTAGAAAAAAAAAAAAGAAGGCTCTCTTTTGAGTAAAATGTCTGTGAAAAAATAATTAAAATGTGCTCATTTGTTTATTTTAATTATTTTAGCAATATAATATTATTATGTAACCTTTATTTTTTTTTAGTATTTTACTACTGTCATCTAAATAAATAAAAAAATAAAAAAATCTAGTGTCATTGGAAAATGGTTACAATAAGTTCCCCAGTTTTTCACAGATGTTTTAATTATATAAAATGTTTAAGTTATATCTATCCGCTTGTTATTTATTTCCAAACAAGCCTGTAAACACACACACACACACACATATATATATATATATATATATATATGATTTTATCATCAATGTTTCATAACTTTTAAAAAGTCAAATTTATTCATTATATTTGAATTAAATAAGAAAGAATATATTTTAAAAAAGAAAACATTTATATGTATATATTCATTTTAGATGAGATAGGTTCATCATAACTTTTTAAATTTAAGAGATATTGATGATAAAATCATTACATATATATGTATCTATATAAAGTAGTTATAATGTTAAATTGTTTTTTTTTTTTGGAAAAAGTAATGTTTAATCGTTATTATTATCTAAAAACGAAAAAGAATTATTAAAACATATTGAATTTTATTAAGTTCTCATACTTAATAAAATGAATTTTATTAGTTCTAATGTTTGATGATATCATAGTGTTAAATGAATAAATCCTTTTGTTAACTCTCAAATAAATATGAGTTCATAATAGCTTTTTAATCCCGTTAACATAATCTAATTATCAATTTTCGGTAAACACTACAATTGGCTTTTTAATTATGTTAACATAAGCTAATTATCAATTTTCCATTAACATTACAATTGACTGAAATGAAAAAAAATAAAAATAAATAAAAGTGGACTGAAAATGAACAAATATTTTATAAAATTCACAACAATTTTCTTTTTCTTAGTCTCTTATATGACAATTCAATTTAGCTTTTTTAAGCACAGACAACAAGCCGGCTCACGCACAACAATAATCAATAATCATAAAATCAGAAAACGAAAAATTAGGAGACGGTCTTGATGACATCTAAAGAAGTAGCAGAAGCGTTGTCAGAATCTGAATTGATAGGAGCGCGAATGTCACCGACGATGGCGTCGTCGAGATTGTAATCAGGATTGAGAGATCGGTCAATGACTTCGCGGCATTTTTCAAGACAAGGTTTGCATGCGATCTATTGCTATCCAACCCAACACCACTCCCGCTATTGCTATTCGAGCACTTGTTATCGCTGCCATTACTTTTTGATGATTTCTCTTTGGTGATGACGATTTGATGATATCATAGTGTTAAATGAATAAATCCTTTTGTTAACTCTCAAATAAATATGAGTTCATAATAGCTTTTTAATCCCGTTAACATAATCTAATTATCAATTTTCGGTAAACACTACAATTGGCTTTTTAATTCTGTTAACATAAACTAATTATCAATTTTCTATTAACACTACAATAGACTGAAATAAAAAAATAAAAAAATAAAAATGGACCGAAAATGAACAAATATTTTATAAAATTCACAACAATTTTCTTTTTCTTAGTCTCTTATATGACAATTCAATTCAGCTTTTTTAAGCATAGACAGCAAGCAGGCTCACGCACAACAACAATCAATCATCATAAAATTAGAAAACGAAAAATTAGGAGACGGTCTTGATGGCATCTGAAGAAGTAGCAGAGGCGTTGTCAGAATCTGGATTGATAGGAGCGCGAATGTCACCAGCGATGGCGTCGTCGGGATCGTAATCGGGATTGAGAGATCGGTCAATGGCTTCGCGGCCTTTTTCAAGACAAGGTTTGCATGCGATCTCTATCGCTATCCAACCCAACACCACTCCCGCTATCGCTATTAGAGCACTCGTTATCGCTGCCATTACTATTTGATGATTTCTCTTTGGTGATGACGATTTGATGATATCATAGTGTTAAATGAATAAATCCTTTTGTTAACTCTCAAATAAATATGAGTTCATAATAACTTTTTAATCCTGTTAACATAATCTAATTATCAATTTTCGGTAAACACTACAATTGGCTTTTTAATTCTGTTAACATAAGCTAATTATCAATTTTCCATTAACACTACAATTGGTTGAAATGAAAATAAATAAATAAATAAATAAGTAAAAATGGACTGAAAATGAACAAATATTTTATAAAATTCATAGCAATTTTCTTTTTCTTAGTCTCTTTTATGATAATTCAATTCAACTTGTTTAAGCATAGAAAGCAAACAAGCTCACGCACAACAACAATCAATCATCATAAAATCAAAAACGAAAAATTAGGAGACGGTCTTGATGGCATCTGAAGAAGTAGCAGAGGCGTTGTCAGAATCTGGATTGATAGGAGCGCGAATGTCACCAGCGATGGCATCGTCGGGATTGTAATCGAGATTGAGAGATCGGTCAATGGCTTCGCGACCTTTTTCAAGACAAGGTTTGCATGCGATCTCTATCGCTATCCAACCCAACACCACTCCCGCTATCGCTATTAGAGCACTCGTTATCGCTGCCATTACTATTTGATGATTTCATTTTGGTGATGACGATTTGATGATATCATAGTGTTAAATGAATAAATCCTTTTGTTAACTCTCAAATAAATATAAGTTCATAATAGCTTTTTAATCTCGTTAACATAATCTAATTATCAATTTTCGATAAACACTACAATTGGCTTTTTAAATTTGTTAACATAAGCTAATTATCAATTTTCTATTAACACTACAATTGGCTGAAATGAAAATAAATAAATAAATAAATAAAAGTGGACCGAAAATGAACAAATATTTTATAAAATTCACAACAATTTTCTTTTTCTTAGTCTCTACATGACAATTCAATTAAGTTTTTTTAAGCATAGACAGCAAGCAGGCTCACGCACAACAACAATCAATCATCATAAAATCAGAAAACGAAAAATTAGGAGACGGTCTTGATGGCATCTGAAGAAGTAGCAGAAGCGTTGTCAGAATCTGGATTGATAGGAGCGTGAATGTCACCGGCGATGGCTTTGTCGAGATCGTAATCGGGATTGAGGGATCGGTCAATAGCTTCGCAGCATTTTTCAAGACAAGGTTTGCATGCGATCTCTATCGCTATCCAACCCAACACCACTCCCGCTATCGCTATTAGAGCACTCGTTATCGCTGCCATTACTATTTGATGATTTCTCTTTGGTGATGATGATTTGATGATATCATAGTGTTAAATGAATAAATCCTTTTGTTAACTCTCAAATAAATATGAGTTCATAATAGCTTTTTAATCCTGTTAACATAATCTAATTATCAATTTTCGGTAAACACTACAATTGGCTTTTTAATTCTGTTAACATAAGCTAATTATCAATTTTCCATTAACACTACAATTGACTGAAATGAAAAATAAATAAATAAATAAATAAAAGTGGACCGAAAATGAACAAATATTTTATAAAATTCACAACAATTTTCTTTTTCTTTGTCTCTGATATGATAATTCAATTCAATTTTTTTAGGCATAGACAGCATGCAGGCTCACGCACAACAACAATCAATAATCATAAAATTAGAAAACGAAAAATTAGGAGACAGTCTTGATGGCATCTGAAGAAGTAGCAGAAGCGTTGTCGAAATCTGGATTGATAGGAGCGCGAATGTCACCGGTGATGGCGTTGTCGGGATCGTAATCGGGATTGAGAGATCGGTCAATGGCTTCGCAGCCTTTTTCAAGACAAGGTTTGCATGCGATCTCTATCGCTATCCAACCCAACACCACTCCCGCTATCGCTATTAGAGCACTCGTTATCGCTGCCATTACTATTTGATGATTTCTCTTTGGTGATGACGATTTGATGATATCATAGTGTTAAATGAATAAATCATTTTGTTAACTCTCAAATAAATATGAGTTCATAATAGCTTTTTAATCCCGTTAACATAATCTAATTATCAATTTTCAATAAACACTACAATTGGCTTTTTAATTCTGTTAACATAAGCTAATTATCAATTTTCCATTAACACTACAATTGGTTGAAATGAAAAAAAAAATAAATAAAAGTGGACCGAAAATGAATAAATATTTTATAAAATTCACAGCAATTTTCTTTTTCTTAGTCTCTTATATGACAATTCAATTCAACTTTTTAAAGCATAGACAGCAAGCAGGCTCACGCACAACAACAATCAATCATCATAAAATCAGAAAATGAAAAATTAGGAGACGGTCTTGATGGCATCTGAAGAAGTAGCAGAAGCGTTGTCAGAATCTGGATTGATAGGAGCGCGAATGTCACCGGCGATGGCGTCGTCGGGATCGTAATCGGGATTGAGAGATCGGTCAATGGCTTCGCGGCCTTTTTCAAGACAAGGTTTGCATGCGATCTCTATCGCTATCCAACCCAACACCACTCCCGCTATCGCTATTAGAGCACTCGTTATCGCTGCCATTACTATTTGATGATTTCGCTTTAGTGATGACGATTTGATGATATCATAGTGTTAAATGAATAAATCTTTTTGTTAACTCTCAAATAAATATCAGTTCATAATAGCTTTTTAATCCTATTAACGTAATCTAATTATCAATTTTCGGTAAATACCACAATTGGCTTTTTAATTTTGTTAACATAAACTAATTATCAATTTTCCATTAACACTACAATTCACTGAAATGGAAAATAAATAAATAAATAAATAAAAGTGGACTGAAAATGAAAAAATATTTTATAAAATTAACAGCAATTTTCTTTTTCCTAGTCTCTTATATGGCAATTCAATTCAGTTTTTTTAAGTATACAATCATACAATAATTCATAAAAATGAATAATAAACATCATCCAAGCATACAATCATACAAATAAACAATAATTTATGAGGAAATTGATCAAATTATCAAAAGGTTGATGAAAAGATGACAGAGGACAGAAAAAATTAAAAACAGTCCATGAAAATCAACAATAAACATCATCCAAGCATACAATCATACAAATAAACAATAACCCATGAAGAAATTGATCAAAAGATTGAAGAAAAGATGAGAGGAGAGAACAAAGACTTACTTGAGGTTATTTGGTGTTGAAAAAGCTGAAACTGATGAGAGGAGAAGAGAGGAGAGTCACCGGCAGCGGGATGAGGCTGATCAGTGGCTGGATGGCGGCTGGAAGACAGAATCTGCAGCTTGGGGGTCGGGGTAGAGAGAGAGAGAGAGAGAGCGAGAGAGAGAGCGAGAGAGAGAGAGAGAGAGAGGCAGATCGGTCTTTAGGGCACACAAATGGGTGAAAAAAAAAAGGCTTGATATTTATATCAGGCTGTATTGCCCAGGCACGCCTAGGTGCGCCAGGCATGTGCCTCTTCGAGGTTGCTATGCCTGGACGGCGTTTAGGCACCGGAATAGCGCCCCGATGCGCCCGGAGCCTAGGCGCGCCTTTTAATATGGCCCTAGGAAAGGTTTATGATAACGTCTTTTATAATCTTCAGTTGTCTTTGACAATTTTTGGTGACATTTGTGATATTTTTAAAATTTACTGGAGATTTTTGACAGATTTCATAGTTAGTGGATTTTATCTTTGTTTTAGACAATTGTTATAGGGGATTTCTGAAACTTAATTAAACTTCAATGTTGTTTCAGATACATCTTACTGGTTAGTCGGTCTTTACCTTTGATATTGTATTTTCGTGTCTTCCAACTTTGTGGCTAACGGTTAAATATTTGCTCCATCTAATAGAACCGACCTGCTGAGCTGATTGCAAAGTTTTTAGATGAGAAGCTTCGAGCTGGAAATAAGGGTACTTCTGAAGAGGAACTGGAGGGTACACTTGATAAAGTTTTGGTTTTATTCAGGTTTATACAGGTAACAATATGTCCTTGACAGAAATTAATGGCTATACTGTAATATTTGACAAGAGATCTGTAATCTACTGCTATTGATTAGAAGTTATTTTTCTATCATTTGGTGTTATCATTCTAAAGGATGAGTATGACTTTTTTCCTTTTTGAAAATATCCAGGGTAAGGATGTGTTCGAAGCATTCTATAAGAAGGATCTTGCGAAAAGGCTACTGTTGGGGAAGAGTGCTTCTATTGATGCTGAGAAATCTATGATTTCTAAGGTTAGCAAGAGAATTTATATTATCATTTTCTGATAAGTTGTTTTTGACGAATATTTTTCTGATGATTTTAACTAGTACTATTACTATTACAGCTAAAGCCCAGTGTGGGAGCCAGTTCACAAACAAGCTTGAGGAAATGTTCAAGGTCTGCATGCCTTTTCTCCTTATAAATCTTGTTCAGGAAATGAGATTGATTAACATGGAAATTCAATCATTTAAACTCAACGTCAGTGATCACCTTGCTGAAATGTTGGTCAAAACTGTAACTACTACATGGTTAACCATTTATTTTGAAAATGAATTCCAATTCCTATGAATTTGTTGTGATTGATGCGGCAAATATTTTAATATTTATGTGAAGTTAGTACTTTTATGGTGCTGTCAAAAAGGAACAGCCTCAGTTTGCATGCTATAGCCTCATGTGTACGTGTGATGTTTAAATTTCTCAACCTTCTATCCTATAAAAAATTTACTGAACCCTGTGATTTTATATTTAATGAATTTTAACATTTTGGTGATCACACTGGATTGAATTTCTTGGATCACTGGTTGAAATGAGGCCATCATGCTCTGTTTAGCTTATTTTAATACTTACATTTCTCGCTTTCTCTTTTCTTCTGTTTGTGTAACATGGATTTATGTCTATTTAATTTAACTTTATGTGTCTTGGTGTACATTGTTCTCAATGGTATTTCTGCAATTCTTTTGCCTCACATTTACAGGATATTGAATTATCAAAGGAGATAAATGAATCTTTCAAACAATCATCCCAGGCCAGGACAAAACTCCCATCTGGAATTGAGATGAGTGTCCATGTCTTAACAACAGGGTAGGTTGAGATCATTTGTTACTGTTACCATATAATTTTAGCAACATAACTTTATTTTTTGATCACTTAATATTCCTGACTTATTTAATGTCTTTTGGTGGCTGTCTTGCAGGTACTGGCCTATATATCCTCCCATGGATGTCAGGCTCCCTCACGAACTTAATGTTTATCAGGTTTGCATTTGCACGAGCTGCAGATTGCTGTTTCCTGTTACAGGCACTGGCAATGTTCATTAAACTATTGTTTGACTCTCTCTTTCACTGCTTTTCCTACAGGACATTTTCAAAGAGTTCTACTTAAGCAAGTACAGCAGCAGGCGCTTAATGTGGCAAAATTCATTAGGTCATTGTGTGTTGAAAGCAGAGTTCCCCAAAGGTAAAAAGGAGCTAGCAGTTTCCCTATTTCAGGTTGGTATGCATCATTTCTCGGTTATTCTTTTCTTCTATTTTATCTGTGCCATCTGCATTAGGTACTAATACACTTTGGCCTTGTATTTGTTGTACCTGCAGACTGTTGTTCTGATGCTATTCAACGATGCCCAAAAGCTAAGTTTTCAAGATATTAAGGATGCCACTGGTATTGAAGATAAGGAACTGAGGAGGACCTTACAGTCCCTTGCATGTGGTAAAGTTCGCGTGCTACAAAAGGTGGGTGCTTTTCTTTTGGATTTGCATGTTGAATTTCACGTGGTGATAAGTTGATCTTTATCTGGTTGGTTTTCTTTTCTTTGTTTTTCTTTCTAAATACCATGTATTTTACAGCTGCCAAAAGGAAGAGAAGTGGAGGATGACGATTCATTTGTGTTCAATGAAGGATTTACTGCTCCCCTTTATCGTATTAAGGTATATATATATTTTTATTAATTTAGTAATTAAATTGGTGGTAATTAAAATGGCGGTCAGATGGTCTCAAGTTGGGACAAAAACATCTTAGTTAAATTCAAATATTTTTCTATCACCTTTTTAAGGTATTCCTTGTAATGACTGTTATAATTGTGTGCTATTTTTATAAGGGGCTTGATCCTAGTGTGTTTCTCTGGGATGCAGGTTAACGCAATCCAGATGAAGGAAACAGTAGAGGAGAACACAAGCACCACTGAAAGAGTATTTCAGGATCGTCAATATCAGGTATACCTTCTCAGCTTCTTTCGTAACAAAACATGTGAATTTGATTACAGTGCCTTAGATGTTTAATGAAGCTGTTAGAGAGCCAGATGAACTATGTCCACTTTGTTCAATACATGTCAGGTTGATGCTGCTATTGTTCGGATAATGAAGACTAGGAAAGTGCTTAGTCACACACTTCTGATAACTGAACTCTTCCAACAGGTAATAACTATATCTCCTTTTTATGTGTATATGTGTGTGTTTTCACTTTACCTTGCATTCTGCCTTGCGTTGGAGCCATCTCTCGTGATGCTTGAATGCCTGAGAAGTAAAATTATTCCTTAATAGTAGTGTTAATAAATATTGTGATAAAAACACTATGTGATTGATGACTTGGGAAACAAAGAGATGCATATAGTTATAGTTCTATGACAGAACTGATGAGATGGAGGAGAAATGTGTCTATTTTGTTTTGTTGGACAGCTGAAGTTCCCTATAAAGCCAGCTTATCTGAAGAAAAGGATTGAAAGCCTGATTGACCGTGAATATCTGGAGCGGACAAGAACAATCCTCAGATATACAACTACCTGGCCTAGTCCGTTTAACATTTAGTCGCGACAAATGTTTTCTTGTCAAGGACTAGGGAAACTAAGTCTTCTTTTCATGCTGCGACAAAGATGTTACCTTGCTCTGTCAAATTAATGTACAGAAAGTTGTAGTTTTTATTTGATTTTGTTTATGTCAACATTGTAATTGTAAAGCATATTCGGCCTCTGTTTCGGTACTTCTCATAATGGGCTTCTCGAGTTACCTCAAGTAACTTGCATTTTCTTTTTCCTTTTTTGATGAAAAGAAGCGTGGTATTGAACTCTCTTGATGAA